>JAJJWW010015024.1:600000-1054049 GCA_023531295.1 Papaver armeniacum | reverse complement strand
CATGTGATGTTCAATTATGATATATTTCGTCTCCCGGTTCTTCCGAAAGAGAAACTCATTTCTCTACCTCTAGTAATATTAGAACCTGTGATGTTCAATTCGTATATATTTCGTCTCCCACCCGAACGAGAAACTCGTATAACTTTTAGTAATCTATGAACCCGTGATGTTCAATTATGATTTATTTCGTCTCCGTTCACCCGAACGAGAAACTCGTGTCTAACTTTAGTAATCTTTGAACCTGTGATGTTCAATTATGATATATTTCGTCTCCAGTTCATCCGAAAGAGAAACTCAGCTCTACCGCTAGTAATCTTTGAACCTGTGATGTTCAATTATGATATATTTCGGCTCCAGTTCATCCGAAAGAGAAACTCAACTCTACTTCTAGTAATATTTGAACCCGTGATGTTCAATTATGATTTATTTCGTCTCCTGTTCACCCGAACGAGAAACTCAGGTCTAACTTTAGTAATCTTTGAACCTGTGATGTTCAATTATGATATATTTCGTCTCCAGTTCATCCGAAAGAGAAACTCAGCTCTACCGCTAGTAATCTTTGAACCTGTTATGTTCAATTATGATATAGTTCGTCTCCAGTTAATCCGAAAGAGAAACTAAGCTGTACCTCTAGTAATATTAGAACCTGTGATGTTCAATTCAGATATATTTCGTCTCCAGTTCACCCGAACGAGAAACTCAGGTATAACTTTAGTAATCTATGAACCCGTGATGTTCAATTATGATTTATTTCGTCTCCTGTTCACCCGAACGAGAAACTCAGGTCTAACTTTAGTAATCTTTGAACCTGTGATGTTCAATTATGATATATTTCGTCTCCAGTTCATCCGAAAGAGAAACTCAGCTCTACCGCTAGTAATCTTTGAACCTGTGATGTTCAATTATGATATATTTCGTCTCCAGTTCATCCGAAAGAGAAACTCAGCTCTACCGCTAGTAATCTTTGAACCTGTGATGTTCAATTATGATATATTTCGGCTCCAGTTAATCCGAAAGAGAAACTAAGTTGTACCTCTAGTAATCTTTTAACAGGTGATGTTCAATTATGATATATTTCGTCTCCAATTCACCCGAACGAGAAACTCAGGTCTAACTTTAGTAATCTTTGAACCTGTGATGTTCAATTCTGATATATTTCGGCTCAGTTCATCCGAAATAGAAACTCGGCTCTACCTCTAGTAATATTTGAACCCGTGATGTTCGATTCGAGATATATTTCGTCTCAGCTCACCCGAACGAGAAACTCGTGTCTAACTTTAGTAATCCATGAACCTTTGATGTTCAATTATGATATATTTCGTCTCTAGTTTACCCGAACGAGAAACTCAGGTCTAACTTTAGTAATCTTTGAACCCGTGATATTCAATTATGATATATTTCGGCTCCAGTTCATCCGAAAGAGAAACTCAACTCTACCTCTAGTAATATCGGAACTTGTGATGTTCAATTCAGATATATTTCTAATCCATGAACCTGTGATGTTCAGTTATGATATATTTCGTCTCCAGTTCACCCGATCGAGAAACTCAGTTCTAACTTTAGTAATCTTTGAACCTGTGATGTTCAATTATGATATATTTCAGCTCCAGTTCATCCGAAAGAGAAACTCAACTCTACCTCTAGTAATATCGGAACTTGTGATGTTCAATTCAGATATATTTCTTCTCGATTCATCCGAACGAGAAACTCGTATAACTTTAGTAATCTTTGAACCCGTGATGTTCAATTATGATATATTTCGACTCAGCTTCATCCGAAAGAGAAACTCAGTTGTACCTCTAGTAATCTTTTAACCTGTGTTATTCAATTATGATATATTTCGTCTCCAGTTCACCCGAACGAGCAACTCAGGTCCAACTTTAGTAATCTTTGAACCTGTGATGTTCAATTATGATATATTTCGTCTCCAATTCATCCGAAAGAGAAACTCAGCTGTACCTCTATTAATCTTTTAACCTGTGATATTCAATTATGATATATTTCGTCTCCAGTTCACCCGAACGAGAAACTCAGGTCTAACTTTATAAATATATGAACCTGTGATATTCATTTATGATATATTTCGTCTCCAATTCACCCGAACGAGAAACTCAGGTCTAACTTTAGTAATCTTTGACCTGTGATGTTCAATTATGATATATTTCGGCTCCAGTTCATCCGAAAGAGAAACTCAGCTCTACCTCTAGTAATATTTGAACCTGTGATGTTCAATTCAGATATATTTCTTCTTCAGTTCATCCGAACGAGAAACTCAGGTATAACTTTAGTAATCTTTGAACCTGTTATGTTCAATTATGATATATTTCGTCTCCAGTTAATCCGAAAGAGAAACTAAGCTGTACCTCTAGTAATCTTTTAACAGGTGATGTTCAATTATGATATATTTCGTCTCCAGTTCACCCGAACGAGAAACTCAGGTCTAACTTTAGTAATCTTTGAACCTGTGATGTTCAATTATGATATATTTCGGCTCCAGTTCATCCGAAAGAGAAATTCAGCTCTACCTCTAGTAATATTTTAATCTGTGATGTTCAATTATGATGTATTTCGTCTCCAGTTCATCCAAAAGAGAAACTCAGCTCTACCTCTAGTAATCTTTTAACTTGTGATGTTCAATTCTGATATATTTCGTCTCCAGTTCATCCGAAAGAGAAACTCAGCTCTACCTCTAGTAATATTTGAACCTGTGATGTTCAATTCAGATATATTTCGTCTCCAGTTCACCCGAATGAGAAACTCAGGTCAAACTTTAGTAATCTATGAACCCGTGATGTTCAATTATGATATATTTCGTCTCCAGTTCACCCAAACGAGAAACTCAAGTCTAACTTTAATAATCTTTGAACCTGTGATGTTCAATTATGATATATTTGGGCTCCAGTTCATCCGAAAGAGAAACTCAGCTCTAACTCTAGTAATATTTGAACCTGTGATGTTCAATTCAGGTATATTTCATCTCCAGTTCATCCGAACGAGAAACTCAGGTATAACTTTAGTAATCTTTGAACCTGTGATGTTCAATTATGATATATTTCGTCTGCAGTTCATCCGAATGAGAAACTCAGGTCTAACTTTAGTAATCTTTGAACCTGTGATGTTCAATTATGATATATTTCGTCTCCAGTTCATCCAAAAGAGAAACTCAGCTCTACCGCTAGTAATATTTGAACCTGTGATGTTCAATTCAGATATATTTTGTCTCCAGTTCACCCGGACGAGAAACTCAGGTCTAACTTTAGTAATCCATGAACCTGTGATGTTCAGTTATGATATATTTTGTCTCCAGTTCACCCGATCGAGAAACTCAGTTCTAACTTTAGTAATCTTTGAACCTGTGATGTTCAATTATGATATATTTCGCTCAGCTTCATCCGAAAGAGAAACTCTCTACCTCTAGTAATATCCGAACTTGTGATGTTCAATTCAGATAAATTACTTCTCCAGTTCATCCGAACGAGAAACTCAGGTATAACTTTAGTAATCTTTGAACTGTGATGTTCAATTATGATATATTTCGTCTCCAGCCATCCGAAAGAGAAACTCACTGTACCTCTAGTAATCTTTTAACCTTGTGATGTTCAATTATGATATATTTCGCTCCAGTTCACCCGGACGAGAAACTCGGGTCTAACTTTAGTAATCTTTGAACCTGTAATGTTCAATTATGATATATTTAAATCTCCAATTCATCCGAAAGAGAAACTCAAATGTACCTCTATTAATCTTTTAACCTGTGATATTCAATTATGATATATTTCGTCTCCGATTCACCCGAACGAGAAACTCCGTGTCTAACTTTAGAAATATATGAACCGTGATATTCATTTATGATATATTTCGTCTCAGCTCACCCAACGAGAAACTCAGTCTAACTTTAGTAATCTATGAACCCGTGATATTCAATTATGATATATTTCGTCTCCAGTTCACCCGAACGAGAAACTGATGTCTAACTTTCGTAATCTTTGAACATGTGATGTTCAATTATGATATATTTCGGCTCCAGTTCATCCGATAGAGAAACTCAGCTCTACCTCTAGTAATATTTGAACCTGTGATGTTCAATTCAGATATATTTCATCTCCAGTTCATCCGAACGAGAAACTCAGGTATAACTTTAGTAATCCTTGAACCTGTGATGTTCAATTATGATATATTTCGTCTCCAGTTCATCCGATCGAGAAACTCAGGTCTAACTTTAGTAATCTTTGAAGCTGTGATGTTCAATTATGATATATTTCGGCTCCAGTTCATCCGAAAGAGAAACTCAGCTCTACCTCTAGTAATATTTTAATCTGTGATGTTCAATTCAGATATAGTTCTTCTCCAGTTTATCCGAACGAGAAACTCAGGTATAACTTTAGTAATCTTTGAACCTGTGATGTTCAATTCAGATATATTTCGTCTCCAGTTCATCCGAAAGAGAAACTCAGGTCAAACTTTAGTAATCTATGAACCCGTGATGTTCAATTATGATATATTTCGTCTCCAGTTCACCCAAACGAGAAACTCAAGTCTAACTTTAATAATCTTTGAACCTGTGATGTTCAATTATGATATATTTGGGCTCCAGTTCATCCGAAAGAGAAACTCAGCTCTAACTCTAGTAATATTTGAACCTGTGATGTTCAATTCAGGTATATTTCATCTCCAGCTTCATCCGAACGAAAACTCGTGTATAACTTTAGTAATCTTTGAACTGTGATGTTCAATTATGATATATTTCGTCTGCAGTTCATCCGAATGAGAAACTCAGGTCTAACTTTAGTAATCTTTGAACCTCGTGATGTTCAATTATGATATATTTCGTCTCCAGCTCATCCAAAAGAGAAACTCAAAGCTCTACCGCTAGTAATATTTGAACTCGTGATGTTCAATTCGGATATATTTGTCTCCGCTTCACCCGAACGAGAAACTCGAGTCTAACTTTAGTAATCCATGAAACTATGATGTTCAATTATGATATATTTCGTCTCCAGTTTACCCGAACGAAAACTCGTGTCTAACTTTAGTAATCTTTGAACCCGTGATATTCAATTATGATATATTTCGCTCCAGTTCATCCGAAAGAGAAACTCACTCTACTTCTTAGTAATATTTGAACATGTGATGTTCAATTCGGATATATTTCGTCTCCATTCACCCGAACGAGAAACTCGTGTCTAACTTTAGTAATCCATGAACCCGTGATGTTCATTTATGATATATTTCGTCTCAGCCACCCGATCGAGAAACTTCGGTTCTAACTTTAGTAATCTTTGAACTCCGTGATGTTCAATTATGATATATTTCGCTCTAGTTTATCCGAAAGAGAAACTCAGCTCAACCTCTAGTAATATCCGAACTTGTGATGTTCAATTCGAGATATATTTCTTCTCAGCTTCATCCGAACGAGAAACTCAGTATAACTTTAGTAATCTTTGAACCTGTGATGTTCAATTATGATATATTTCGACTCCAGTTCATCCGAAATAGAAACTCAGCTGTACCTCTAGTAATCTTTTAACCTGTGTTGTTCAATTATGATATATTTCGTCTCCAGTTCACCCGAACGAGCAACTCAGGTCCAACTTTAGTAATCTTTGAACCTGTGATGTTCAATTCTGATATATTTCGGCTTAAGTTCATCCGAAAGAGAAATTCAGCTCTACCTCTAGTAATATTTTAACCTGTGATGTTCAATTCAGATATATTTCGTCTCCAGTTCATCCGAACGAGAAACTCAGGTCTAACTTTAGGAATCCATGAACCTGTGATGTTCAATTATGATATATTTCGTCTCCAGTTCATCCGATCGAGAAACTCAGGTCTAAATTTAGTAATCTTTGAACCTGTGATGTTCAATTATGATGTATTTCGTCTCCAGTTCATCCAAAAGAGAAACTCACTCTACCTCTAGTAATCTTTTAACTTGTGATGTTCAATTCGATATATTTCGTCTCCGCTCATCCGAAAGAGAAACTCAGCTCTACCTCTAGTAATATTTGAACCCGTGATGTTCAATTCGGATATATTTCGTCTCCCGATTCACCCGAATGAGAAACTCAGTCAAACTTTAGTAATCTATGAACCCGTGATGTTCAATTATGATATATTTCGTCTCCCATCACCCAAACGAGAAACTCAAGTCTAACTTTAATAATCTTTGAACCTGTGATGTTCAATTATGATATATTTGGGCTCCAGTTCATCCGAAAGAGAAACTCAGCTCTAACTCTAGTAATATTTGAACCTGTGATGTTCAATTCAGGTATATTTCATCTCCAGTTCATCCGAACGAGAAACTCAGGTATAACTTTAGTAATCTTTGAAACCCGTGATGTTCAATTATGATATATTTACTGCAGTTCATCCGAATGAGAAACTCGGGTCTAACTTTAGTAATCTTTGAACTGTGATGTTCAATTATGATATATTTAAATCTCCAGTTCATCCAAAAGAGAAACTCACTCTAGTAATATTTGAACCCGTGATGTTCAATTCGATATATTTTTGTCTCCAGTTCACCCGGACGAGAAACTCGAGTCTAACTTTAGTAATCCATGAACCCGTGATGTTCGGTTATGATATATTTTGTCTCCGAGTTCACCCGATCGAGAAACTCGCTTCTAACTTTAGTAATCTTTGAACCTCGTGATGTTCAATTATGATATATTTCGCTCCAGTTCATCCGAAAGAGAAACTCAGCTCTACCTCTAGTA
Organism: Papaver armeniacum; assembly: GCA_023531295.1. Taxonomy (NCBI): domain Eukaryota; kingdom Viridiplantae; phylum Streptophyta; class Magnoliopsida; order Ranunculales; family Papaveraceae; genus Papaver; species Papaver armeniacum. The sequence goes on along the minus strand of JAJJWW010015024.1, from coordinate 1,047,327 downwards.
ATATCTCGAACTTGTGATGTTCAATTCAGATAAATTTCTTCTCCAGCTATCCGAACGAGAAACTCAGGTATAACTTTAGTAATCTTTGAACCTGTGATGTTCAATTATGATATATTTCGTCTCCAGTTCATCCGAAAGAGAAACTCAGCTGTACCTCTAGTAATCTTTTAACCTGTGATGTTCAATTATGATATATTTCGTCTCCAGTTCACCCGAACGAGAAACTCAGGTCTAACTTTAGTAATCTTTGAACCTGTAATGTTCAATTCTGATATATTTCGTCTCCAGTTCACCCGAACGAGAAACTCAGGTCTACCTGTAGTAATCTTTTAACCTGTGATGTTTAATTATGATGTATTTCGTCTCCAGTTCATCCGAAAGAGAAACTCAGCTCTACCTCTAGTAATCTTTTAACCTATGATGTTGAATTCTGATTTATTTCGTCTCAGTTCATCCGAAAGAGAAACTCAGCTCTACCTCTAGTAATATTTGAACCTGTGATGTTCAATTCAGATATATTTCGTCTCCAGTTCACCCGAACGAGAAACTCAGGTCTAACTTTAGTAATCTATGAACCTGTGATATTCAATTATGATATATTTCGTCTCCAGTTCACCCGAACGAGAAACTCATGTCTAACTTTCGTAATCTTTGAACATGTGATGTTCAATTATGATATATTTCTGCTCCAAATTCATCCGATAGAGAAACTCGCTCTACCTCTAGTAATATTTGAACCGTGATGTTCAATTCGTATATATTTCATCTCCAGTTCATCCGAACGAGAAACTTCGTGTATAACTTTAGTAATCCTTGAACCTGTGATGTTCAATTATGATATATTTCGTCTCCAGTTCATCCGATCGAGAAACTCAGGTCTAAATTTAGTAATCTTTGAACCCGTGATGTTCAATTATGATGTATTTCGTCTCCAGTTCATCCAAAAGAGAAACTCAGCTCTACCTCTAGTAATCTTTTAACTTGTGATGTTCAATTCTGATATATTTCGTCTCCAGTTCATCCGAAAGAGAAACTCAGCTCTACCTCTAGTAATATTTGAACCTGTGATGTTCAATTCAGATATATTTCGTCTCCAGCTCACCCGAATGAGAAACTCGTGTCAAACTTTAGTAATCTATGAACCCGTGATGTTCAATTATGATATATTTCGTCTCCTGGGTTCACCCAAACGAGAAACTCAAGTCTAACTTTAATAATCTTTGAACCCGTGATGTTCAATTATGATATATTTGGGCTCCAGTTCATCCGAAAGAGAAACTCGCCTCTAACTCTAGTAATATTTGAACCTGTGATGTTCAATTCAGTATATTTCATCTCCAGTTCATCCGAACGAGAAACTCAGGTATAACTTTAGTAATCTTTGAACCTGTGATGTTCAATTATGATATATTTCGTCTGCAGTTCATCCGAATGAGAAACTCAGGTCTAACTTTAGTAATCTTTGAACCTGTGATGTTCAATTATGATATATTTCGTCTCCAGTTCATCCAAAAGAGAAACTCAGCTCTACCGCTAGTAATATTTGAACCTGTGATGTTCAATTCAGATATATTTTGTCTCCAGTTCACCCGGACGAGAAACTCAAGTCTAACTTTAGTAATCCATGAACCTGTGATGTTCAGTTATGATATATTTTGTCTCCAGTTCACCCGATCGAGAAACTCAGTTCTAACATTAGTAATCTTTGAACCTGTGATGTTCAATTATGATATATTTCGGCTCCAGTTCATCCGAAAGAGAAACTCAGCTCTACCTCTAGTAATATCTGAACTTGTGATGTTCAATTCAGATAAATTTCTTCTCCAGTTCATCCGAACGAGAAACTCAGGTATAACTTTAGTAATCTTTGAACCTGTGATGTTCAATTATGATATATTTCGTCTCCAGTTCATCCGAAAGAGAAACTCAGCTGTACCTCTAGTAATCTTTTAACCTGTGATGTTCAATTATGATATATTTCGTCTCCAGTTCACCCGAACGAGAAACTCAGGTCTAACTTTAGTAATCTTTGAACCTGTAATGTTCAATTATGATATATTTCGTCTCCAGTTCACCCGAACGAGAAACTCAGGTCTACCTGTAGTAATCTTTTAACCTGTGATGTTTAATTATGATGTATTTCGTCTCCAGTTCATCCGAAAGAGAAACTCAGCTCTACCTCTAGTAATCTTTAACCTATGATGTTGAATTCTCGATTTATTTCGTCTCCGCTTCATCCGAAAGAGAAACTCGCCTCTACCTCTAGTAATATTTTAACTTGTGATGTTCAATTCGGATATATTTCGTCTCCATTCACCCGAACGAGAAACTCGGTCTAACTTTAGTAATCTATGAACTGTGATATTCAATTATGATATATTTCGTCTCCAGTTCACCCGAACGAGAAACTGATGTCTAACTTTCGTAATCTTTGAACATGTGATGTTCGATTATGATATATTTCGGCTCCAGTTCATCCGATAGAGAAACTCAGCTCTACCTCTAGTAATATTTGAACCTGTGATGTTCAATTCAGATATATTTCATCTCCAGTTCATCCGAACGAGAAACTCGTGTATAACTTTAGTAATCCTTGAACCCGTGATGTTCAATTATGATATATTTCGTCTCAGTTCATCCGAAAGAGAAACTCAAGCTCTACCGCTAGTAATATTTGAACCCGTGATGTTCAATTGAGATATATTTCGTCTCCGCTCATCCGAACGAGAAACTCGTATAACTTTAGTAATCTTTGAACCTGTGATGTTCAATTATGATATATTTTGTTTCCAGTTCATCCGAACGAGAAACTCAGGTATAAATTTAGTAATATTTGAACCTGTGATGTTGAATTATGATGTATTTCGTTTCCAGTTCATCCGAAAGAGAAACTCAGCTCTACCTCTAGTAATCTTTGAACCCGTGATGTTCAAGTATGATATATTTCGGCTCCAGTTCATCCGAAAGAGAAACTCGCCTCTACCTCTAGTAATATTTGAACCTCGTGATGTTCAATTCGGATATATTTCATCTCCATTTCATCCGAACGAGAAACTTCGTGTATAACTTTAGTAATCTTTGAACCCGTGATGTTCAATTCTCGATATATTTTGTCTCCAGCTTCTCGAACGAGAAACTCGTGTATAACTTTAGTAATCTTTGAACCCGTGATGTTCGGTTTGATGTATTTCGTCTCCATTCATCCGAAAGAGAAACTCAGCTCTACCTCTAGTAATCTTTTAACTTTGTAATGTTCAATTCTCGATTTATTTCGTCTCCAGTTCATCCGAAAGAGAAATTCACTCTACCTCTAGTAATATTTGAACTTGTGATGTTCAATTCGTATATATTTCGTCTCCAGTTCACCCGAACGAAAACTCAAAGTCTAACTTTAGTAATCTATGAACCTGTGATATTCAATTATGATATATTTCGTCTCCAGTCCACCCGATCGAGAAACTCAGGTCTAACTTTCGTAATCTTTGAACCTGTGATATTCAATTATGATATATTTCGGCTCCAGTTCATCCGAAAGAGAAACTCAAAAGCTACCTCTAGTAATATTTGAACCTCGTGATGTTCAATTCGTATATATTTCATCTCCAGTTCATCCGAACGAGAAACTCAGGTATAACTTTAGTAAACCTTGAACCTGTGATGTTCAATTATGATATATTTCGTCTCCAGTTCATCCGAACGAGAAACCCAGGTCTAACTTTAGTAATCTTTGTTCAATTATGATATATTTCGTCTCCAGAGTTCATCCGAAAGAGAAACTCAGCTCTACCGCTTGTAATATTTGAACCTTGTGATGTTCAATTCGAGATATTTTTCGTCTCCGCTCATCCGAACGAGAAACTCGAGTATAACTTTAGTAATCTTTGAACCTGTGATGTTCAATTATGATATATTTTGTCTCCAGTTCATCCGAACGAGAAACTCAGGTATAAATTTAGTAATCTTTGAACCTGTGATGTTGAATTATGATGTATTTCGTTTCCAGTTCATCCGAAAGAGAAACTCAGCTCTACCTCTAGTAATCTTTGAACCTGTGATGTTCAATTATGATATATTTCGGCTCCAGTTCAGCCGAAAGAGAAACTCAGCTCTACCTCTAGTAATATTTGAACCTGTGATGTTCAATTCAGATATATTTCATCTCCAGTTCATCCGAACGAGAAACTCAGGTATAACTTTAGTAATCTTTGAACCTGTGATGTTCAATTCTGATATATTTTGTCTCCAGTTCATCCGAACGAGAAACTCAGGTATAACTTTAGTAATCTTTGAACCTGTGATGTTCAGTTTGATGTATTTCGTCTCCAGTTCATCCGAAAGAGAAACTCAGCTCTACCTCTAGTAATCTTTTAACCTGTAATGTTCAATTCTGATTTATTTCGTCTCCAGTTCATCCGAAAGAGAAACTCAGCTCTACGTCTAGTAATATTTGAACTTGTGATGTTCAATTCAGATATATTTCGTCTCCAGTTCACCCGAACGAAACTCGTGTCTAACTATAGTAATCTATGAACCCGTGATGTTCAATTATGATATATTTCGTCTCCGACCCGAACGAGAAACTCAGTCTAACTTTAGTAATCTTTGAACCTGTGATGTTCAATTATGATATATTTCGGCTCCAGTTCATCCGAAAGAGAAACTCAGCTCTGTAGTTGCAGGAAATCCTACACTACACCCCTTACAAGAATTCACACAGTTAAACCATTGAAGATGAACAATAATGATTTTTATTGATTAATTCCTTGAATGTTTACAAGATAAAATGTGAATGATCTAAAGAAATTACAATCACTACAAACTTTCTCTTTCTTAATGACTTGCCTAACACCCGAAAAAAGATCCCTTACAATAGTCCTGCTCGGCTCCTTATATAGGATATTACATAATGGATGACAGCTAAGCTGTCCTCTATTTTCGGGAATGATTTGCGAAATATCGCAAGTGTACAAATATATAATCTCGCAATTCTCCTAAATCTCTAGGTCTTCACATCTTTCTCGTGTTTTGGCTGTCGTCATTTATATTACTCATTTGCGACACTTTCGCAATGTTGTCGTTTATTGAACTAGCGAGGTATTGTGGTTGCGATATTCTGATCCTACATCTTGCCTCTTCTCATGTCTTCTCCGCGAAGAAGATAATGTCATGAGAAGTAATATTTTGAAATGCTGCATCCATTTGTTTTTCATCAATTTTTGCCGACAAAATTCCATGAATTATGGATAACCGCTTACACGTGTCTAAAATTTTCCCTTTTTACCGGCACATTTAATGTTATCCGGTTACTCTTTTCTTGTCTATTTAAAGGGGAATTCCCTATGAAAGTGTTTCTTTTCTTTTACTCCGTCTTCTTCATCATCTGCAACTTTTTACTGCTATTTTTCTTCATCGTCTTCTTTATCACTCTTCTGCCATTATTCTTCTGCTACTGTTCTCATCTTTCTTTTTCTGCTACTGTTTCTATGGATCCATCAAGGTTCGTTAACTTTGCTGAATTTGATTATTTTGTGATTGATCTCTTTTATTGAAGTTGTTTTGTTTTGATATTGTTCTTCTTTTGATGATTCCCCTGCTGTTTTTGTTTTAGCAAGAACAAATCTAACACCAAGTTCACCATTGTGAACCCTAATGTCTCAGTGGGCTCGCAACCGAAAACCACTGTTACTAAAAGAAAGCCTGCGAATAGCAAGGTATTTAAGAAATATTTACTCTTTTAATAACAATATTGTTGCCTCTGTTTCTTATTTAACTTGTAATTCGCAAGATGACAAAAATGCTGATAGGTCCCCTAAGAAACCTCGCCGTTTTAAACCTGTTGCACCTTCTATTTCTTTTCCTTCATTTAAACTTACAACTTCTCCTGCAGTATCTTCGCAGGATAAACCATCTTCCCTTGTGATATCGTCGCAAGATAAATCAATTCATCTTTCGCAGGATAAACTATCTTCTCATGCGATATCTTCGCAGGATAAATCAATTCCTCCTTCTATTCCCACCACCTCTGAAAATGTCACTGTCGATATTCCTGAATTTTCCATCAATGAAGTTCCTCAAGATGAACCCCTTTTTAATGCCTCTGTTTCTACCCCACTTATTAATCTTCATCAAATCTCTTCTTCTGGTATTTATATGACCAAGGATGACTCAATTCTTCCTTCTCCTCCCACCATTACCTCTTCATCTGGGTCTATCCCTCTTACTAAAGAAAACCTGGAAGGGATAGATGTAGCTTTCAAAGTTTTATCAGACATCATGAATGATGTCAAGAAGATCTCCATTGACCCAATCAGGTTTAGCGTTTGCGAGTCTATGAGTAAATATTTCGGTTACGACAAAATGTCGCAAATGTCTTTAGAACAAGAAGTTAAGACATTGAAGAATAATCTTCAAAATGTCTTCATTGGATCGTGATAATCTTCGCAAGAAGAACGAAGAATTAAAAGGTACCGATTCTCCTCCCCACCTTTTTTTTTTTTTTTTTTTTTTAAGACCTTGTTCGCCTTTCAAGCTTTAAACCAGAAACGAAAAATGGAGATATATCAGTTGGAACCTGTCATTGAAGAAACCCGAATGGATAGAGATGTTTGGATGGAGCAATATAACCAGTTAGATAATCTTCATACACACTATGTTGATCAAATAGATAATCTTACCCAAGAGAATGTTCACTTAGTTCAGAAGCAAGACTCGCTGAATAATGAATTATCTCATCTCTCTTATGCTTTGAATAAATCTAATTTGGAGTTGGAAACCTTATCAGATCAGAATGGAACTCTATCTCAAGAAAAGCGAATTTTGTTAAACAAGATGGCGATTGTCGCAAATGACTTGATGTCCATCAAAAAATATGTAATGAACAAGAACAATCTCTCTGTTCACTGAGAAGTAAACTTCAAGAAGTCGCTGTTGAGAGGGATAAACTTATTCAGGGTAGAATATCTTTAAGTATGAAAACCAGTCAACTGAAAGACCAATATTCCAAGTTAAAAGAATCCTACTCATCTCTTGCTAAGGAAAATAACTTGCTTGTTTCCAACGAAAAGAGTTTGCGATCTCGACTACAAGGTTTGGTTGGAGATAATTTTGACAATGCCATGGATCACTTGGAGAATAGTTGCTTGGCTTTAACCCAACATCTTATTTCGCAAAAGGAAGGTAGTCATAGAAATTGACTGCCTCATCTATTCTTCCTTTATCAAGTCTTCAAATATTTTGTCTGTATAACTCCTTTTGTTCTTTGTTTTTGCAGAGTCTGAGAAAAATCTTCACTCCTCCGTTGCCGCTTTAAAATCTGACTACTCAAAAATTCGCAAAGAAAATGGAATACTTGTTGCTTCCCTTGCTCGCTCTCGCGATCGAGCAGAAAGAACACTCGACTATATGTCTGACTGTAATGATATACAGAGTAAAAATCATCAGAAAGCACTCCTTCGTCAATTTCATCTTAAAGCCGAAGTTCTTGTGAACGATGTTTTACTATCTAAATCTCTTGATCCTCTATCTATTGAACCTCTGAAAGTAAGCGATGATGAAGTTCCTAACCCTCCTGACAGCGATTATGATTACAATAGTGGTGAAGAGCTCGCAAATGAAGAGATAATTCCTCCTAGTAAAGCTGTCAATGATGATCTGGGTGAAGGAGGATCTGGTAGAGATATACTAACTGGCGAAAATATGGATAAAGTTGCTGAAGAAAATCCAGTATCCCCTTCTGGTGAAAAAATTGATATTTGAGAATTGAACTTCTCTTGTAATTTTTCTTCTTGTACTGCTATTTCTTTATATACTTCAATTATCTTGCAGATATGTTTATCTGCTTATTATTAACCTTTCCTGGAACGAAAATAACTCTTGTTATTTAATAATTACTATTTTGTTTTCCATTATTCTTTTTTATGTTGAATTTCATCAATGCGACAAGATCGCAGGACGTCTTTACATTTTCATGTAATGGCCCATTGATCTTGCCTTATCATTACTCTTGTGTGGTCTTATTTTGCTGTTTGTACCCAAAATTACTTTTGGGCACGAAACACGATGAATGGATAGTTTGGTATGTATTTTGGGTTAGGAGATGAATTGAAGGACAAATAAGGAGACAAAGATTGACGCAGGTTTTACGTGGTTCAGCCTGATGTGCCTACGTCCACGGAGGAATCCCCTTGGGGAGAAATGTTTTATTGACTGTTGTATTACAAAGTATGTTTTTCTCTCCTCTTGGCTATCCCCCCTTTGACTGATTTCTGCTCTCCCTATTTATACAATGAAAATATAATTCCAATGTCAACATAAATTCCATTAACTCGCCCATTTATGTTCCTATAATGAATTCTCAATGTAACCGCCCATTTATGCTCCTATATTGAATTACGCATGAAAATCAAGCTCCTTTATGTCTTCACCATAATTTCGTATGAAACCGCCCGGTTAATGGCCGACGTGATTAGTGGAGACTGGCCGGGCTAGACAGTGGATCTTGGCCGCGCGTAATGGGTTGGCCGATGCATAGTTGGCCGGATGATTTGGATGGACCGGGCGCATGGGCGTAAAACCGGCCGGGCTGATGGTTGGCGTATGGTCGGTGTGGATGGAGGCCGGTCGACATGGTTGGAGCATCGGTTGGCGCGGCGGAAGAGTTTTTGGCTGGGAATTGGTTAGCAGCATTGCTGGCTACAAGACTGAAAATTGGCTAGGGGCGCGACTGACTTCGATAGTTGACCGTCGGTTGACTTTGATAGTTGACCGACTTCGACCATTGACCTTGACCGGAAGTTGACTTTGATAGTTGACCGACTTCGACCATTGATCTTGACCGGAAATTGACTTTGATAGTTGACCGACTTCGACCATTGACCTTGACCTAAGTTGACTTTTGATAGTTGACCGATCGTTGACTTTGACCATTGACCGGATGTTGACCGACTTTGACCATTGACCGGATGTTGACCGACTGACTGCCTTGGTTGGCTGGGTAGCGGGCTTGGATGAGGACCCAAAAGATGATTCAAGTATCAATTTGGCCCATTAAATGGTATTTTTACTTATGGTACAAACATCGCCCCCTCTTAACCTCCAACTTGTCAGGGGTTAAGAAAATTTCCGTTTTCCTAAGTCATTGATAAAATACGCCTCCAAGTGCGGATTATTGATACTCAGGTGATGGTAGCGAACTTCCCTTGTTGTTTGCGTAAATCATAATCGGGACGCCCCAAGTGAGGCTATTGCGGTTGAGCGGAGTGATGAGTAGTAACATCGTTGAGCGGAGTTGGCTGCGGCCAATTTATGTCAGTGATCGCATAAACAACAAGCATCACCGCGATTAGTTGGAATGCGGAACTATGAGCATAGTTGGACTTCATCACCGCGATCAACTGGAATGCGCGAAGAACGGACAAAGTTCCTCTGCGGCCCTTTGCGTTGATCAGAACCGGTGGAGCATACTGACCGCATCACCGCGATCGGTGAAATGTAGTAGTAACGAAAAAGTTTCTCTTGACACTGCGTTCGGATGTGGATCCAACAAGTAGGAATTTCGAAACAAGGTCAGGATCGCATCACCGCGTTAATTTGAATGTGCAAAGAAAGAATTTTACAAAGTTCCGCCAGAACTTGGCGTTAATTGAAGCTAACGTCTGCCTGCGAGCATAGCTGGAACTTCATTCAAAGTGCGATCAGCTAAAATGTAGTTGTAACGGACAAAGTTCCTCATCAGCAGGCGAATTCAGCTGACTGGCAGGAACTTCGAAAGCAAGGCTGGGATCGCATGTTCAAGCGATGTTTGGAATGCGTGACAATGAACAAAGTTCCAGCAGCAAAGAATTGTCATTCCGATCAAGTAGGAATCATGTACAATCGACTGCATTAGCCGCTTTAGGCGAATGCGGCGAAGACGAACAAGGTTGCCTCGCAGCCACCGCGCGCTACCGGGATCTGCAGGAATCGCGGAGCATGGCCGGATCGCATCACCGCGATTAATCGATCGCAATGCGCAACGATTAGCCGGATCGGCAAAGAAGAATAATTAGCTGGATCTAACGGCAATAACCATTAAATTGGATCACAGCAAAGAATTGAGGGACCGACTTTAAAAAGTTTGATAAACATAAGTGTAAAATCTATAAATAAAACTAGACAACACCCAGCTTCGTCCAACCGAAAAGCCACCCATCGCATTCTGCGTCCAACCGAGTCATGACTCGCAGTAAATCGACTTGCATCGATTGCGTCCAACCGAGTGCAGCAGTTGCTTTTGAACTGGAGTACAATAATTCAATCAATATAACTATGGCAGTTTAACATTACTGAAAAAATATTATGCGTAAAAATATTATGGTATGCGTAAAAATATTATGGTATGCGTAAAAATATTATGGTATATGCTCGCCCCCTCTTAATCCCGCAATTCGTTGGAGGATTAAGAAGTTCGGGCTACCTGAAGTTCCGATTTTCGGAAGCTGAACTCCGCATTGCATTTAGGTGCTATGTATTTTTCCCTAATCGTATAGAGTGTTTACGCAGCCGCCCCAAAGGAGTCATTTCAAACCATGAGGTGTCGCATATCTCGCCCCAAGTGATAGTCGGGCCACGTTGAAGTGATATGCAACTCCGCCCCAAAGGATAGTGATTGCCATGTTGCTCAATGCTCGCACAAGGGTGCACTTGCCTTGCTGCATTTTGCTCGCGCATGGGATTTTGAATATGTCTATCTAGAATTGTGCGGGGCCAATCCCACTATTCCGTATACGCGCAGAATTGAAATGTGTGCATCCTCGTTGAGAAGATGCTTGCCACATTAAAGGTGTCTTACCAAAAGTATGCATGAATATATGAAAAGATGCAAAAATATGTAAATTGTATACTTACCTTATTGAAATCATGTTGCTGCGACTTCGCCAAGTGATTAGGATGCCAACCCGGCTATGTCGGTGTTTTAAGCGACGATGATTAGTATAGTTGCCTTAGCGTCTCGTCTCGACTTAGTAATTGATTTATCTGTGGGACCTGGAATGCACCAATTAAGTCCAAGCTAGATCGAAGACAGCTTACCACGGAATGTATTTCAAAGCAATTTGTGATCAGCCTGCACCGCAATGCTTATGCGCAGAACTGGATCAATCAGTTGAGAGGAAAAGCGTATTTGAAACAGCTTTTCGTGAAAATCGGAGCCAAGGCGATTCGACCCACCGGATCAGAGGAATTAAAAGGACTAACGGGCGTTCGACCAACAAAGCCAACAACATTGCTTGTGAAACTGAATTACAATAGTTCGATCAACTGATCTTAATAGTTATGTGGAAAAGGACTGCGGCGATTGCGGTCAATGGGATCTGCAGTGTTCTTTGAGGACAACGGACTACAACCGATTCGCATAACCGGACTGTAGCAGTTTTAACTAGCACCGAACATGTGCGCGTCGAGGTTTATGATTCCAATCAGTACTCACGATCTTTGCGTTGTGGGTAGAAAATCGACACAATAGCGCTCGCGAACATTGAACGTGCAATGCCCTGCATCTTGATAGTGTTTGTCGTGCCACTCGGAACCTCAAAAATTAAATTTTCCAAACTCATGATTTTTCACTTCCATGTTGTAGGGAATTGAAAGACGATTCCAACGAGCCAAAAATCACTCGATTCGGACTTAAAACGAAGAAATTATTGACGAAACAAGATTTTCGACCAAGCCCTAGTGGGGCGTACATATCCGCAATGCAAGGGAAACGGGGCGAAATAATCCGAGGGCTACGGGATTAAGTTGCGCCGTGTAGCATTGAAACAATCCTCCAATTCCTCGGCGAGTAATCGCCGCATATAATTAATCGGCAATTAATCGGAGATTGATCGCAGTTGCCGCCGCTACGCCGTTTTTTTTTTTGCCGCGGGTATGGCGCGGGGTAGCCGCCCGGCTTTTTTTTTTTTTTTTTTTTTTTTTTTTTTTTGACGCCGGGGTTGGCCGCCGGGTAGGCCGCCGGCTTTTTTTTTTTTTTTTTTTTTTTGATTTTGAAACGTTTCGCCACGCTTTTCACGAATCAAGTTGCCTTTTGTCTTGAAATTTCGCAGCGGCTGTTGGAGCTGTTATCTTTTCTCTTTGACCTTTTCAACAGTTTTCTGGGCTGTTGTCTTTTCCCTTCACAATTTCAAGAACAAAGTTTGTTGAATCATATACTGCTTCTCATGGAATTTTCACCATGATTTTGCTTTGCACTTTTGTGGTCTTTTTCGGAATTTTCTCGAGATGCTTTTACAAGGTTTTCCCTCGGTATTCGGGCACCTTGAGATGTAGACAATTTGACCACTTTGCGATCATAACAGTATTGATTTTGTTATACAGCAAACTCGAACAGGTGGATAATGCGTTACTTGAGGAGCAATTTTTTTTTTTTTTGAACTTTGGACTTGAACATGCTGCGGATCGAACATCCTGACAACAACCTTGGTGGTTTTCGCAGAGAATCAGTTTTGATGGCTTCTGGCTGCGATCTTTGGGCTATAATAATTGTGATTAATCGGAATCGCAGCAGCTGCGATCAATTGGAATAAGGGATGTAAAATCGAAATCGGATTGACCATGTCGTGGATCGAATATCCTACAAATGTTTTGATGGTATTTCTCCACATCTTATTGCCGCGGACCGAGCGTCCCAAAGCAACATTATCATCGATTTTTGTAGTGATGTGATTTTCGTGCGGTATCCGCGGTAATAGCTTCATTAAATCAAACGCGAATCTTGATTGCAACGATTGCGATCAATCGGATCAGTAGTATGTGCGATTATACGGTCGAAGCTACTACGATCACTGATCGCGATCGTTATGATCAAACGACCGCAGCAGTTGCGACCAATCGGGATCGGCAGCAGCGACTTTCGGACGCTCGATCGCTTTTTCAAGGACACGATTTTGAAGCATTTTTTACAACTTTTCTCAATGGAAAAACACGATTTCTTTTCTCGTAATTCCCTTAGTCGGCGCAATGTTTGTACCCAAAATTACTTTTGGGCACGAAACACGATGAATGGATAGTTTGGTATGTATTTTGGGTTAGAGATGAATTGAAGGACAAATAAGGAGACAAAGATTGACGCAGAGTTTTACGTGGTTCGGCCCGATGTGCCTACGTCCACAGAGGAATCCCCTTGGGGAGAAATGTTTTATTGATCACAGTATTACAAAGTATGTTTTTCTCTCCTCTTGGCTATCCCCCCTTTGACTGATTTCTGCTCTCCCTATTTATACAATGAAAAATATAATTCCAATGTCAACATAAATTCCATTAACTGCCCATTTATGTTCCTATAATGAATTCTCAATGTAACTGCCCATTTATGCTCCTATATTGAATTCTGCATGAAAACTGCTCCTTTATGTCTTCACCATAATTTCTGTATGAAACTGCCTGGTTAATGGCTGACAGGATTGGTGGAGACCGGGCCGGCCGACAGTGGATGCTGGCCGGCGCCGTAATGGGTTGGCCGATCGCATAGTTGGTGGATGATCGATGGATCGGCCGCATGGGCGTAAAACCGGCCGCCCGATGGTTGGCAATATGGCCGGTAAGTGTGGATGGAGGGCGGCCGGGCAGCATGGTTGGAGATCGGTTGCGGCAAAGAGTTTTTGGCCGAATTGGTTAGCGGCATTGCCGGCTGCAAGGCTGAAAATTGGCTAGGGGCGCGATCGACTTCGATAGTTGACCGTCGGTTGACTTTGATAGTTGACCGACTTCGACCATTGACCTTGACCTAAGTTGACTTTGATAGTTGACCGACTTCGACCATTGATCTTGACCGGAAATTGACTTTGATAGTTGACCGACTTCGACCATTGACCTTGACCGGAAGTTGACTTTTGATAGTTGACCGACTGTTGACTTTGACCATTGACCGGATGTTGACCGACTTTGACCATTGACCGGATGTTGACCGATCGACTCGCCTTGGTTGGTCAGGTAGCGGGCTTGGATGAGGACCCAAAAGATGATTCAAGTATCAATTTGGCCCATTAAATGGTATTTTTACTTATGGTACAAACATTTGCCTTCCTAGTTAAAGGTCTTATTTTTCCACCCCTCATTGCGACAAAATCGCAGGACGTCTGTACATTTTCATGTAAAGACCCATTAATCTTGCCTTATCATTTTCTTAGTATTATTGCCTCTGCAGGATGTTTTCCTTGCGACAATATGACAGTGCCTAGAAGTTCTTGCGAATTTAAAGCCCCATGACATTGCTGTCTTGCGACGAAATCTCAGGACGTCTTTACACTTTCATGCAAAGACCCATTGATCTCGTCTTACCATCGCGTTAGTATTGTTGCCTCTTCAGGATCATTGCACAAATATGACAAGCCTAAATTTTCTTGCGAAAATAAAGCCTCATGACATTTGCATCTTAAGACACTTATCAACTCCCTAATGGAGGGTGCCGCCCTTATCATCTCCTCGGGTTGCCCCTTCAAGGAGGCGTACATCGGCCATACAAGACTAGCTCCTCCCATCCGGTCTTAACAACAACCAGTTGTTTTCGCACCTCTTATCCCTTATACCTATAGGGCTTATGGTTACGAGACTGCACCCTAAGTGGAGTTTTCTTCGGCCGAGTGCGGATGTGCCAAGACTTGCCAAGAATGGCCGAGACACTTCAAATGCCCCAGCACTCTTGGCTCAACCGTGTACCTCGGCGCCTTGGTCATACACTCGACTCCTTGGAAGAGACCCTCGGTCGTCCAACCAAGGGTATAGTTGGAAATCCAAGGTATCTCTCCCGGATGGGCTTTATTGACCCCAAATCTCCATGACTCGAGTTCCGTGGGCGGTGTAACCTTTTCCCCGAGCCATGTCAAGAGATACCCCTTATATGATGCACTTTAGGTCTTACATTTGCTTCTTGCGAAATATCATTCGCGAACTAGGTGTACGCCATAAAGGTTCGTCCCATTCATTCATTCTTTCATTTTTATCAATTCTTTCAATCATTCATTGATTTTTGGTTATTTCTTCTCATTATCTTTGCGAAATTATCGCATAGTCTTGCTTCGTTTTCTCGTGATCTCGCTTCGCAATTACTTAACCAGATTTTCATATAATCTGTCTCGCGATGTTTTTACATACTCCTTCTTCGATCGTCATATTCTTTGTACTTTTGACATGTCCTTGTCATTCAAAGCAATTTTTTTTTTTTACACAAATCACAAATCTAAAATCAATTATTCATATCTTACACTTCTTACTTTTGTTGTTCTCTGCTTCTTCATTTAAATCCCTTGATATTTCCTTCCCTTTTGCGAAACCATCGCAATTTCCAACTGTCTTCAGGCATTGATTTCGCAATGTATCTTCATCTCTCACTTCTATTGCGTCCACCATCAGTCTTTCTCTTCTTTGTTCTTCTTTGATATTCCGCTTCCAGTTCTTCTTTGAGCAGCCCTTTCCTCGCAAGACTCCACATCAACTTCATAGCACTTTTGTCCCCCCCTCTATCTCCTTTGATAACTCCAACACCATTGGGATGAGGAAATTTGATACATTGGTGATAAGTCGACGCTACGCCCAAAATATCATGTATCCAAGGTCGCCCAATCAACGCATTGTAGGGGGATTCCACATCGACTATGCAGAACAAAATTTCAGTTGATAATCCTTTCAGCAGTATTCGCATATGAGCCTCTCCTTTAGGTTTGTTGGCAGTACCATTGAAACCATAGATCTTATAGGTGGAAGGTATTAAATCTTCGTCTTTCCTCCCATTGTCTTGTATGTATGGTAAAAAGGATGTTTACTGAGCTTCGGTATCAATTAAGATTCTATTGATTGCCCATGAATTTTCCGTTTCATCATCCTCATCATCAACGGATTTTGGATCAATCTCCAATTTTACTACTAATGGGTCATCATGCATCTCTCCTCCTTCAGTACCTCTTCGCGGTAAAAGAAATAATCTGCATTTGCCATTCCTTTAATGGCGATGTCCTCGCGATGTTCATTACTTCTCTATTATCGGCATCTCTTTGCGAAAACCCTACCGAGAACATTATCATGAAAATCTTCAATTGTCTTGTACGAATGTACAATAGAGTTGCAAAACAAGCTTTTGGCTTTTGTTCCAACTTCTACTACAAACGTTTCTTTCCCTTTTGTTGTATTTACTCGTGTGAATTTCGGAGGTGGTGGTAATGGTTGAGTCTTCTCTTCACATTTTAAGAAATGATTTAGCTTCCTTGCTCTATCATTCGAGGATGATTCTTTTATATTTCGCAATCATTCGTTAGGTGTCCATGAAAATGGTGATAGGAACGTAACTCATGACTTCGTCACCCGGAGGAGGTTCATTCCCCATGTTCCATGGTGCGGTATATTTTCCATCGGGATTATAGCTTCCCATATTTTCCACGCTAGCGTTCAAAGGGAGGCATCTTGATTTCTTCCCATACTACCCTATGACCTCGCTGTCCTCTATGATAATTATGCCTCTGACCTCCATAAGTTTCTTGCGACTGATCAAGTCTTTGAATTTTGTTATTTCCGCCACGGTTGTAGATATTTCTTTCTCTTTCAAATTCTTCCTGATCGCGACTTCCCATGGCTACCAACTTTTGCTGACCATCATCCGGTATCATTTCTTGTTGACCTTGCGAGGTGCTCGCCATTGTGTTTATCAATTTAGGTAACAAACTTGCATTCACAGTTCTTGAACTTGTATTCGCGACAGGGTATGATTCCATCTCATTTTGCTTTTCTTCTAGAGCAATATACTCCTCTTGAAGCTCTTGAAACTCAGTCATTGTGATTGTAATCTTGACTCTAAAAATTTGAATATATAATAAATTTGTCGCAAACATAGCATTAATGAATGATAAGATGAGATATCTCTCCTCCACACGTCCAGCCATTTCGCTACACATTGTCTTCCATCTCACAGTTAGATTCTTCAAACTTTCACCAACCCTTTGTTTTAACCCAAATACATCTTCAATACCAGGTCGCGAGGAATTATTACTGATATATGCCCCTAAAAATATAGCCTGCAGATGGTTGAAAGATGTTATTGTATTCCTCGGTAACCCTTCGAACCATTTCAAAGCTTCTCCAATCAAGCTTGATGCAAAATATTTGCACAATATAGTATCATGATTCTCCCACTGCAACATACATCTCATATAAGCTTTGATAGGTTGTATCGCACAAGTTGTTCCGTCGAAGATGCTGGTTAATGTAGGTAAGTTGCATTTTGGTGGTATTCCTCCTAATTGTATATCTTGTGTGAACGGAGTCTTCGCAGCTTCTTCTATAGCTTCATCCAATTGTCTCTTTCCTCCTCCCCTTTTACTGTTCATCATTCCTCTCATTTATGCTAATTCCCTCAAGATTTGTTCATTTACATTAGAATTTGAATCTACTGGTCTTTTTAGTTTCGCCTCTCTTCGCCCGCGTTCATGTCCGGTTTGACTTTCTTGTTCATCATTCCCTTTTCGTCTTTCTATGCGATCTTCTTCTTCATCTCTTTCACGAATTCCGTGCACAATCGTTATATCTATCATTTTCTCTTCTTTGTTGCCTATCGGTTCTCCTTTGTATTCTTTCATATTCTTCATTGATATTACCATTATTGCGATTTTGTTCTCGCCGTGTTTCTCGATTATCATGATTATTTTGGCGAATTGCCTCTTCTAACTCCTGTTCTTCCATTTCGCTCTCAATATTTCTCTCTCGCAAGCTAGACATGTTTGCTCAACATAGTGTCTTTCAATATCATCTTCAATCTCTTTTTGCTTCCTCCGTGCTTCTCTCCCATGCAATATCCTTCTTCCTTTTTCTTGATTTTCTTCACTAACTAGATTATTCCTCTCTTGACGTTGTCTATTTCCTTGATTTCCATCATTTCGCTCATTTCGAAGAGTTTCGGTACGTGGGATATAACGATCTTCCATCATTTCTCCTCTCTCGCAATGTTCTATGCCTGGATTTTGCGCTTCATCTCGATTTTCTTCGTCAACATTTTCTATAGGTAAATTTCTCCTTCTTTCCTCTCTAATTGATCTTGAACTTGACCTTGTAGTGCTTCCCGACCTTCTGTTTTGTAATCTCCTATTTTCCATCCTCAACTCATGATTTTGTCTTGTCAAATTTGCTCTTTCCTCTCCGCCTCTAATCGCCTTTCTTCATATTGTCTGCCTTAGTGCCTCTAATGCTGCGGTCTCTTCATTTCCATGAATTATTTCTCCAATCCCTTCTCGATCTCTTTCCTCTTGTCCATTGTTTACCAATTGTTGTTCTTCTCTCCTTTCGTCCACACAGTCCGATCTCCAAGTATGCACGCTTACTCTATCAAAATTCACAGTTCTATTCGGTACTGGTTGAATTGGTGATTGAATCTGATTTTCTTCATTATTTCTCATATTCATTCTAGAGGATTCTCCCACTTCATTTCTCCCTTCTCCAGCAAGTCTCCTACTTCTTCTAATAGTTGTTGGTTGTTCGGATGCATTTCTTCTTCTAGCCATTTCTTAATTTTGGTAAATTAACAAAATTATATGAAATTCCTTCCCTACTACTCCAAATTCTTTCAAATCACGATGTCAACCCTTACTCTCTCCCTGTTTCTAGCGCCATTATGTAGTTGCAGGAAATCCTACACTACACCCCTTACAAGAATTCACACAATTAAACCATTGAAGATGAACAATAATGATTTTTATTGATTAATTCCTTGAATGTTTACAAGATAAAATGGGAATGATCTAAAGAAATTAAAATCACTACAAACTTTCTCTCTCTTAATGACTTTCCTAACACCCGAAAAAAGATCCCTTACAATAGTCATGCTCGGCTCCTTATATAAGATATTACATAATGGATGACAATGGTCAGTCCTCTATTTTTGGGAATGATTTGCATAAATATCGCAAGTGTACAAATATATAATCTCGCAATTCTCCTAAATCTCGCTAGCTCTTCACATCTTTCTCGTGTTTTGGCTGTCGTCATTCATTGCGTCATTTATATTACTCATTTGCGACACTTTCGCAATGTTGTCGTTTATTGAACTCGCGAGGTATTGTGGTTGCGATATTCTTATCCTACAAGCTCTACCTCTAGTAATATTTGAACCTGTGATGTTCAATTCAGATATATTTCATCTCCAGTTCATCCGAACGAGAAACTCATGTATAACTTTAGTAATCTTTGAACCTGTGATGTTCAATTATGATATATTTCGTCTCCAGTTCATCCGAACGAGAAACCCAGGTCTAAGTTTAGTAATCTTTGAACCTGTGATGTTCAATTATGATATATTTCGTCTCCAGTTCATCCGAAAGAGAAACTCAGCTCTACCGCTAGTAATATTTGAACATGTGATGTTCAATTCAGATATATTTTGTCTCCAGTTCATCCGAACGAAAACTCGGGTATAACTTTAGTAATCTTGGAACTGTGATGTTTAATTATGATATATTTGTCTCCAGTTCATCTGAACGAGAAACACAGGTCTAACTTTAGTAATCTTTGAACCTGTGATGTTCAATTATGATGTATTTCGTCTCCAGTTCATCCGAAAGAGAAACTCAGCTTTACCTCTAGTAATCTTTTAACCTGTGATGTTCAATTCTGATTTATTTCGTCTCCGCCATCCGAAAGAGAAACTCACCTCTACCTCTAGTAATATTTGAACCTCGTGATGTTCAATTCGATATATTTCGTCACCAGTTCACCCAACGAGAAACTCGAGTATAACTTTAGTAATCTATGAACCTGTGATGTTCAATTATGATATATTTTCGTCTCGATTGCACCCGAACGAGAAACTCGTTCTAACTTTCGTAATCTTTAAACCCGTGATGTTCAATTATGATATATTTCGACTCCAGTTCATCCGAAAGAGAAACTCACTCTACCTCTAGTAATATTTGAACTCGTGATGTTCAATTCCGATATATTTCATCTCCAGCTCATCCGAACGAGAAACTCAGTATAACTTTAGTAATCTTTGAACCCGTGATGTTCAATTATGATATATTTCGTCTCCAGCTCATCCGAACGAAACCCAGTGTCTAACTTTAGTAATCTTTGAACCCGTGATGTTCAATTATGATATATTTTGTCTCCCGGCTCATCCGAAAGAGAAACTCTGCTCTACCGCTAGTAATATTTGAACCTGTGATGTTCAATTCAGATATATTTCGTCTCCTGTTCATCCGAACGAGAAACTCAGGTATAACTTTAGTAATCTTTGAACCTGTGATGTTCAATTATGATATATTTTGTCTCCAGTTCATCCGAACGAGAAACTCAGGTATAAATTTAGTAATCTTTGAACCTGTGATGTTTAATTATGATGTATTTTGTCTCCAGTTCATCCGAAAGAGAAACTCACTCTACCTCAAGTAATCTTTGAACCCGTGATGTTCAATTATGATATATTTCGGCCCAGTTCATCCGAAAGAGAAACTCATAACTACCTCTAGTAATATTTGAACCTGTGACGTTCAATTCGTGATATATTTCTTCTCCAGTTCATCCGAATGAGAAACTCAGGTATAACTTTAGTAATCTTTGAACCTGTGATGTTCAATTATGATGTATTTTGTCTCCAGTTCATCCGAAAGAGAAACTCAGCTCTACCTCAAGTAATCTTTGAACCCGTGATGTTCAATTATGATATATTTCGGCTCCAGTTCATCCGAAAGAGAAACTCAGCTCTACCTCTAGTAATATTTGAACCTGTGACGTTCAATTCAGATATATTTCTTCTCCAGTTCATCCGAACGAGAAACTCATGTATAACTTTAGTAATCTTTGAACCTATGATGTTCAATTATGATATATTTCGTCTCCAGTTCATCCGAAAGAGAAACTCAGTTGTACCTCTAGTAATCTTTGAACCTGTGATATTCAATTATGATATATTTCGTCTCCAGTTCACCCGAACGAGAAACTCAGGTCTAACTTTAGTAATCTTTGAACCTGTGATGTTCAATTCTGATATATTTCGGCTTGAGTTCATCCGAAAGAGAAACTCAGCTCTACCTCTAGTAATATTTGAACCCGTGATGTTCAATTCAGATATATTTTGTCTCCAGTTCACCCGAACGAGAAACTCAGGTCTAACTTTAGTAATCCATGAACCTGTGATGTTCAATTATGATATATTTCGTCTCCAGTTCATCCGAAAGAGAAACTCAGCTCTACCTCTAGTATTATTTGAACATGTGATATTCAATTCAGATATATTTCGTCTCCAGATCATCCGAACGAGAAACTCAGGTATAACTTTAGTAATCTTTGAACCTGTGATGTTCAATTAAGATGTATTTCGTCTCCAGTTCATCCGAAAGAGAAATTCAGCTCTACTTCTAGTAATCTTTGAACCTGTGATGTTCAATTATGATGTATTTCGTCTCCAGTTCATCCGAAAGAGAAACTCAGCTCTACCTCTAGTAATATTTTAACCTGTGATGTTCAATTCTGATTTATTTCGTTTCCAGTTCATCCGAAAGAGAAACTCAGCTCTACCTCTAGTAAAATTTGAACCTGTGATGTTCAATTCAAATATATTTCGTCTCCAGTTCACCCGAACGAGAAACTCAAGTCTAAATTTAATAATCTATGAACCTGTGATGTTCAATTATGATATATTTCGTCTCCAGTTCATCCGAACGAGAAACTTAGGTATAACTTTATTAATATTTGAACCTGTGATGTTCAATTATGATGTATTTCGTCTCCAGAGAAACTTCATCCGAAAGAGAAACTATGATATATCTACCTCTAGTAATCTTTGAACTTGAACCTGTGATGTTCAATTATGATGTATTTCGTCTCCAGTTCATCCGAAAGAGAAACTCAGCTCTACCTCTAGTAATCTTTGAACCTGTCATGTTCAATTATGATATATTTTGTCTCCAGTTCATCCGAAAGAGAAACTCAGCTCTACCTCTAGTAATATTTTAACCTGTGATGTTCAATTCTGATTTATTTCGTTTCCAGTTCATCCGAAAGAGAAACTCAGCTCTACCTCTAGTAATATTTGAACCTGTGATGTTCAATTCAGATATATTTCGTCTCCAGCTCACCCGAACGAAAACTCGTGTCTAACTTTAGTAATCTATGAACCCGTGATGTTCAATTATGATATATTTTGTCTCTAGTTCACCCGAACGAGAAACTCAGTCTAACATTAGTAATCTTTGAACCTGTGATGTTCAATTATGATATATTTCGGCTCCAGTTCATCCAAAAGAGAAACTCAACTCTACCTCTAGTAATATTTGAACCTGTGATGTTTAATTCAGATATATTTCATCACCAGTTCATCCGAACGAGAAACTCAGGTATAACTTTAGTAATATTTGAACCTGTGATGTTCAATTATGATATATTTTGTCTCTAGTTCATCCGAACGAGAAACTCAGGTATAACTTTAGTAATCTTTGAACCTGTGATGTTCAATTATGATATATTTCGTCCCAGTTCATCCGAACGAGAAACCCTGTCTAACTTTAGTAATCCATGAACCCGTGATGTTCAATTATGATATATTTTGTCTCCAGTTCATCCGAAAGAGAAACTCACTTACATCTAGTAATATTTGAACCTGTGATGTTCAATTCAGATATATTTCGTCTCCAGTTCATCCGAACGAGAAACTCATGTATAACTTTAGTAATCTTGGAACCTGTGATGTTCAATTATGATATATTTTGTCTCCAGTTCATCTGAACGAGAAACACAGATCTAACTTTAGTAATCTTTGAACCTGTGATGTTCAATTATGATGTATTTCGTCTCCAGCTTCATCCGAAAGAGAAACTCGGCGAACCTCTAGTAATCTTTTAACCTATGATGTTCAATTATGATTTATTTCGTCTCCAGCTCATCCGAAAGAGAAACTCACTCTACCTCTAGTAATATTTGAACCTGTGATGTTCAATTCGATATATTTCGTCTCCAGCTTCACCCGAACGAGAAACTCATTCTAACTTTAGTAATCTATGAACCCGTGATGTTCAATTATGATATATTTCGTCTCCAACGAAACTCATCCGAACGAGAAACTAAGGTCTAACTTTCATAATCTTTGAACCTGTGATGTTCAATTATGATATATTTCGACTCTAGTTCATCCGAAAGAGAAACTCAGCTCTACCTCTAGTAATATTTGAACCTGTGATGTTCAATTCAGATATATTTCGTCTCCAGTTCACCCGAACGAGAAACTCATGTCTAACTTTAGTAATCTTTGAACCCGTGATGTTCAATTATGATATATTTAGTCTCCAGCTTCATCCGAACGAGAAACCCAGTCTAACTTTAGTAATCTTTGAACCCGTGATCTTCAATTATGATTTATTTCGTCTCCACTTCATCCGAAAGAGAAACTCGCCTCTACCCCTAGTAATATTTGAACTCGTGATGTTCAATTCGATATATATTTCGTCTCCAGCTCATCCGAACGAGAAACTCATGTATAACTTTAGTAATCTATGAACCCGTGATGTTCAATTATGATATATTTCGTCTCCGTTCATCCGAACGAGAAACTCAGTATAACTTTAGTAATGTTTGAACCCGTGATGTTCAATTATGATGTATTTCGTCTCCAGCCATCCGAAAGAGAAACTCAGCTCTACCTCTAGTAATCTTTGAACCCGTGATGTTCAATTATGATGTATTTCGTCTCCAGCTTAATCCGAAAGAGAAACTCGTGTCTACCTCTAGTAATCTTATAACCTATGATGTTCAATTCTGATTTATTTCGTCTCCGCTCATCCGAAAGAGAAACTCATCTCTACCTCTAGTAATATTTGAACTCGTGATGTTCAATTCGTGATATATTTCGTCTCCACTTCACCCGAACGAGAAACTCATGTCTAAATTTAGTAATCTATGAACCCGTGATGTTCAATTATGATATATTTCGTCTCCAGCTTCATCCGAACGAGAAACTCGTCTAACTTTAGTAATCGTTGAACCCGTGATCTTCAATTATGATATATTTCGTCTCCAGCTCATCCGAAAGAGAAACTCAGCTCTACCTTTAGTAATATTTGAACCTCGTGATGTTCAATTAAGATATATTTCGTCTCCAGCTTCATCCCGAACGAGAAACTTAGGTCTAACTTTAGTAATCTATGAACCCGTGATGTTCAATTATGATATATTTCGTCTCTAGTTCATCCGAACGAGAAACTTAGGTATAACTTTATTAATCTTTGAACCCGTGATGTTCAATTATGATGTATTTCGTCTCCAGTTCATCCGAAAGAGAAACTCAGTTCTACTTCTAGTAATCTTTGAACCTGATGTTCAATTATGATATATTTCGTCTCCAATTCATCCGAAAGAGAAACTCGTGTCTACTTTAGTAATCTTTGAACCCGTGATGTTCAATTATGATATATTTCGTCTCCAGTTCATCCGAAAGAGAAACTCACTCTAACTCTAGTAATCTTTGAACCCGTGATGTTCAATTATGATTTATTTCGTCTCCAGCTCATCCGAAAGAGAAACTCAGCTCTACCTCTAGTAATATTTGAACCCGTGATGTTCAATTCGTGATATATTTCGTATCCAGCTCATCCGAACGAGAAACTCAAGTCTAACTTTAGTAATCTTTGAACCCGTGATGTTCAATTATGATATATTTCGTGTCCAGCTCATCCGAACGAGAAACTCAGTCTAACTTTAGTAATCTTTGAACCCGTGATGTTCAATTATGATATATTTCGTCTCCAGTTCAATCCGAAAGAGAAACTCAACTCTACCTCTAGTAATATTTGAACTTGTGATGTTTAATTCGTGATATATTTCATCTCCAGCCATCCGAACGAAAACTGAGGTATAACTTTAGTAATCTTTGAACCTGTGATGTTTAATTATGATATATATCGTCTCCAGTTTATCCGAACGAGAAACTCAGGTCTAACTTTAGTAATCTTTGAACCGGTGATGTTCAATTATGATATATTTCGTCTCCAGTTCATCCGAAAGAGAAACTCAGCTCTACCTCTAGTAATATTTGAACCTGTGATGTTCAATTCAGATATATTTTGTCTCCAGTTCATCCGAACGAGAAACTCATGTATAACTTTAGTAATATTTGAACCTGTGATGTTCAATTATGATATATTTTGTCTCTAGTTCATCCGAACGAGAAACTCAGGTATAACTTTAGTAATCTTTGAACTCGTGATGTTCAATTATGATATATTTCGTCTCTAGTTCATCCGAACGAGAAACTGTGTCTAACTTTAGTAATCCATGAACCCGTGATGTTCAATTATGATATATTTCGTCTCCAGTTCATCCGAAAGAGAAACTCAGCTCTACCTTAGTAATATTTGAACCTCGTGATGTTCAATTCGTGATATATTTCGTCTCCAGCTCATCCGAACGAGAAACTCGAGCAGTATAACTTTAGTAATCTTGGAACCCGTGATGTTCAATTATGATATATTTTGTCTCCAGTTCATCCGAACGAGAAACACAGTCTAACTTTAGTAATCTTTGAACCCGTGATGTTCAATTATGATGTATTTCGTCTCCAGTTCATCCGAAAGAGAAACTCAAGTTTACCTCTAGTAATCTTTTGAACTGTGATGTTCAATTATGATTTATTTTGTCTCCCGCTCATCCGAAAGAGAAACTCAGCTCTACCTCTAGTAATATTTGAACTTGTGATGTTCAATTCGAATATATTTCGTCTCCATTTCACCCGAACGAGAAACTCAAGTCTAACTTTAGTAATCTATGAACTCGTGATGTTCAATTATGATATATTTCGTCTCCAGCTCACCCGAACGAGAAACTCAAATCTAACTTTAGTAATCTTTGAACCCGTGATGTTCAATTATGATATATTTCGACTCCGGCTTCATCCGAAAGAGAAACTCGGCTTCTACTTTAGTAATATTTGAACCGTGATGTTCAATTCGATATATTTCGTATCCAGCCATCCGAACGAGAAACTCAAGTCTAACTTTAGTAATCTTTGAACCCGTGATGTTCAATTATGATATATTTCGTCTCCAGCTTCATCCGAACGAGAAACTCGTGTCTAACTTTAGTAATCTTTGAACCTCGTGATGTTCAATTCTTATTTATTTCGTCTCCAGTTCATCCGAAAGAGAAACTCAAGCTCTACCCCTAGTAATATTGGAACCCGTGATGTTCAATTATGATATATTTCGTCTCCAGTTCATCCGAACGAGAAACTCAGTCTAACTTTAGTAATCTATGAACCTCGTGATGTTCAATTATGATATATTTCGTCTCCAGTTCATCCGAAAGAGAAACTCGGTCTACCTCTAGTAATCTTTGAACCCGTGATGTTCAATTATGATATATTTCGTCTCCAGTTCATCCGAACGAAAACTCGGTCTAACTTTAGTAATCTTTGAACCTCGTGATGTTCAATTATGATGTATTTCTGTCTCCAGCTCATCCGAAAGAGAAACTCAGCTCTAACCTCTAGTAATCTTTGAACCCGTGATGTTCATTTATGATATATTTCGTCTCCAGCTCATCCGAACGAGAAACTCAGTCTAACTTTAGTAATCTTTGAACTGTGATGTTCAATTATGATATATTTCGTCTCCAGCTTCATCCGAAAGAGAAACTCACTTCTCTAATCTTAGTAATATTTGAACCCGTGATGTTCAAATTATGATATATTTTGTCTCCAGCTTCATCCGAACGAGAAACTCAGTATAACTTTAGTAATATTTGAACCCGTGATGTTCAATTATGATATATTTTGTCTCTAGTTCATCCGAACGAGAAACTCAAGTCTAACTTTAGTAATCTTTGAACCCGTGATGTTCAATTATGATATATTTCGTCTCCAGCTCACCCGAACGAGAAACTCGTGTCTAACTTTAGTAATCTTTGAACCCGTGATGTTCAATTATGATATATTTCGGCTCCAGTTCATCCGAAAGAGAAACTCAAGTCTACCTCTAGTAATATTTGAACTTGTGATGTTCAATTCGTGATATATTTCGTCTCAAGTTCACCCGAACGAGAAACTCAAGTCTAACTTTAGTAATCTATGAACCCGTGATGTTCAATTATGATATATTTCGTCTCCAGCTCATCCCGAACGAGAAACTCAGGTCTAACTTTAGTAATCTTTGAACCTGTGATGTTCAATTATGATATATTTCGACTCCATTTCATCCGAAAGAGAAACTCAGCTCTACTTCTAGTAATATTTGAACCCGTGATGTTCAATTATGATATATTTCGTATCCAGCTCATCCGAACGAGAAACTCAACTATAACTTTAGTAATCTTTGAACTGTGATGTTCAATTATGATATATTTCGTCTCCAGCTCATCCGAACGAGAAACCCAGTGTCTAACTTTAGTAATCTTTGAACCTCGTGATGTTCAATTATGATTTATTTCGTCTCCAGTTCATCCGAAAGAGAAACTCAAATTCTACCTCTAGTAATATTTGGAACCCGTGATGTTCAATTCGGATATATTTCGTCTCCGGCTCATCCGAACGAGAAACTCAAGTCTAACTTTAGTAATCTTTGAACCCGTGATGTTCAATTATGATATATTTCGTCTCCTAGCTCATCCGAAAGAGAAACTCAGCTCTAACTTTAGTAATCTTTGAACCCGTGATGTTCAATTATGATATATTTCGTCTCCAAAGATAACTTCATCCGAACGAGAAACTCAGTTATAACTTTAGTAATCTTTGAACATGTGATGTTCAATTATGATATATTTCGTCTCCAGCTTCATCCGAAAGAGAAACTCACTCTACCTCTAGTAATCTTTGAACCTGTGATGTTCAATTTATGATGTATTTCGTCTCCAGCTCATCCGAAAGAGAAACTCGTGAACTTTAGTAATCTTTGAACCCGTGATGTTCAATTATGATATATTTCGTCTCCAGTTCATCCGAAAGAGAAACTCATGCTCTACCTCTAGTAATATTTGAACCTCGTGATGTTCAATTCGTATATATTTCGTCTCCAGTTCATCCGAACGAGAAACTCAAGTATAACTTTAGTAATATTTGAACTCGTGATGTTCAATTATGATATATTTTGTCTCTAGTTCATCCGAACGAGAAACTCAAGTCTAACTTTAGTAATCTTTGAACCTGTGATGTTCAATTATGATATATTTCGTCTCCAGTTCATCCGAACGAGAAACTCAGTCTAACTATAGTAATCCATGAACCTGTGATGTTCAATTATGATATATTTCGTCTAGCTCATCCGAAAGAGAAACTCAAGTCTACCTCTAGTAATATTTGAACTCAGATGTTCAATTATGATATATTTCGTCTCCAGCTTCATCCGAACGAGAAACTCAAGTATAACTTTAGTAATCTTTGAACCCGTGATGTTCAATTATGATATATTTTGTCTCCAGTCATCCGAACGAGAAACTCAGGTCTAACTTTAGTAATCTTTGAACCTGTGATGTTCAATTATGATATATTTCGTCTCCAGTTCACCCGAACGAGAAACTCAGCTTTACCTCTAGTAATCTTTGAACCCGTGATGTTCAATTATGATATATTTCGTCTCCAGTTCATCCGAAAGAGAAACTCAGCTCTACCTCTAGTAATATTTGAACTTGTGATGTTCAATTCAGATATATTTCGTCTCCAAGCTTCATCCGAACGAGAAACTCGTGTCTAACTTTAGTAATCTTTGAACCCGTGATGTTCAATTATGATATATTTCGTCTCCAATGCATCCGAACGAGAAACTCAGGTCTAACTTTAGTAATCTTTGAACCCGTGATGTTCAATTATGATATATTTCGACTCCAGCTCATCCGAAAGAGAAACTCAGCTTAATCTTTGAACTCTAGTAATATTTGAACTGTGATGTTCAATTCAGATATATTTCGTATCCAGTTCATCCGAACGAGAAACTCAGGTATAACTTTAGTAATATTTGAACCTGTGATGTTCAATTATGATATATTTAGTCTCCAGTTCATCCGAACGAGAAACCCAGGTCTAACTTTAGTAATCTTTGAACCCGTGATGTTCAATTATGATTTATTTCGTCTCCAGCTTCATCCGAAAGAGAAACTCGCTCTACCTCTAGTAATCTTTGAACCCGTGATGTTCAATTCGATATATTTCGTCTCCAGCCATCCGAAAGAGAAACTCACTCTACCTCTAGTAATATTTGAACTTGTGATGTTCAATTATGATATATTTCGTCTCCAGTTCATCCGAACGAGAAACTCAGTCTAACTTTAGTAATCTATGAACTCGTGATGTTCAATTATGATATATTTCGTCTCCGATTTCACCCGAACGAGAAACTTTAGTAATCTAACTTTGATGTAATCTTTGAACCCGTGATGTTCAATTATGATATATTTTCGACTCCAGCTTCATCCGAAAGAGAAACTCACTCTACTTCTAGTAATATTTGAACCCGTGATGTTCAATTCGATATATTTCGTCTCCAGCTTCATCCGAACGAGAAACTCAAGTCTAACTTTAGTAATCTTTGAACCTGTGATGTTCAATTATGATATATTTTGTCTCCAATTCATCCGAACGAGAAACTCAGGTCTAACTTTAGTAATCTTTGAACCTGTTATGTTCAATTATGATATATTTCGTCTCCAGCTTCATCCGAAAGAGAAACTCAGCTCTACCTCTAGTAATATTTGAACCTGTGATGTTCAATTATGATATATTTCGTCTCCAGTTCATCCGAACGAGAAACTCAAGTCTAACTTTAGTAATCCATGAACCTGTGATGTTCAATTATGATATATTTCGTCTCCAGTTCATCCGAAAGAGAAACTCAGGTCTAACTTAGTAATCTTTGAACCTGTGATGTTCAATTATGATATATTTCGTCTCCAGTTCATCCGAACGAGAAACTCAGGTCTCACTCTAGTAATCTTTGAACCTCGTGATGTTCAATTATGATATATTTCGTCTCCAGCCATCCGAAAGAGAACTCTCACTCTACCTCTAGTAATCTTTGAACCCGTGATGTTCAATTATGATATATTTCGTCTCCAGCTTCATCCGAAAGAGAAACTCAGGTCTAACTTTAGTAATCTTTGAACCCGTGATGTTCAATTATGATATATTTCGTCTCCAGCTTCATCCGAAAGAGAAACTCAGTTCTAACTCTAGTAATCTTTGAACCTGTGATGTTCAATTCTGATATATTTAGTCTACAAGTTCATCCGAACGAGAAACTCAGTACCTTTTGCTCTATAATTTTTTAGTAATATTTGAACCCGTGATGTTCAATTATGATATATTTCGTCTCCAGTTCATCCGAACGAGAAACTCAAGTCTAACTTTAGTAATCTTTGAACCCGTGATGTTCAATTATGATATATTTTGTCTCCAGCTTCATCCGAACGAGAAACTCAAGTCTAACTTTAGTAATCTTTGAACCCGTGATGTTCAATTATGATATATTTCGTCTCCAGCTTCATCCGAAAGAGAAACTCAAGTCTACCTCTAGTAATCTTTGAACTCGTGATGTTTAATTATGATATATTTCATCTCCAGCTTCATCCGAACGAGAAACTCATGTCATAACTTTAGTAATATTTGAACCTCGTGATGTTCAATTATGATATATTTTATCTCCAGCTTCATCCGAACGAGAAACTCACTGTCTAACTTTAGTAATCTTTGAACCCGTGATGTTCAATTATGATATATTTCGCCTCCAGCCATCCGAAAGAGAAACTCAAGTCTAACTTAGTAATCTTTGAACCCGTGATGTTCAATTATGATATATTTCGTCTCCCTAGCTCATCCGAAAGAGAAACTCAGCTCTAACTTTAGTAATCTTTGAACCTGTGATGTTCAATTATGATATATTTCGTCTCCAGTTCATCCGAACGAGAAACTTATTTCTAACTTTAGTAATCTTTGAACCTGTGATGTTCAATTATGATATATTTCGTCTCCAGTTCACCCGAACGAGAAACTCAGTCTAACTTTAGTAATCTTTGAACCTCGTGATGTTCAATTATGATATATTTCGACTTAAGTTCATCCGAAAGAGAAACTCACTCTACCTCTAGTAATATTTGAACTTGTGATGTTCAATTCGATATATTTCATCTCCAGCTCATCCGAATGAGAAACTCGAACTTTAGTAATCCATGAACCCGTGATGTTCAATTATGATATATTTCATCTCCATTTCATCCGAACGAGAAACTCAGTCTAAATTTAGTAATCTTTGAACCCGTGATGTTCAATTATGATATATTTCCTCTCCAGCTTCATCCGAAAGAGAAACTCAAATCTACCTCTAGTAATCTTTTAACTTGTGATGTTCAATTCGATATATTTCGTCTCCAGTTCATCCGAAAGAGAAACTCAGCTCTACCTCTAGTAATATTTGAACCTGTGATGTTCAATTCAGATATATTTCGTCTCCAGTTCACCCGAACGAGAAACTCAAGTCAAACTTTAGTAATCTTTGAACCCGTGATGTTCAATTATGATATATTTCGTCTCCAAGTTCACCCGAACGAGAAACTCAAGTCTAACTTTAGTAATCTTTGAACCCGTGATGTTCAATTATGATATATTTGGGCTCCAGTTCATCCGAAAGAGAAACTCAGCTCTACCTCTAGTAATATTTGAACCCGTGATGTTCAATTATGATATATTTCATCTCCAGTTCATCCGAACGAGAAACTCGGGTCTAACTTTAGTAATCTTTGAACCCGTGATGTTCAATTATGATATATTTCGTCTCCAGTTCATCCGAAAGAGAAACTCAATCTACCTCTAGTAATATTTGAACCCGTGATGTTCAATTCGATATATTTTGTCTCTAGTTCACCCGAACGAGAAACTCATTCTAACTTTAGTAATCCATGAACCCGTGATGTTCAATTATGATATATTTCGTCTCCAGCTTCATCCGAACGAGAAACTCAAGTCTAACTTTAGTAATCTTTGAACCCGTGATGTTCAATTATGATATATTTCGCTCCAGCTCATCCGAAAGAGAAACTCAGCTCTACCTCTAGTAATATTTGAACCTGTGATGTTCAATTCAGATATATTTCATCTCCAGTTCATCCGAACGAGAAACTCAGGTATAACTTTAGTAATCTTTGAACCCGTGATGTTCAATTATGATATATTTCGTCTCCAGTTCATCCGAACGAGAAACTCTGGTCTAACTTTAGTAATCTTTGAACCCGTGATGTTCAATTATGATATATTTCGTCTCCAATTCATCCGAAAGAGAAACTCAGCTCTAACTTTAGTAATATTTGAACCCGTGATGTTCAATTATGATATATTTCATCTCCTCTAGCTCATCCGAACGAGAAACTCGTATAACTTTAGTAATCTTTGAACCCGTGATGTTCAATTATGATATATTTCGTCTCCAGCTTCATCCGAACGAGAAACTCAAGTCTAACTTTAGTAATCTTTGAACCTCGTGATGTTCAATTATGATATATTTCGTCTCCAGCTCATCCGAACGAGAAACTCAGTCTAACTTTAGTAATCTTTGAAACCGTGATGTTCAATTATGATATATTTCGGCTCCAGTTCATCCGAAAGAGAAACTCAACTCTACCTCTAGTAATATTTGAACCCGTGATGTTCAACTCAGATATATTTCATCTCCAGTTCATCCGAACGAGAAACTCAGGTATAACTTTAGTAATCTTTGAACTTGTGATGTTTAATTATGATATATATCGTCTCCAATTTAGTAATCTTTGAACCTGTGATGTTCAATTATGATATATTTCGCTCCAGCTCATCCGAAAGAGAAACTCAAGTCTACCTTTAGTAATATTTGAACCTGTGATGTTCAATTCGATATATTTCATCTCCATTCATCCGAACGAGAAACTCAGGTCTAACTTTAGTAATCTTTGAACCCGTGATGTTCAATTATGATATATTTCGTCTCCAGTTCATCCGAACGAGAAACTCAAGTCTAACTCTAGTAATATTTGAACCTCGTGATGTTCAATTATGATATATTTCATCTCCAGGTTCATCCGAACGAGAAACTCAGGTATAACCTTAGTAATCTTTGAACCTGTGATGTTCAATTATGATATATTTTGTCTCCAGTTCATCCGAACGAGAAACTCAGGTCTTATATTTCATCTCCAGTTCATCCGAACGAGAAACTCAGGTATAACTTTAGTAATCTTTGAACCTGTGATGTTCAATTATGATATATTTCGTCTCCAGTTCATCCGAACGAGAAACTCAGGTATAACTTTAGTAATCTTTGAACCTGTGATGTTCAATTATGATATATTTCGCCTCCAGCTTCATCCGAAAGAGAAACTCACTCTACCTTTAGTAATATTTGAACCTCGTGATGTTCAATTATGATATATTTCATCTCTCCGAAAGAGAAACCTTCATCCGAACGAGAAACTCAATTATGTATAACTTTAGTAATCTTTGAACCTGTGATGTTCAATTATGATATATTTCATCTCCAGTTCATCCGAACGAGAAACTCAGTCTAACTTTAGTAATCTTTGAACCTGTGATGTTCAATTATGATATATTTCGTCTCCAGCTCATCCGAACGAGAAACTCATGTCTAACTTTAGTAATCTTTGAACCCGTGATGTTCAATTATGATATATTTCGTCTCCAGTTCATCCGAAAGAGAAACTCAGCTCTACCTCTAGTAATATTTGAACTCGTGATGTTCAATTCGAGATATATTTCATCTCCAAGCTCATCCGAACGAGAAACTCAGTATAACTTTAGTAATCTTTGAACCCGTGATGTTCAATTATGATATATTTCGTCTCCAGTTCATCCGAACGAGAAACTCAGCCTAACTTTAGTAATCTTTGAACCCGTGATGTTCAATTATGATATATTTCGGCTCCAGTTCATCCGAAAGAGAAACTCAGCTCTACCTCTAGTAATATTTGAACCTCGTGATGTTCAATTATGATATATTTCATCTCCAACTCATCCGAACGAGAAACTCAGTATAACTTTAGTAATCTTTGAACCTGTGATGTTCAATTATGATATATTTCGGCTCCAAGTTCATCCGAACGAGAAACTCAGTCTAACTTTAGTAATATTTGAACCTCGTGATGTTCAATTATGATATATTTTATCTCCAATCATCCGAACGAGAAACTCAGTCTAACTTTAGTAATCTTTGAACCCGTGATGTTCAATTATGATATATTTCGTCTCCAGTTCATCCGAACGAGAAACTCACTCCGTTCTAACTTTAGTAATCTTTGAACCTCGTGATGTTCAATTATGATATATTTCGTCTCCAGTTCATCCGAAAGAGAAACTCAAATCTACCTCTAGTAATATTTGAACCCGTGATGTTCAATTATGATATATTTCGTCTCCATTTCATCCGAACGAGAAACTCAGTCTAACTTTAGTAATCTTTGAACCCGTGATGTTCAATTATGATATATTTTGTCTCCAGCTTCATCCGAACGAGAAACTCAGCTCTACCACTAGTAATATTTGAACTGTGATGTTCAATTATGATATATTTCGTCTCCAGTTCATCTGAACGAGAAACTCAAGTATAACTTTAGTAATCTTTGAACCTGTGATGTTCAATTCAGATATATTTCGTCTCCAGTTCATCCGAACGAGAAACTCAGGTATAACTTTAGTAATCTTTGAACCTGTGATGTTCAATTATGATATATTTCGTCTCCAGTTTTATCCGAAAGAGAAACTCAAGTATAACTTTAGTAATCTTTGAACCCGTGATGTTCAATTATGATATATTTTGTCTCCAGCTCATCCGAACGAGAAACTCAGTCTAAATTTAGTAATATTTGAACCCGTGATGTTCAATTATGATATATTTCGTTTCCAGCTCATCCGAAAGAGAAACTCAAGTCTAACTTTAGTAATCTTTGAACCTCGTGATGTTCAATTATGATATATTTCGGCTCCTCTAGCTTCATCCGAAAGAGAAACTCAGCTAACTCTAGTAATATTTGAACTCGTGATGTTCAATTATGATATATTTCATCTCCATTTCATCCGAACGAGAAACTCAAGTATAACTTTAGTAATCTTTGAACCCGTGATGTTCAATTATGATATATTTCGTCTCCAGCCCATCCGAACGAGAAACTCAGTATAACTTTAGTAATCTTTGAACCCGTGATGTTCAATTATGATATATTTCGTCTCCAGCTCATCCGAAAGAGAAACTCAAGTCTACCTCTAGTAATATTTGAACCCGTGATGTTCAATTATGATATATTTCGTCTCCAGCTCATCCCGAACGAGAAACTCAAGTCTAACTTTAGTAATCTTTGAACCCGTGATGTTCAATTATGATATATTTTGTCTCCAGCTCATCCGAACGAGAAACTCAAATGCAAACTCTAACTTAGTAATATTTGAACCTCGTGATGTTCAATTATGATATATTTCGTCTCCAGCCATCCGAACGAGAAACTCAGGTATAACTTTAGTAATCTTTGAACCTGTGATGTTCAATTATGATATATTTCGTCTCCAGTTCATCCGAAAGAGAAACTCAGCTCTACCGCTAGTAATATTTGAACCTGTGATGTTCAATTCAGATATATTTCATCTCCAGTTCATCCGAACGAGAAACTCACTGTATAACTTTAGTAATCTTTGAACCCGTGATGTTCAATTATGATATATTTGTCTCCATTTCATCCGAACGAGAAACTCAGTATAAATTTAGTAATATTTGAACCCGTGATGTTCAATTATGATGTATTTCGTTTCCAGCTTCATCCGAAAGAGAAACTCGTCTTTACCTCTAGTAATCTTTGAACCCGTGATGTTCAATTATGATATATTTCGTCTCCAGCTCATCCGAAAGAGAAACTCAGCTCTACCTCTAGTAATATTTGAACTCGTGATGTTCAATTCGATATATATTTCATCTCCATTTCATCCGAACGAGAAACTCGTATAACTTTAGTAATCTTTGAACCCGTGATGTTCAATTATGATATATTTCGTCTCCAATTTCATCCGAACGAGAAACTCGTGTATAACTTTAGTAATATTTGAACCTCGTGATGTTCAATTATGATATATTTCGTCTCCAAAGCTCATCCGAAAGAGAAACTCATGTTACCTCTAGTAATATTTGAACCTCGTGATGTTCAATTATGATATATTTCGTCTCCAGTTCATCCGAACGAGAAACTCGTGTATAACTTTAGTAATCTTTGAACCCGTGATGTTCAATTATGATATATTTTGTCTCCATTTCATCCGAACGAGAAACTCAAGTTCTACCTTTAGTAATATTTGAACCTCGTGATGTTCAATTATGATATATTTCGTCTCCAGCCTCATCCGAACGAGAAACTCAGTATAACTGTAGTAATCTTTGAACCTGTGATGTTCAATTATGATATATTTTATCTCCAGTTCATCCGAACGAGAAACTCATGTATAACTTTAGTAATCTTTGAACCTGTGATGTTCAATTATGATGTATTTCATCTCCAGTTCATCCAAAAGAGAAACTCAACTCTAACTTTAGTAATCTTTGAACCCGTGATGTTCAATTATGATATATTTCGTCTCCAGCTCATCCGAAAGAGAAACTCAAGCTCTACTTAGTAATATTTGAACCCGTGATGTTCAATTATGATATATTTCGTCTCCAGCTTCATCCGAACGAGAAACTTAGTGTATAACTTTAATAATCTTTGAACCTCGTGATGTTCAATTATGATATATTTCGTCTCCGCTCATCCGAAAGAGAAACTCAAATCTACCTCTAGTAATATTTGAACCCGTGATGTTCAATTCGATATATTTCCCAGCAATCCGAACGAGAAACTCAAGTCTAACTTTAGTAATCTTTGAACTTGTGATGTTCAATTATGATATATTTTGTCTCCAGCTCATCCGAACGAGAAACTCATGTCTAACTTTAGTAATCTTTGAACCCGTGATGTTCAATTATGATATATTTCATCTCCAGCTTCATCCAAAAGAGAAACTCAAATCTACCTCTAGTAATCTTTGAACCTGTGATGTTCAATTATGATATATTTCTTCTCCAGCTCATCCGAAAGAGAAACTCAGCTCTACCTCTAGTAATATTTGAACCTGTGATGTTCAATTCAGATATATTTCGTCTCCAGTTCATCCGAACGAGAAACTGTTCAATTATGATATATTTCGTCTCCAGTTCATCCGAAAGAGAAACTCAGCTGTACCTCTAGTAATCTTTGAACCTGTGATGTTCAATTATGATATATTTCGTCTCCAGTTCACCCGAACGAGAAACTCAAGTCTAACTTTAGTAATCTTTGAACCTGTGATGTTCAATTATGATATATTTCGTCTCCAGTTCATCCGAACGAGAAACTCAGCTCTACCTTTAGTAATCTTTGAACCTGTGATGTTCAATTATGATATATTTCGTCTCCAGTTCATCCGAAAGAGAAACTCAGCTCTACCTCTAGTAATATTTTAACCTGTGATGTTCAATTCTGATTTATTTCGTCTCCAGTTCATCCGAAAGAGAAACTCAGCCCTACCTCTAGTAATATTTGAACCTGTGATGTTCAATTCAGATATATTTCGTCTCCAGTTCACCCGAACGAGAAACTCAAGTCTAAATTTAGTAATCTATGAACATGTGATGTTCAATTATGATATATTTCGTCTCCAGTTCACCCGAACGAGAAACTCAAGTCTAACTTTAGTAATCTTTGAACCCGTGATGTTCAATTATGATATATTTCGTCTCCAGCTCATCCGAAAGAGAAACTCAGCTCTACCTATAGTAATATTTGAACCTGTGATGTTCAATTCAGATATATTTCGTCTCCAGTTCACCCGAACGAGAAACTCAAGTCTAAATTTAGTAATCTTTGAACCTGTGATGTTCAATTATTATATATTTCGTCTCCAAAGCATCCGAACGAGAAACTCAGTGTCTAACTTTAGTAATCTTTGAACCCGTGATGTTCAATTATGATATATTT
Organism: Papaver armeniacum; assembly: GCA_023531295.1. NCBI lineage: Eukaryota > Viridiplantae > Streptophyta > Magnoliopsida > Ranunculales > Papaveraceae > Papaver > Papaver armeniacum. The sequence continues at coordinate 1,009,338 of JAJJWW010015024.1, read as the reverse complement.
CGTCTCAGTTCATCCGAAAGAGAAACTCAGCTCTACCTCTAGTAATATTTGAACTCGTGATGTTTAATTCGTGATATATTTCGCCTCCAGTTCATCCGAACGAGAAACTCATGTATAACTTTAGTAATCTTTGAACCTATGATGTTCAATTATGATATATTTCGTCTCCAGTTCATCCGAAAGAGAAACTCAGTTGTACCTCTAGTAATCTATGAACCCGTGATGTTCAATTATGATATATTTCGTCTCCAGTTCATCCGAACGAGAAACTCAGGTATAACTTTAGTAATCTTTGAACCTGTGATGTTCAATTATGATATATTTCGTCTCCAGTTCATCCGAAAGAGAAACTCAGCTCTACCTCTAGTAATATTTGAACCTCGTGATGTTCAATTATGATATATTTCGTCTCCAGCTCACCCGAACGAGAAACTCAGTCTAAATTTAGTAATCTTTGAACCTCGTGATGTTCAATTATGATATATTTCGTCTCCAGTTCACCCGAACGAGAAACTCAAGTCTAACTTTAGTAATCTTTGAACTCCGTGATGTTCAATTATGATATATTTCGTCTCCAGCTTCATCCGAAAGAGAAACTCACTCTACCTCTAGTAATATTTGAACCCGTGATGTTCAATTCGAGATATATTTCGTCTCCAGTTCATCCGAACGAGAAACTCGTGTCTAACTTTAGTAATCTTTGAACCCGTGATGTTCAATTATGATATATTTCGTCTCCAGCTCATCCGAAAGAGAAACTCACTCTACCTCTAGTAATATTTGAACCTGTGATGTTCAATTCAGATATATTTCGTCTCCAGTTCATCCGAACGAGAAACTCAGGTATAACTTTAGTAATCTTTGAACCTGTGATCTCCAATTATGATGTATTTCGTATCCAGTTCATCCAAAAGAGAAATTCAGCTCTACCTCTAATAATCTTTGAACCTGTGATGTTCAATTATGATGTATTTCGTCTCCAGCTTCATCCGAAAGAGAAACTCAGCTCTAACCTCTAGTAATATTTTTAACCTGTGATGTTCAATTCTGATATATTTCGTCTCCAGTTCATCCGAAAGAGAAACTCAGCTCTACCTCTAGTAATATTTGAACCTGTGATGTTCAATTATGATATATTTCGTCTCCAGTTCATCCGAACGAGAAACTCAGGTCTAAATTTAGTAATATTTGAACCCGTGATGTTCAATTATGATATATTTCGTCTCCAGTTCACCCGAACGAGAAACTCATGTCTAACTTTAGTAATCTTTGAACCCGTGATGTTCAATTATGATATATTTCGTCTCCAGTTCATCCGAACGAGAAACTCTGGTATAACTTTAGTAATCTTTGAACCTGTGATGTTCAATTATGATATATTTTGTCTCCAGCTCATCCGAAAGAGAAACTCAGGTCTAACTTTAGTAATCTTTGAACCTGTGATGTTCAATTATGATATATTTTGTCTCTCCAGTTCATCCGAACGAGAAACTCAGGTCTAACTTTAGTAATCTTTGAACATGTGATGTTCAATTATGATATATTTCGTCTCCAGTTCATCCGAAAGAGAAACTCAGGTCTAACTTTAGTAATCTTTGAACCTGTGATGTTCAATTATGATATATTTCGGCTACAAGTTCATCCGAACGAGAAACTCAGGTCTAACTTTAGTAATCTTTGAACCCGTGATGTTCAATTATGATATATTTCGTCTCCAGTTCATCCGAAAGAGAAACTCACTCTACCTCTAGTAATATTTGAACTCGTGATGTTCAATTCGTGATATATTTCGTTTCCATTTTATCCGAACGAGAAACTCGTGTATAACTTTAGTAATCTTTGAACCCGTGATGTTCAATTATGATATATTTCGTCTCAAGTTCATCCGAACGAGAAACTCAGTATAACTTAGTAATATTTGAACCAAAAGATGTTCAATTATGATATATTTATTCTCCAGCTCATCCGAACGAGAAACTCAGTCATAACTTTAGTAATCTTTGAACCCGTGATGTTCAATTATGATATATTTTGTCTCCAGCTCATCCGAACGAGAAACTCAGGTCTAACTTTAGTAATCTTTGAACCTGTGATGTTCAATTATGATATATTTCGTCTCCAGTTCATCCGAAAGAGAAACTCAGCTCTACCTCTAGTAATATTTGAACCCGTGATGTTCAATTCGATATATTTCTTATCCAGCTTCATCCGAACGAGAAACTCAGTATAACTTTAGTAATCTTTGAACCCGTGATGTTCAATTATGATAGATTTTGTCTCCAGTTCACCCGAACGAGAAACTCAGGTCTAACTTTAGTAATCTTTGAACCTCGTGATGTTCAATTCTGATATATTTCGGCTTGAGTTCATCCGAAAGAGAAACTCAGTCTACCTCTAGTAATATTTGAACTCTGTGATGTTCAATTATGATATATTTCGTCTCCAGTTCATCCGAACGAGAAACTTCAATTAGTATAACTTTAGTAATCTTTGAACTCGTGATGTTCAATTATGATGTATTTCGTATCCAGCCATCCAAAAGAGAAATTCAGCTCTACCTCTAGTAATCTTTGAACCTGTGATGTTCAATTATGATGTATTTCGTCTTCAGTTCATCCGAAAGAGAAACTCAGCTCTACCTCTAGTAATATTTTAACCTGTGATGTTCAATTCTGATTTATTTCGTCTCCAGTTCATCCGAAAGAGAAACTCAGCTCTACCTCTAGTAATATTTGAACCTGTGATGTTCAATTATGATATATTTCGTCTCCAGTTCATCCGAACGAGAAACTCAAGTCTAACTTTAGTAATCTATGAACCTGTGATGTTCAATTATGATATATTTCGTCTCCAGTTCATCCGAACGAGAAACTCAGGTCTAACTTTAGTAATCTTTGAACCCGTGATGTTCAATTATGATGTATTTCGTCTCCAGTTCATCCGAACGAGAAACTCAGGTATAACTTTAGTAATCTTTGAACCTGTGATGTTCAATTATGATATATTTTGTCTCCAGTTCATCCGAACGAGAAACTCAAGTCTAACTTTAGTAATCTTTGAACTTTGATGTTCAATTATGATATATTTCGGCTCCAGTTCATCCGAACGAGAAACTCAGGTATAACTTTAGTAATCTTTGAACCTGTGATGTTCAATTATGATATATTTCGTCTCCAGTTCATCCGAAAGAGAAACTCAGCTCTACCTTTAGTAATGTTTGAACCTGTGATGTTCAACTATGATATATTTCGTCTCCAGTTCATCCGAACGAGAAACTCAGGTCTAACTTTAGTAATCTTTGAACCTGTGATGTTCAATTATGATGTATTTCGTCTCCAGTTCATCCGAAAGAGAAACTCAGCTCTACCGCTAGTAATATTTGAACCTGTGATGTTCAATTCAGATATATTTCGTTTCCATTTTATCCGAAAGAGAAACTCAGGTATAACTTTAGTAATCTTTGAACCTGTGATGTTCAATTTTGATATATTTCGTCTCAAGTTCATCCGAAAGAGAAACTCAGCTCTATCGCTTGTAATATTTGAACCAGTGATGTTCAATTCGTGATATATTTCATCTCCAGTTCATCCGAACGAGAAACTCAGGAATAACTTTAGTAATCTTTGAACCTGTGATGTTCAATTATGATATATTTTGTCTCCAGTTCATCCGAACGAGAAACTCAGGTCTAACTTTAGTAATCTTTGAACCCGTGATGTTCAATTATGATATATTTCGGCTCCAGTTCATCCGAAAGAGAAACTCACCTCTACCTCTAGTAATATTTGAACCTGTGATGTTCAATTCAGATATATTTCTTATCCAGTTCATCCGAACGATAAACTCAGGTATAACTTTAGTAATCTTTGAACCTGTGATGTTCAATTATGATATATTTTGTCTCCAGTTCACCCGAACGAGAAACTCAGTCTAACTTTAGTAATCTTTGAACTCGTGATATTCAATTATGATATATTTCGTCTCCAGTTCATCCGAAAGAGAAACTCACTCAACCTCTAGTAATATTTGAACCCGTGATGTTCAATTAAGATATATTTCGTCTCCAATTCATCCGAACGAGAAAATCAGTCTAACTTTAGTAATCCATGAACCTGTGATGTTTAATTATGATATATTTCGTCTCCAGTTCATCCGAAAGAGAAACTCATCTCTACCTCTAGTAATATTTGAACGTGTGATGTTCAATTCAGATATATTTCGTGTCCAGTTCAACCGAACGAGAAACTCAGGTATAACTTTAGTAATCTTTGAACCTGTGATGTTCAATTATGATATATTTTGTCTCCAGCTTCATCCGAACGAGAAACTCGGGTCTAACTTTAGTAATCTTTGAACCCGTGATGTTCAATTATGATGTATTTCGTCTCCGAGCTCATCCGAAAGAGAAACTCGGCTCTACCTCTAGTAATCTTTTAACCGTGATGTTCAATTAACTGATTTATTTCGTCTTGAGCTCATCCGAAAGAGAAACTCGATCTACCTCTAGTAATATTTGAACCCGTGATGTTCAATTCGATATATTTCATCTCCAGTTCACCCGAACGAGAAACTCAGGTCTAACTTTAGTAATCTATGAACCTGTGATGATCAATTATGATATATTTCGTTTCCAGTTCATCCGAACGAGAAACTCGTAATCTAACTTTAGTAATCTTTGAACCTGTGATGTTCAATTATGATATATTTCGTTTCCAGCTCATCCGAAAGAGAAACTCAACTTTAGCTCTACCTCTAATAATATTTGAACTGTGATGTTCAATTTAGATATATTTCATCTCCAGCTCATCCGAACGAGAAACTCGTGTATAACTTTAGTAATCTTTGAACCCGTGATGTTCAATTATGATATATTTCGTCTCCAGCTTCATCCGAACAAGAAACCCAGTCTAACTTTAGTAATCTTTGAACATGTGATGTTCAATTATGATATATTTCGTCTCCAGCTCATCCGAAAGAGAAACTCACTCTACCTCTAGTAAAATTTGAACATGTGATGTTCAATTCGTATATATTTCGTCTCCAGCCATCCGAACGAGAAACTCAGTATAACTTTAGTAATATTTGAACCCGTGATGTTCAATTATGATATATTTTGTCTCCAGCTCATCCGAACGAGAAACTCGTGTCTAACTTTAGTAATCTTTGAACTCCGTGATGTTCAATTATGATATATTTCGTCTCTAGTTCATCCGAAAGACAAAATCCACTCTACCGCTAGTAATATATGAACCTGTGATGTTCAATTCAAATATATTTCTTCTCTAGTTCATCCGAACGAGAAACTCAGGTATAACTTTAGTAATCTTTGAACCTGTGATGTTCAATTATAATATATTTCGTCTCCAGTTCATCTGAAAGAAAAACTCATGCTCTACTTTCAAGTAATATTTGAACTCGTGATGTTCAATTCGTGATATATTTCTTCTCCAGCTCATCCTAACGAGAAACTCGTATAACTTTAGTAATCTTTGAACTCGTGATGTTCAATTATCATATATTTCGTCTCCAGTTCATCCGAAAGAGAAACTCAGTTGTACCTCTAGTAATCTTTTAACCTGTAATGTTCAATTATGATATATTTCGTCTCCAGTTCACCCGAACGAGAAACTCAGGTCTAACTTTAGTAATCTTTGAACTTGTGATGTTCAATTCAGATATAGTTCTTCTCTAGTTCATCCGAACGAGAAACTCAGGTATAACTTTAGTAATCTTTGAACTTGTGATGTTCAATTATGATATATTTCGTCTCCAATTCATCCGAAAGAGAAACTCAGCTGTACCTCTATTAATCTTTTAACCTGTGATATTCAATTATGATATATTTCGTCTCCAGTTCATCCGAACGAGAAACTCAGGTATAACTTTAGTAATCTTTGAACCCGTGATGTTCAATTATGATATATTTCCTCTCCAGTTCATCCGAAAGAGAAACTCAGCTCTACTTCTAGTAATATTTGTACCTTTGATGTTCAGTTCAGATATATTTCGTCTCCAGTTCACCCGAACGAGAAACTCAGGTATAACTTTAGTAATCTATGAACCCGTGATGTTCAATTATGATATATTTCGTCTCCAGTTCATCCGAACGAGAAACTAAGGTCTAACTTTAGTAAACTATGAACCTGTGATGTTCATTTATGATATATTTCGTCTCCAGTTCAGCCAAACGAGAAACTCAGGTCTAACTTTAGTAATCCTTGAACATGTGATGTTCAATTATGATATATTTCGGCTCCAGTTCATCCGAAAGAGAAACTCAGCTCTACCTCTAGTAATATTTGAACCTGTGATGTTCACTTCAGATATATTTCTTCTCCAGTTCATCCGAACGAGAAACTCAGGTATAACTTTAGTAATCTTTGAACCTGTGAAGTTCAATTATGATATATTTCGTCTCCAGTTCATCCGAAAGAGAAACTCAGCTGTACCTCTAGTAATCTTTTAACCTGTGATGTTCAATTATGATATATTTCGTCTTCAGTTCACCCGAGAGAGAAACTCAGGTCTAACTTTAGTAATCTTTGAACCTGTGATGTTCAATTCTGACATATTTCGGCTTGAGTTCATCCGAAAGAGAAACTCAGCTCTACCTCTAGTAATATTTTAACCTCTGATGTTCAATTCAGATATATTTCGTCTCCAATTCATCCGAACGAGAAACTCAGTCTAACTTTAGTAATCCATGAACCTGTGATGTTCAATTATGATATATTTCGTCTCCAGTTCATCCAAAAGAGAAACTCAGCTCTACCTTTAGTAATATTTTAACCTCGTGATGTTCAATTCATGATATATTTCGTCTCCAGGTTCATCCGAACGAGAAAAATCAGTATAACTTTAGTAATTTTTGAACCCGTGATGTTCAATTATGATATATTTTGTCTCCAGCTCATCCGAACGAAAACTCAGTCTAACTTTAGTAATCTTTGAACCTGTGATGTTCAATTATGATATATTTCGTCTCCAGTTCACCCGAACGAGAAACTCAGGTCTAACTTTAGTAATCTTTGAACCTGTGATGTTCAATTATGATGTATTTCGTCTCCAGTTCATCCAAAAGAGAAACTCAGCTCTACCTCTAGTAATCTTTTAACCTGTGATGTTCAATTCTGATTTATTTCGTCTCCAGTTCATCCGAAAGAGAAACTCAGCTCTACCTCTAGTAATATTTGAACCTGTGATGTTCAATTCAGATATATTTCGTCTCCAATTCACCCGAACGAGAAACTCAGGTCTATCTTTAATAATCTATGAACATGTGATGTTCAATTATGATATATTTCGTCTCCAGTTCATCCGAACGAGAAACTCATTTCGTGTCTAACTTTAGTAATCTTTGAACTCCGTGATGTTCAATTATGATATATTTCGGCTCCAGTTCATCCGAAAGAGAAACTCAGCTCTACCTCTAGTAATATTTGAACATGTGATATTCAATTCAGATATATTTCATCTCTAGTTCATCCGAACGAGAAACTCAGGTATAACTTTAGTAATCTTTGAACCTGTGATGTTCAATTATGATATATTTCGTCTCCAGTTCATCCGAACGACAAACTCAGGTCTAACTTTAGTAATCTTTGAACCTGTGATGTTCAATTATGATACATTTCGTCTCCAGTTCATCCGAAAGAGAAACTCAGCTCTACCGCTAGTAATATTTGAACCTGTGATGTTCAATTCAGATATATTTCGTCTCCATTTCATCCGAACGAGAAACTCAGGTATAACTTTAGTAATCTTTGAACCTGTGATGTTCAATTATGATATATTTCGTCTCCAATTCATCCGAACGAGAAACTCAGGTATAACTTTAGTAATCTTTGAACCTGTGATGTTCAATTATGATATATTTTGTCTCCAGTTCATCCGAACGAGAAACTCAGGTCTAACTTTAGTAATCTTTGAACCTGTGATGTTCAATTATGATATATTTCGTCTCTAGTTCATCCGAAAGAGAAACTCAGCTCTACCTCTAGTAATCTTTTAACCTGTGATGTTCAATTCTGATACATTTCGTTTCCAGTTCATCCGAAAGAGAAACTCAGCTCTACCTCTAGTAATATTTGAACATGTGATGTTCAATTCAGATATATTTCGTCTCCAGTTCACCCAAACGAGAAACTCAGATCTAACTATAGTAATCTTTGAACCTGTGATGTTCAATTATGATATATTTCGTCTCCAGCTCATCCGAAAGAGAAACTCAGCTCTACCTTTAGTAATATTTGAACCTGTGATGTTCAATTCAGATATATTTCGGCTCCAGTTCACCCGAACGAGAAACTCTGGTCTAACTTTAGTAATCTTTGAACCTGTGATGTTCAATTATGATATATTTCGTCTCCAGTTCATCCGAACGAGAAACTTAGGTCTAACTCTAGTAATTTTTGAACATGTGATGTTCAATTCTGGTATATTTCGTCTTCAGTTCATCCGTACGAGAAAATAGGTCTAACTCTATTAAAACCAATGGAACCGTTCAATAATTTTTCTTTTTGACATGGCAAGAAGTTAACCATCAATTTTTTTTGTGGACCAATTAAATTGGTGTCATAGGGAAAGATCGTCTAGCTGCATCACACTGTAACCGAGTTACACCACTTGTGCGAAATACACTAATTCTTCTTCTTTTGCCTTTCTCAATCCTTGTCTTTCATCTTCTAACTGCTGCTACCTTATCCGCTCATCCTTCTTCACTCATCAGATCCGTTCTTCAGTTTAATCCCACCAACTACAAATTCTCATTAGCAGTGAAAAATCATCAGATCTATTAGATCCATCTCGGTTCGACTAGGATAATAGTTCTGATGATTGATTTTGTTAACAGAGAATAAAACCAAATTTTCGTCATTATTTTCTTCAAAGATTATCTCGATTTTTCCTATCGATTCTCTCATCTGAGATGAGTTTCTATCTCATCTTTGGGTTTGTTGGATATTTTAAATATGTCGAGAAATTTGATTTGGGTTTAAAGAAGTTTAATCTCTGCTTGAGTGTTTGTGGGTTTTTGATGCTTATAAGTTTTTATTTTTATTTTTTGTAGAAATCTGAACTATCTCCTCTTTCAGTTCTTCTCACAATCATCTGAACTATCTTTTTTGTTTTTTTTTTCACAAAGTAATTTCAGATCTATGTACTTGAGTTTCAAATATACCCTAAACTTACCCGAAATCCTCATATCTGCAAACCCTTTTTAGAGAAATCAAATCCATCTTTGAATAACCTGGTTTCACAAATCTAAGAGAGTAGATTTTAAGACTCAATATTTGCAATTTTTTGTGAAGAAGAATCATGTCAACTTCTCCATCTCGCTACTGGCTTGATTTGGCTTTGCATCTCTCTTTATCTATCTTTGTCTTTTAATTCTACTTTAGCGATTATGTGATCTATTGTGATGGAGTGATGTTGATTCAAGAATTTTTTCATGGGCAAACAATTGATGGATAAGGCGATTATTATAATTACTGGGTGTATTTCAACTCTATTCAATCAATTTCCCTTAATTGTTAAACTGGATCTTAACTTAGGATCTGTATGTTTGCAAATGTTATTTGGGTGATTTGTTAGTCTAAGTTCACTTGGATCTGTTTGTCTGAAATGCATAATCACTACATAATCACTACATTCGTTTAATGGGTTTTTATATATTGTATCTAATATCATGCATCGTCTATGAGAAATTAGCACTGCCAATTTCCAAGATGTTCTTTGTAGTTTCATATCTTAAATCGATCACATTCATTTTAAATATTTAAGTTCTAAAACATAATTCCTGTAATATGTGAAATTGTAAAATGCACAAAGAATTGAATTCTCTAAGTATCCATGAATTGTGAGTTTCGTGTTTACATGAGTTTTAAATGGTGTTGTTTGAATAGCTCTACTGCTGGTCAAGAGTAATTTCGTAGCCTTATGTGGACAATGCTTAAGCTGCTGGATTAATCATAAGATTTTTTATGATTAATCTGCTAGACAATTCTCTAAGTATCCTGCTTAAGCTGCTACTTAACCTGTTGTTTTAACTCTCATTTGCTCTAGCTTGAAGGATTTATTTTTATCTCTAATTTTTGCACAAACTTTTGCAAAAACAAGGAATGGGTACTTTACTAGTTCTTTGATACACTTATATTGATGTAAATGTGTTATTTGTCATGTTTGTTTACCATTGGTTGATTAATATTTGTTTCTGATAGTACCTTTGAGCGAATGTTGGCATTGCTGAGCTTTTTGAATTTATGATTTGGACATGCTCAACTTTGTTGGCTTAAATTTCATAATGATTGCTTTCCCTTTTAGTGTTTTATCTTGTTCAGATTCAGTCATTTAGTGTTTTTTGATAATTCCAAGTGCTCTGTATTCTGGGGGTTTATTTTGGTAAGTTTTTATTTATCTTCTCCTTGCTTGGTTTGATCTACAGGATTCCAAGTATGTCATTCTTTGGGTGGAGGATGATGCTTAGTTTCTCTTTTTGTCCCATCACCTAAAGTTTCTGACTCTGTGGTTGCGCCTTACAATGCTACTTTGTATGTTCATCAAATTATGGAGAACCTCGATGAGTGTATGGTCTTGATAATGAAGCTCTTTATGATATTTGCTTTAGGACTCTCAAGCTCACTACTTTTAGCTGTAAGCTTTCTACCGTGAACTCTATATATTTTTTTGTTTTTATTTAGCAAGCTTTCTCAAGTCAGAGTTCAATTGTCCAGGAAACCTCAAACATCAATCCTATTCCCCCGGCTCCACTTTTTCATGGCTGGATTTGCTCCACTTACATCATGTGGATCTCAGCAATACAGAGCTCATAGTGTACCAGTACTTACCCAGCAGATGTGAGAATTAGTATGTTAATTAGGGTTTGTTGGATTCTGTTCTTCATATGTTTAATCTTAAATTTTTGATTTAGTTAAAAATTTTTTTTTGTTTCCAATCTTAATTATGTATCTATTTGACTGGATGAACAAATAGGAGAAGTGGGTTTGTTTTGAAAATTGAATTCCAGTTGACAAAAAAGAGACTGATTTCTTTAATTCCCATGAGATATAATTTTGCAGGAAGTTTAAGGAATATAGAGAATGCGACTTTGTGAAGGTAGGCCAGACACCAATGGAAAAGCTTTTATTTGAGGTCCTAGTATAGTTTGATACTTGTGTTATACTTCGATGTTTTAACTATTTCTTCCTTGGAATTATCTTTGTTTCAGCTGGTGAGATTTAATTTTGCAGGAAGTTAATATAGAGAATGCGACTTTGTGAAGGCATGCCACACCAATGGAAACGGTCAGTAAAGATTTTCTCTGAGTTCCTTGTATAGTTTGATAGTTGTGTTATACTTCGATGTTCTCACTATTTCTTCCTTGGAATTATCTTTGTTTCAGCTGGTATTTCAGAAAGATGAGTGTCCGACTGTACCTCCCCTTTCAAATCGGAGGAGTTTGTATCCCAATTTAAAGAGATTATGCATGCCTGTTAAACTCGAGGGTGGGTTATTATATTATATATTGGTGATTGGATTTTGCTTACACTCATAACTAGTCTTTGATTTCCTCTTATTTGGCTTCTTTATAGACGAAGGGCACAATAAGCTGATTGATAGATTTTGTGTGTGTGAAGTTGGAGAACGTGTGATAGAGGATGCTGCTGAAATTCTGGTATGTCTCCTAATTCTGGTTTTTACAAACTCTTTTATGGGTTCATTCTACCTTCCTAAGTCTGATTAAATCTAGTGCAATTCACATAACCTATTGTTTGATGTGCTTTTTTTTATTGTTAACAATCTGCTGCAGAGACTTCTAAAAAAAAAAGATGTTTCAATATGTCCATGTGCCATTGTGCTGCTGGAGTTCCTCCACTGGAGAAACTGAATATTTTCCGTAAGCAGTCGCCTCTTGTTGTTTTACTTCTGCAGCTGTTATTCGCTACTTCTTATTGTGTTGGTGTTGGTGTTGCGGTTGATGGTCCTTGTCATGGGAACCACAATACTTAGTATTCATACGCAGGGGAGAAATAGAATTCATAAGTTTCTGAGCATACAGATTCTTCGGGTAATTCAGCTGGCAATTAGAACCTCTTTCTTAATATCCTTCTTAAGATGACCTGAGAATGCGATCACATCTTAGAATGCGCCAGATTTTCATAACCATATTTTTTTTTCTTGCTCTTATAAGCTGAGGTTTTCACTCAATCTAAATGTCTCGTTTAATCTATTTTATTTGGTTTCTGCTGTTTTTGCATATCGTGGTTACTACTCTGTAAAGACTGTCACACTTTTCGTAGCCTTGAAAAAGTTCGTTATAGAGATATAATTACAATCTTAAGAGGTAATCATGAGAGTCAGCAAATTACTCAAGTGTAAGTTATGCTTTAATCTTTTGTTGTGGTTAGCCAGTTTGTGTTAAAATTAGAGCTTGGAATCCATTACTTGATATGAGTAACTGGATCCATCTCAAAAGTTCATTGTGATTGTTAACTGCCTCTTTGGTTTGTTTTGGGTCTAGTTTATAGATTCACAAAATATCGCTTTATGTAGGATTATTCTTTGTCCGGGATGTTTTCCTCTCAGTATGTGCTTTGTATGTTCTCATGTTATACAGCTCTTGAGTGTATCGCATGTTGAGAAGAATTTATCATAATAAGCCGGTTTATGTTAGAATTAGAGCTTGGGATCTATTCCTTGATTTGAGTAAATACTGATTTCATCTAAAGTTCAAAGCCGCTATTATTTTTAGGTTACGTTATTTTTAGGTTCCTTGATTTTAGGTTACGTTATTTTTCTTCAGCGTACTAATGACGTTGTTTCCATTGCAGGTTATGGGAGAACTTGTTGGGGTCGTTAAGATAATGCATCAACAGATCTCAGATGCCTTCCGAAATAACTGTACGTAGTTATAACAAATTGATCATTATCACTTCAGATAATTAATTACTTGGTCTATTGAAAGCTTTGAATTTATAGAATTTCCGAGTAGCATAGTTCACTTGCATTCTTAAACAGGCATCAGCAGTAGACCAAAACAAAATTCTCCAAGGTTAGGTCCATCTGGCTACTTGCACTCTGGATTTATTGAGAAGTTGAGCTTGTTTTTATTTGGTTGCAGCTCACAAGTGTTAGCTTTCAATTATTTTTGGTTAAATTTCATAATGAGCGTAACATTGATAGGTTGTGGAGAGTTTGTAGATCCGAAAATGTATGAATTGCGGGTTTTGAATATATTGCAGCCTGTGTTTCAGCTTGTAATTGTATTGCAGGCATGTGTTTCGATTGTAAATCAGATTGCGAGGCCTTTAAACTAGAAGCCCAGGTCCATCATAATGACCTGGGCTACCCATATTTTTTTTATTTGTTATTAGAAAATTGTCACGGTTAACTGTGACTAGAAATTGTGACAAAAGAGAACACGTGCACCATTATTGTGTTGTTATAAATGAAACTAACAGTTTAAATGTTATAGTAATCATGACAAAAAAGACACGTGTCCCTGAAGTAGTTGTTGCTAAACTTTGGTAACACTTATATGTGTTACTATAACCGTGACGAAAGGGGACGCGTGTCCCTGGCCGAATTGTTGTAGTTTGGTGTAACAGTTAAAACCGTTAAGATAAATGTAACAAATATGACACGTGTCGCAATCATAAAATTAGGTCAATTGTGACTATTAATTATTGTAACGCTTTTTAAATGTGACTGTATATTTCAATTGTCACAGATATAAACGTTACAAAACTTCATCACAATTATTAATAACGACCTATTTGTTACAGGCTATTCCCGTTACAAATTTAATAAGTAACAGGTATAGCCTGTGACAAAATTCCTGATTTGGTGTAGTGTTGCTTGTCCCCCGAAGCAGTCAATTTTTAGCAATTACAATCCTTGCAGTGGCACATTCGCTACATACCTCCACAATTTCAACATATGGGGAGTTTCTTTACCATGTAGATCCTTTAATTGAGATCAAATTACTAAGTTTAAGTCAACAGAGGATGTAACTTGACCAAATTAGCAGACTTTATAACTAAGAAAAGGAGGGCCAGGAATGGTCTCCACTAGCCGGAAGGATTGTCGTAGTAAGTCAATGGGTTGTCAACTGTAACGACTTGCTTCATCCAACGATTATCATACAATATATGGCGTTTTTATCGCCAATAACAAAAATTCCTCTGAAAACAAGTATTTATATACCAGCATCTAACTACTGCAACTGAATGTCAAAATTTAGGAAGAAATCCGATTCTGCTACTTGACCAGCTAGTTACCGGCTAGTTGACAGCTGATCCTACGTGGCAGCTATGTGTAGGAGAGAGTGAACTTTCCCACATCGTCCACGTATTCAAAAAATCGACAAATTACAAGTTAAGTAATATCGTATCCCCAATTCATCTCCAAAGAAAAACTAGGGTTTTATAGGACTGGATTATTTCGACATTCAAGCTAACTCTTCGGTGCAAAACCTGAGAATGGTCTCTTTCTGAACATGTGAGTATTTGATAATCAAGAGGGAGTTGATTATGGGTTCTTTATAATTGAGTTGCCGTACAATTCTAATGGACACGAAGAAAGATTTTTTTCTATAGTCATAATTTAAAGTTTGTTTGAAGATATATAATCATATTTACAATCAGAAAATGTTATCACAATTATCTTTGTTTGATATGCGTGATGTCTAACCCTTGAAATTTTTTATTATAATTAACCTATTTCATCGACAAAAGATATAAAATTCAGTTTGTGATAATCAAGATTGTGAAAATTATCTCAGTTTGTGATAATCAATTCAAAAGCTCAGCAACAATATCAGGTTTTCATATCCACCAACTTCCATGGTATTAATGGAGTTTATCAGCAAGTGATGCTACATTGTTTAGACATCCAAAGCGATCTGTAATTAGCAAGTGATGCGTATTGGGGTGACAAATTGACAAAGGTTTCAAGTAAAAGTTCAGAAGACTTTGATATCGTGTTTCAAAAATCAGAATAAAAATAAAATAAAATACATTATCACGATGATTTTCTTGCTGCACATTTAGAGAAGTAAAATTATTCAAAGAAGTTAAAAGAAGTAATAAAAAATGGTTTTAATTTGTAAGAGCATCTCCAAGAGAGGGTGAATTTTGATTTTTTTTTATTGACACATAGGATTTTACACCCTCGTTTGGCATAAATCCATCTCCAACACTAGGGTCCTATAAACTAGGAGGGACCAATTACTAAATACGAAGGTGTTCAAGAAAGTGTTATCTACACCTCCGGCTCCACCTCCACGTCATATTTTACACTATTTTTCTTAAAAAATTCTCAACTGTTGGAGATGGTTTTTAAATATGAGGTCCTATATTTACTCTATGTTTAGACCCCATAAATAAAGGGACTAAATTAAAAAGCCACATAGGATTTTTTGCACCTTCTATTGGAGATGCTCTAAGCATATAGTATCTTGTTCTGTCTCATGATGACATCATCTATTATTTGTTTAGCCTAATGACTGGGCTTTTACAACCCCAAGATGACGCTTTCGGTTTCTATGTATTGTGTTACTATTAATCACCGTTCTTATTCCAGTTTCCACTATCATCTTAGCTATTAGCAATTTACTTGGAATTATGAACATATTTTTTGGACTTAGATGGCCACACTATTTATACACTTGATAATCATCATTCATGAGGTATTGTTCAAGTATAGTTAGATCAAACAAACAACCATTCATTTAAAAAGGCCTGCTGATATAAGGTATAATATGCGTGACCTTATCCATTATCCATTGCTTCTTCTTTACCAGACTTTGAAGGCACCATAATCAAAAAGTGTGGAGAGTTAAGTTTCAACACCCTTTTGCAAAGGCGCTCTGGCCAGTCATAATGCTTCCATTTGCTGGTCAGTTTGGAAGTACAGGACAACATTATCTTTGAAGATAACATTGCTTGAGCAGTCATTCAACAAGTAAAGATCCAAGCTTTCTTGTAGAGGAGAAACTCAGTGGAGTTAAATTGGGACCAACTTTGATTTTCTAGCATGTTTTTTTTTTGTTGGTCTAGGTAGTGAATTGGTATGGGGTTTTGTTTTGCTCTTTCACCTTTTGCTTGCCTTTTCAATCAATCATTACCTTTTCCGTTCGAAATAAAATTCATTGTTGCATGACCATGACTGGTCCAAGAACTCAGCTAAAAAAAACTGTTCCCTTAGTCCAATAACATTCATGGGTAGGAGATTGGTAAGGATCGGCGATGAGGTTGGCTGGCCGCGGGTGGCAATGACATTTAGTTAGTTCTGCAATGAGCTTGAGAATGAGTATTTTTTTTTGTTGCACATTATGAAAAGTAGGGAAGAAGCCGTTCAAGAAGTAATCGAGACACCTTAGCATGACACAAAACACCTTAAATTCTTTGCATGGCCCATTCCCAAATGTAGTACTACCAAAATTTACTTGTATGGTGAGTTTTATTTTTTTAGTGCTTTTCTTCGGATGGTGTTTTTGGGAGATATACGGTTGTAAATACTTTTAACACTGGCGGTGGTACATTCCTACATGCAGTACTACCATTTTTACTCCATCTTTTTTTATTCTTTTTAATTAAATTTTGTCTTGTTTAGGCGGGAGGATGTGGGAAGCAAAACATACAAATTATGATCATTAATGCAGCATCATAATCTTAAAATTTGCCTGGAGTTTGAGGATTTATACTTTTGCAGTGAGCAAGGAAATGGAGTTTTGCGGAGAAAATGGGGAAGGAGTTCAATTGTGGTGACAAATGTAATAGATAAAAAAAAAAAAGGGGGAAATTAATAAAATGCCCACGTAGGGAAATGTAATTATAAAATGCCCACGTTTTTTCCAAAATTAATAAAATGCCCATGCCTTGACCATTTCCGTCCCGTTTTATTGAAAAAACGGGTAACTGACGTTAGTGTAGACGTGGCATTAATTGAGCCACTTGCAAAGACATTTAAGCCCCTGAATAGTCTGAAATCATTCCTAAATGAGAACCAGGAGAATGAGTTAGTACCGAGTAGAACCAGAACCAGTACCGAATTGAACCTTAAATGTAACTTAAAAAAATAAAGTTGAATTTGAAATCTGATTCACACAAAATGAACAACGAACAGATCCCACTATCCCAGTAATTAGCGTCCTATGGTAGTAATTCCATTTTCCTCACCAGCTCTACAAATTCCAGTAATTAACGTCCACATGCAACCGTATTCGGCTTAACTCCACACTGAATCATTTTAGCAAACAATTCACGAGCACATGCTGAACCTTCTATTGCAATTACACCCGGATAATAACCCCCTCTTAATAATACCACCAAACCAACAAAATCATAATCAATTTCCTTAGTTTCACAGCATCAACTAATCAAAATGTTCAATGTAACATTACTAGCTTCAATCCCACTAAACATTCATCTTCTTATACATTGCATCTCTTTGCACCTCAACCATCAAACACATCTTCTAAAAATGTTGAATGTAACATTACCAGGTCCGAATAGCCTAATTTTAGAAACTGAATCGAGTATATGAATTGAATGCAATAGTAGATGCCAATGCAATTGTTCGCAGCACCATCTTTTCAGCACCATCTCTTTACACCTCAACCTCAACCATCGACCATCTTCTAAAATCAGATTAACTCCTAAAAGCCCTCTTACAAAACCACAATTCCATGGCTGTCATTAAGTTTCTTCAATTGATTATTGCTGCCAACAACTGTGTTTCCTTATTCAGATCTCACCTAAATGTCGCACAAAACTCAATGGACCCCTTCAAAATTCAAACACAAACGGACCCATTCAAAATCATTGCAAAACCCACACTTCAAAGCTACTGCAATTTTAGTCTTTAATCTACTGCAATTTGTAAAAATGACTAGGGTTTTCAATCCGAGAGAAGCTAGATGGATATATTTCAAATATGATTTTGTAGATAACTCCGGAGTCCGGATGATGTGGTTGAAGATGATGGTGGTGGTGTGTCTAGATCGGATTTAAGAAAACAGAATTCATAGAAAAATTGAAGAACGGCAGGCTTATCTTTTTCTTCGACAGAGGAAATGAAAGGAAACCCCTAGACTTTTTGTTTCCAACGAATGGTAAGATGGGCATTTTTGTTGCACACGTGTAGCAATCTTCTCAACTAAATCTTGAGCCGTCAATTAATCAAACATGTGGACGGTAAAAGATGATAATCAAATGTTGAGGGTAATGGGTAGTTTTGTAATTGCGCCTATCAAAATTTATCTCCTCTAAGGAGAAATTGACCAAGTCTAAGAGGTTTTACTAAGTTAACGAGGCCTGACGATTTTTCTAACGGCATGGGCATTTAATAAATTATCAAAAAAACGTGGGCACTTTTTGAATTACATTTCCCCACATGAGCATTTTATTAATTTTCCCAAAAAAAAATACACTGTCACAATGCAAAAATACACAATTATTCATTGCCAATACTACTCCGTTTACCATTGAAAACAATGAAGGAAAAGGCTTTTTTGTTGCGCACTTCCGCTTTCCATTGTAAACAAAAATGGAAAGGGTTTTTTTTGTTGCACAATTTTCAGACCCTTTTAAAGAAGTAACAAGCCATATTGGCATAGTATCTTAGAGTCTAATACAACTTCTATGGTTATTATTCCATAATATGAAGGTGATCCCATCCATTATCTGTTTAGCCTATTGGGCTTGTAGGATTCAAAGTAGATACTTTGGTTTCTGAATATCTTGATACTTTTAACCAGCTTTCATGTTACAGTTTCCACCATCATCTCAGCTATTGGCAAATCAAGAAACATAAAGAAAAGACTGCACTTTATAATCTCAATGTACTGGAAATACTGGAGCTGGACATATATTTCTTTGAATTACTATTTATAAACTTGATAATCATGGTACGTAAGGTATTGCGAAAAAACATTTGGATCACATTTTCAACCATTCATGAAAAAGACCTATTGATGTAAGGTGTAATATGCTTGATTTCATCCATTGTTTATTCTTTTCAAATACATTTTGTGCTTGACTATCCCACCTTAGATTTCACCTCTGGGTAAGCTAATAGTTAATGGTTGCCTGCTCAATTGTTTGGATGGAGAATTAATCTCTCCCGTTCAATTTTTCACTGTCCATTCGCCTCAAAGATTTGGAATCACTTAAAAGCGGTGGTATGACCGATTAAATCGATCCTTTATCAAACTTTATTACCAGTTTTGATTTTGTAAAGGGTAATTGGGATAATCTCTTTGTAACATAATGTTTTTTTTTTTGTTTGGGTCTGTAGTAGGTATGGGCCGAGCACTGTCGACGGTGCAGTAGGTGTTGCAGAGTTGCTTTGTCTCGCCGGTGGGTCTGTTTTACTTCTAATCAGCCTTTTCCATATATTCTTACATTTGCGATCAAAAAGAAGAAAAAACTGTTTGTGTTGGGTAAGCACATTTAACACGACCATAATTTGTCCAAATACTCGGCTAATAAATGTTCCAGGAGCGACAACCCCATGCAGTAACATTTTTGGATACCTATAAGGATAGGGGATGAGCTTTGCTGCCCACTTAGTTTTAAAGTGAGCATATTTACAAACCAAAGCGTGTAAAATGCAATGTGTCGGGGATTCAGTGTGTTTGAAAAATCTAAGAACATTTTGTCAGACTCTAGCGCAACTAGTGCACTGTAGGTGCCTTGAGCCTTCAAGGCACCACTTACTTCAACAACCTTTCAAAGAACTCCATTTTGGTGAGGGATCAGTTTTCAAGCTTGTAGTGTTAACTTTGTATTGCATGAAGGCGGAAGGTCTTTTGTCCATTGGTTTGATGGAAACTAGTCATCTGCAATCCTTCACTGTACTCCACCCCGTAGAAGAGAAAGAAAGGTTCAAATAAAGGTTGTATTTCCATTTTCCAATTGATTTTTCTCAAGCATTATAGAGTAATTGTTTAAAGATGTCAATATATTGTTGGCATGTGATTTTTTAGATTAAATTTTACGGTGGTAAATCAACTATCCCTTAGGTAGTGTTATCTATCATCAATGAACAAAAATAACTAACTCAAGCCGAATGTAAAACATTTATAGTAGGAAAAATACCCTGGCGAGATTGGGGTATACCCAATTTCAAGGGGACATAGTGTGTCATTATTAAAAAGCGTGATTTTACTTTAATACCCTTGGACTAATTAAATCTTAAAAATAAACCAATTTCTTAATTTCATTAACCCTAAAATTAAAAAACTAACCAACTCTTAATCTTCTCTTCTTCTTCTTCTTCTTCATCTTCCATCAACCAACATAAAAATCTTCAACTTTGATTTTCCAAAAAAATTGTTGACTCTACCAGCGAAAAGAAGACTATAAATGATGTTTAAACTCAAACCC
Source organism: Papaver armeniacum (assembly GCA_023531295.1). NCBI lineage: Eukaryota > Viridiplantae > Streptophyta > Magnoliopsida > Ranunculales > Papaveraceae > Papaver > Papaver armeniacum. The sequence continues at coordinate 988,951 of JAJJWW010015024.1, read as the reverse complement.
ATCATTGTGTTGTGTGATTTGATTGTTATATTAGGTTAGAAATCGAAAATTATGATTTCGTGTTTTTGGTCGGCAAGGTCGTAACATGCATATCTTGCTTGAGCTTTTCATAATGACCATGGCGTATCAGAAATTTTTTCAACAAGGCGGGGTATTTTTGAATACCTTGTTAGGCCAAAAACAAATTTAAGGGTATTTTTTGAATACCTTTGCCTACCAATAATTTTTTTATGTCATCTCCTCGTATGTCAAAAAAACAAAAGTCGGCAAGTCGACGATGAAGATCATCTTAGGCCACTTTTGGCCAAGAAGGTCTTCATCGTCGACCTCGCCCAAAAAGTGGCCTAAGCATGATCTTCATTAGTCGACCTTGCTGACTTTTCATACTTTCAGAACTGAAAGTGTTGATTTATTCTTTGATTTTGAGTATTATTTCATATAACAGATTTGCAATCCCCTTTTTTAGAAGTGTTTCGGTTGTGTGCTTCATTTTCGTTGCAAGAGATATTCTCAAAAAAAAAAAAAAAAAAAAAAATCATCAAAAATCATCCCACAAAAGTTCAATCAAAAACAAAATTTCATAACTTAAAACTCATAAGTTTTAATCTATTCAATCAATTTAAACTTAATTAATTAATCTAATCAAAATTTTAGTGTTAATTAAACGAGGGCAATTTTGCCATTTTGAAAATATTTGGTTAAGGGGTGACCTCTTTTACTTCAAAATGACCCTACTTTGTCTCATTGGGTATACCCCAATTAGTTTGAGTATACCCAATCAAGCCAGGAAAAATACGGCTAACAAAGTCTTTCCTGTTTTTTTGCATCTCTTTGGCGTCTTCTGTTTATCTGCAGAGTAGAATAAGTTAAGTATACGAAGCCAACATTTCTATTTGATAGATTGTTTCTTACTATTTCTTAAAAACCACTAGGATGGCGCATATCAATTTCCTCCGGCATCTCAACTATTGGCAATTCCAAGAACCAGGAAAAGAAACACACTACACAAAATTATTTACTCGAAATGATATGATTATATAAAAATTAAAAAGAATAAAGATGAATTTAAATAGTTCTCAAATTTGCGATTATACAATTCATAGAAATGAAGAATCATGATTCATAAGTAAGGGATGAGTGAAAAATTTGATACAGTTATGTCGTTCACCAATCCATTTGTTGTGATTGCAAGCCGTAGAACAATGTTATTTATTCTATCAAATTATTTATTCACTATTAATTTCTCCCTGGGACAACAATGTTATTTAGCGGTTTGTGGTAGTGATTACTTTGAATGTTGGGCATTAGCACATTGTTGTATGTAGTAGTAGTATCTACTACAAAATCTACATACACATTTGGCGAATATTTTTTCTTAAACACATCCAAAGAAATAAATTTGTCTGAGACAACAAATTTCTACACAAAATTGGTCAAAAAGACCAAAATCAACAATTCCCGAGTGAAAAAGACACTTAGGTTTTGATACTGTTTAAATAGCCAAAAATTAAAAAGATACTGTTTAAATGGACAAAAATTTAAAAATAGGCAGGATGTAACCAGTTTCATCCTGTCCATTTTCAAATATTTTTTTCTTATTTTTATTTTACACAAGATGCATCCAGTTTCATCCTTGCTATTTTTTAAGTATAAGCCAGGATGAATCCAGTTTCATCCTTGCTATTTTTTTTTGGCTATTTCACCCGTACTTTTTTTTACTTGTCCATTTGAACCGTGTTTTAAATTTATTGATAGGTTAAGGTTATTGTTTCACCCCACCTAAAAATGTAGCTTACGAGAAAAAAAATATCTTTTGGGAGTCTATTTGGACGGTATTATTAATTATTGTTTTTCCCTCTGATGTTGTTGTTTATCTGCATCACTTTGTTAATGTTTTATTTTCCTTTTTGATTGAAGTCCCGGAGGCAAAAAAATTCCAGTCGAAAGTTGGAAGCCAAAAATACCGATACATCACCATTTATTGTATCAACCTTGGACGTTAGAATGATGCCAGTGTAATCTCTTTTCTTAAAACACAGAACCTCTTTCCTTGGTCAAAGTAATTAAAACACAGAACCTCTTTCCTCTCCGTTTTTTCTGGATCTCTTTTTCATGGCGATTTCTTCCAAGAACTCAGCCTCCTTCTCGCTTCAATCCTTTGTGATTGTTTCAGTTTAGGAGTGTGCTATTTCTGAACTTCTCCGCTGTCCAAGGACGGATCTACGATCCTTCCCCTTGGGGCCGAGATTTATTGGGTAGTAGAGTTCTTCGTCGTCTTTTTGCTTCTCTTTTGTTATGAAGGTTATTCAGTTAAAACCTTTAGTTTTTCGATCTAAAATTTTCTCTTTTATATGGACTTACTCGGGTCTAAAATGCATAGAGAAATTCAAAAAAAGTTCTTCAAATATTGTTCTACCAAGACTGGCTATACCTTGGTTTTCTTCGATTCTAAGGATGGCAGCAGAGGGGGAATATGGAACTGGAATATGGTCAAAAAGATTCAATAATACTGTCATTCAAATCAGGTGGTTGGAAAATTCTTTTGGGAGTTTTCTAAGGGTGGATGAAATATCACCTGCTTCTACAGCAAGAAACTTTATCTGCATACCTGCTGGCAATAATGGTGTTAACTGGAAAAGTTTTGGGGAAACTTTAAACCCGAGAATTCTGTCTTCAATACCCACTCAAGCAAATCAAACTTTGGAAGTGACAGATAAAACTTTCCCATCATTAATCTCGCCTCCCAAAGTAGAAGATGAGTTTTATTTCTTGGCATTGGCTGTTGAAATCAATCATTCTCATGTAGGTTGGAATCGTATTGAGCAGATGTTGAAGGATAGGTTTAAGTGGCAAACAAAGTTAGATCTTCGAAGCATAAACAACAAATTAGCTTTATTTTATGCCCCTTCTGAAGAAGTGTATACTCACTTTCAACATGGAAAAGCTTTCTATCATGATAAAGCTAAGATTACAGTACGACATTGGAAGAAAAATGACTCTTGTATCAATCAAATGGAGTCGGATGAACACTGGATAGGTCTCAGAGGTTTACAAGACTTACAAGACTTATGAGTCAATCTTTGGAATCACAAGACTTATGAGTCAATCTGTGGCTCATGGGGGAAATTCATTAAAGTACATTATTTATCAGAAAAGTATGTGAAACTAAATAGATGTATGATAAAAGTAAAAGCTCCGCTGAATGATATTCCAAATCTTTGTCTTTTTTCAAGGTAATTGGCTGAGTGTAGAGTGGATTCATGATAATCAGGTTGATCATGATCACAATACAAGGGCGACATTCAAACCAAAGATCAAATCTGTTGCTGTAATCTTGGAGGAAGATAGTCAACCTCCGTTAACTCAGCAACAATCAGTAACGGATACTCCGGAACTCTCTGAAGATCTTTCAAATTTCACATCTCCTAATTTTTGGCCGGAAAATAAGTCACCCAATTCTACAAATTCAAAAACCGTATCTTCTGACTCATCATCGTCAAATCAGGCGGTAAAAAAGTTAAATAAGGTATGGAGAAGGGTGACTGATTTTCAGCTAAGGGCTAACAAAAATTTTAAAGGTAAGTCTAAGGTGGGAGATGTTGAAGCTGGGCCGGAATTTGATATTTATATTCCATGGGTCACAGTGAGAAAGAAAAAAACGGTGTCGGGTCGAAATATGGACCAGATGGGGAGAGTGGTACCAGTTAACATGGTTATCGGCTCTACATCATTTAAGGATGGAACTCCTGTCCATGACTCGACAAAGATTTCAGATCAAGATATGGGCCAGACGGGGAGAGTGGTATCTTCAAGTGCGGTCTTAGACTTGGATATCAGCTCTACATCAGGTAAGGGTGGAACTCCAGCCCATGATCCGATTTCCTCTGCCGTTGGATAATTCAGTTAATTCAAACCAAATTTTGAATTCAAATATAGCTAATCCCAATGAAGCTTTATTAGAACCGTTGCAAAAGTTATCAGATGATACCGAAGCTCATTCTTCTGCATTGGTAGTTGCTAAACCTTTGGCTTTAGTGAGCGGAGTAAATAATTCTTTACAAGAATCAATTAACAACCAAATGGCTTTTAACAAAACTATGGGTTTGAATACAAATCACCCAAATATGCTTACTATATGTAAGAATCTGATAGAAAGAAATGTTAATTCAAATGTGGAGATGGAGATTCCTTTGTTAGAAGATGATGATGGTTTGGCGAAGTTTGATTCGATGGAAGATAGTTTGGAAGAAGGAGAACCGATTGAGGCAGAAATGCTCTTTTGAGTCTCGAGAGCTATGAGGATGAAACGGGTTTTAATCCAATTGCTTCAAGGCAATATCAAGTTGATTAATGGATCACAAAATTATGAGTTTGGAATATAAGGGGTTAGGTCGGGATCCAAAAATTATGGCGATTAGAAGTGCAATAGCTAGAAATAACCCTTCAATTGTAACAATTCAAGAATCTAAGAGAGAACTCGGTGGATGATGATGATAAGATCACTGGGGAAGTAATAGATGTAATTATATCTTTTTAGGTTCGAAGGTGCTTCAGGGATTATTGTGATGTGTAAGGAAGGAATAGTAGTAATGGAAGATCATTTGATTGGTGCTTTTACTATTTCAATCAAGTTCAGGAATACTTCGATGATTTTGTGTGGCTTTTACTTACGTATGGTGCTTCTGATTCAGGGTACTACAATCAATTTTGGCATGAGTTAAGGGACATTAGACTTTTGTTTGATGAGCCCTGGTTATTAGGGGGTGATTTTAATGCTACTCTTTCTACAGAAGATAGGAATTTACCTGGTGGTAATGCTGCAAATAGAAAATCTTTCAAAGCTGTAGTTGCAGGAAATCCCACACTACACCCCTCACTCGAATTTGTTTAATTAATCCATTTGAAGATGAGTAACAATGTATTTTATTGATTGTTTTCTTGAAAGATTTACAAAGAAATATATAACAGAGCTAAAGAAATTACAATCACTCTTAATTTTCTCTCTCCTAATGACTTGCTTAACAATTCAAGAAGAATCCTCCTTACAACGGACTAACTCAACCCTTTATATAGGGTAATACAGTGGATGAGCCACTAAAACATCCTTTATTTCGGGAATAACTCGCGAAGTGTCGCGAGTGTTATAAACGTTTTTCCTTGCGACACTCCTAGATCTCGCCAAGTCTTCATACTTTTCTCATGTTTTGGCTATCGTCATCCATTGCGTCATTTATATTACTTCCCTGCGACGCCTTCGCAGTGTAGTCGTTTATTATTCTCGCAATGTATTAATGTCGCGATATTCTGCTCCTACATCTTGCCTCTTCTCATGTCTTCTCTGCGAAGAAGAGAATGCCATGAGAACCAATGTTTTAAAATGCCGCAACTGTTCATCTTTATCTCGCGATTGTTCATTTTTACTCGTTTTACTCATGTACGGAATTTATTACAGGTGTTTTTTCTTCCACTCTTTTCTTGACACGTCTCTTTCAACCGCTTATTCTTGACCATTCACTTCCCATCTCACATTAAATGCATTTGTTTTCCCGAGGATTCTCTTCTCTATATATAGTTTTCTCATCTTTTCTCTTTTTCTCTTTTATTTTCCCTCTGCAACTTTCCTTTAACTTTCTTCCTCCGCAATTTGCGCTTCTGCTACTGTAATCCTCCCCTTCAATTCTCTCAATTTTCAATTCTCCATTCATTCCCATACTTTATCAATGGCTTCACTTGGTCGTACATATAAACCCCTTTTTCAAGAAACTCAAAAGAAATTGCAAGAGAAAGGTTTCACTTTATCAACCATTCCTGATCAAAAATCTTCGTCTATTCTCTCTGCAAAACTGTTTTACTGATCATCAGTGTGATGATCAGAAAATCATAGTCTCACTTAGGTCAACTCCTCGCAGGACTTCCCATTCCTTTATATAATCCCGAGATACCATTATTCTATGAAATTCTTGCTCATGAAAAGTTCTCGCGAGCCGTTTTTATCGGTTGAGTGGCGACCGCATCCGTTTGATGCTTGAATTTGCAAACCACTGGCGCTGGTAAAGGATCTTTATATCCTGTTAATGTTAGAGATCCTAAATTAGCAAATTTGGAGATAGTTCTTTGAGAAATATCTTGTAGAAAATTTCTTTGCGAATTATTCAAGAATAAACATGAGAAATGATAAATCCATTTGGGCGCTCGATTGAAAAGAATAGATAATGTTTCCGATGACAAGCTGCTTATGCAAGATATTGATTGGCACTCGGGCAACAATAGCACACCACGTCATTCCAAAGATGAAAAATGGTGGGTTGTTCCTTTGTTGTTAAGTGGACCTTATATCGCAGGTTCATATGTTCTCCCTGCACACCTTGCGAACTATCATCCTTGGGAGTTTAAGTGGCCTGAGGAGACGAAAGAGGTATATTTCCTTTTTTTTTCAATTCCGCCTTGCTTCATTTTCTTCCTCTTTTATTTATTAACTTTCAAAAAAATTAGATCGCGAGAATGAGAAAGAAGTATAAAGAAGATCCAAAGCCGAGTACCACAGCGATACTCCGATCGCTTACGGATGAAGTAAGAAACATTTTCTTTTGTTATTTTGAACAATATTGTTGCCTCTGTTTCTTATCTTCATGCGTATGCGAAGGTTGACGTTGAAGAGGCTATAGCTGCGAAGATTAAAGGCAAGGGTAAAATCATTTCTCGCAAGAATAAATCTTCTGGTCCATCTTCCAAAAAACGGAAATTCCAATCTCCTTCTCATTCTAATTCCCAAACCAGCGAGAACACTGACGAAAATTAGAATGAGACTGGTACTTCTTCTGCGAAAGAAGATCGTTCAACTACCTCTGCTATGGCGCAATTGTCCAGTGTCTTCTCCGATTCTATGCAAGGATTAGGAGATGATCATTTAACGGCTACTTGCGGAGCTCTCGCTAAAATTTGCGATGCCCCACTATTAGAGGATAATGAATCTTTTCGTGGAGTCTCCCGAACATTGACCTCCAGTCACTTAAATGCTCTTACTGCTTTGGTATATTCATATTCCTTTGCTTCTCTTGTAAGTTCTATTATAAGCTTTATCTTAACAGTTTCTTTATTTTCCCTTACAGTCTGGGAGAGCTTCCTTTGTTGTTGCCCCAGATCTCGAGAGAAGACGCGACAATCTTGAAAAGAAGAATCTCCAACTTAAAGAGAAGATTCGAGAACTAGAAATTGAGATTGCGATGTCTCGCAAGAAAGATGAAAGAATTCAACAATTGGAAACTGAATCTGCTTCTCTGAAGACTAAGATGTCTACTCTTCAAAGCGCTAACCAACAACTTTATGGTATAAAATTTTTATTCTTCCAGTCATCTTTACTTTGTCAGCTATTATTCTTTGCCTGATTTATTATTTTCGCAGACATATATAATCTCTCTGAGGAAGCCATTCTTCTCCATTCATTTCCCGAGCCCATGGATAATGATGTTCTTCTCACCCATCTCAACGAGTCTTTAAGTAATTCGTCGAACAAAATTGATTCCCTTTCGTTAAATGAACTTCAAAATAAATGTCGCCTCTTAGAGATTGAGCATAGAGCTAGTTTAGGTTTAGCCAACCGATTTAAACAAATGTATCTTGATTCCCATAGAAAAATCGAACTTTCAAGAAAGAAAATTAATGGCCTTATAGATGACAAAGATCGTATTGCTAATAAGGGTGCACAGGCATTAGCAATATTTCAAAAGTCTCTTCTCGAAGTACAAATTGAACGAGATGAATCTCTTCGCCAGAATGCCATACTTATTGAGCGAGAAGAGCAAGTTCGTTCGCTTCTTGTTATAAATAATGATGATGAGTTTGCTTGGGCTGCGAAGGTTCTAAATAATGCCAGGAATAATTTAGGTGTTGATGTTAGCCTACATGCAGAGCATACTTCCTTGGTTAAAGATATGATATCCTGTGAGAGAAGGTTGTTTATTATACTTTGTCGCTCTTTATCTCTCGTAGTACTATTATTGTGTTGTTAACTCATTATCATATGTTTTATAATCCAAGAAGAGATTTCAAATAAGGATTGAAGAACTTGAGTCGAAAGGGAGAACTCGCGAGAAGGCCTTTCTCTTCGCAATAACAAGTATTCTAAGTTGAAGAAACAACTGCAAGCTACAGTGGCGAATTTTAACAATACTGCTGTTCGTTTTCGCAATCAAACTATTGAAATGGTTTGCAATGATCACCGCATTCCTATTATTTCATATCCTTGCCTTCACGATGATATTCACAAGATACGCCTTTCTCGGATGTCTCGATAGTGAAGCTAGCGAAGCGAAAGGGTCTGGCGAAAAGAATGATGAAACTGAAGAATCTGACCAAGAAGAAGAATCTTCAAAGAAATAACTTCTTTTTCTTCTTTCGCTTCTTGTAATATATATACTCTTTCAATCTTCTTGGATTGTCAAATGTGAATTCAATCTTCGTTTTCTTTACTTGCACATATTAATCAAGCAATTATCTTTTATAATCCGACTAACTAGTATTATGAATGCATAAATTCCTCATATGGAAATGAATAACAAAACTTTATCCTATTCATTCCCATACTTGCCTCTTTATTATTCATTTTCAAATGAGAGATTTGTCTCTCATTATTCGTTTTCGTAAGCATATTTGCTTTCTCCATTTTGTGTATGTCTATATCTTTAATTATGCTGAAGCTCGTTATTGCGACAAGATCGCAGGCTGTCTCCACAAATGAAGAACTTCATTGATATTGCCTTATCGTTTTTGTGTGGTCTTATTTTGCCTTCCTAATTAAATGTCTTATTTCGCCACCCCTCATTGCGACAAGATCGCAGGACGTTTTTGCATTTTCATGTAAAAACCCATTGACCTTGTCTTATCATTTTTTAAGTATTTTTGCCTCTGCAGGATATCTTATCTGCGACAATATGATAGGTTTAGATACTCTTGCGAGTGTAAAATCCCATGACATTGCCGTCTTTGCGACGAAATCGCAGGACGTTTTTGCATTTTCATGTAAAAACCCATTGATCTCGCCTTATCCTTGCGTCGCATGTATTGCCTCTTCAGGATCATTGCACAAATGCGACAAGCCTAAATTTCCTTGCGAAAATAAAGTCTCATGACATTTGCGTCTTTTGACACTTATCGGCTCCTAATGGAGGGTGCCGCCCTTATCTTCTCCTGGTTGCCCCTTCAAGGAGGCGTACATCGGCCATACAAGACTAGCTCCTCCCATCCTGGTCTTAACAACAACCAGTTGTTTTCGCAGCCTCTTATCCCTTATACCTATATGGCTTATGGTTACGAGACTGCACCCTAAGTGGAGTTTTCTTGGGCGAGTGCGGCATATACCAAGACTTGCCAAGAATGGCCGAGACACTTCAAATGCCCCAGGCACTCTTGGCTCAACCGTGTACCCGGGCGCCTTGAGCATACAAAGTGACTCCTTGGAAGAGACCCTCGGGCGTCCAACCAGGGTATAACCTTATATATATATAGTTGGAAATCCAAGGTATCTCCCCCGGATAGGCTTTCATGGGCCCCAAATCTCCATGACTCGAGTTCCCGGGAGCGGTGTAACCTTTCCCCCGAGCCATGTCAAGAGATACCCCCTTATATGACGCATTTTAGGTCTTACATTTGCCTCTTGCGAAATATCATTCTCGAACTAAGGTGTACGCCATAAAGGTTCGTCCCATTCACTCACTCTTTCATTTTTATTAATTCATTCAATCATTCATTTTGTTTGCGAAACCATCGCACAATCATACATTGTTTAATCATTTTTGCTGTTTAATTCTTCAATAAAATAATCATACATTCTTAATGGCGAGATCCTCGCATATTTCTTCTTCAACTATTGTTTCTTTCTCTTACTTTGAACAATCTTTTGTTGTTACTCTTTGACGATTATTCACTTCTTATACTTTTTGCTCTTGCTACTCTATGCCTCTACACCATTCAAATCTCTTAATGATTCCTTTCCACCATAATTTCCAACCGTTTTCATGCACTTGTCTCGCAATGTATCTTCTTCTCTTACATCAATGGCATCCACCATTAATATTTCTCTTCTTTTATCATCTTTTGCATGTTGTTTCCAACCCTTTCTTTTCTCAGCTCTCTCTTCGCAGCTCTCCACATCGATCTCATAACATTTCTGTCCTTCCGTCCAATCTCCTTTTATAATTCCAACACCACTAGGATGAGGAAATTTTATACACTGATGATATGTTGACGCTACACCCAGAATGTCATGCAACCATGGTCTTCCAATCAATGCATTGTAAGGGTATTCCACATCGACCACACAGAACAGAATATCAGTAGACAATCCTTGCAGAGGTATCCTCATATGTACTTCTCCTTTAGGCTTGTTTGTCTTTGTGCCATTGAAACCATATATCTTGTATGTTGAAGGTATCAGTTACATCTTTTCCCCCATAGTCTTGTAGGTATGGTAAAAGAGGATGTTTCTTGAGCTGCGAGGTATCAATCAATATTCTATTAATCGCCTGATTCTTCTGCTTCATCGTCTTCGCCATCTCTTGGTTTTGGATTAATTTCCAATTTTACAACCAATGGATTGTCGTGCGTCTCTTTGCCTTGAGGGAATCTCTTCTGCGTTGAAAGAAATAATTTGCATTTGCCATTCTTTTAGCTGCGACATCTTCGCAATGTTCATCACTTCTTTATTATCAATATCCCTCGCAAAAACCCTACTGAGTATATTATCATGAAAATCTTCAATTGTGCGATATGAGTGAACAATGGAGTTACAAAATAAATTTTTAGCTTTCTCCCCAACTTCTATTATGAACGTTTCTTTCCCCTTTGATGGTGGTGGTGGCAATTGTTGAACTTTCTCTTCACTTTTTAGAAAGTGATTCGGCTTTCCTTGATCAATCATTCTAAGGATGATTCTTTTTATGTTTCTGCGATCATTTGTCAGATGTCCATGAAAACGGTGGTAAGAGCAAAATTCATGACTTCTATCACTAGGTGGTGGTTCACTCCCCATGTTCCATGGTGCGGGTATGTTTTCCATCAGGAGTATAGCTTCCCAGATTTTTTCCACACTAGTATTCGGTGGTGGCATCTTGATTTCTTCCCATACTACTCTGTATGACGTCGTTGCCCTCCATGATAATTATGTTTTGACTTCCATAGGTTTTTTGCGAGTGATCAAGTCTCTGAATTTTGCTATTGCCGCCACGGTTGTAGTAATTTCTTTCTCTTTCAAACTCTTCTTGATCTCGGCTTCCCATGGCTACCAACTTTGGCTGTCCATCATTTATCACTCCCTCCTGTTGCCCTTGCGAAGTACTCGCCACTGTGTGTATTAACCTGGGTAACAAACTTGCATTCGCAGCATTTGAACTTGTATTCGCAATCGGGTACGACTCCACCTCATTTTGCCTTTCTTCCAAAGCAATATATTCCTCTTGCAATTCTCGCAGTTCCGTCATCGTGATTGTATTCTTGACTCTATAAATTTGAATATATAGCAGGTTGGTTGCGAACATAGCGTTTATAAATGATAAAATGAGATATCTTTCATCTACTCTTCCGGCCATCTCGCTACACATCGTCTTTCATCTCACAGTTAGGTGCCCTAAACTTTCGCCAACCCTTTGTTTTAGCCCAAATACATCTTCAATTCCTGGTCGCGAGGAGTTGTTACTTATGTACGCCCCTAAGAATATAGCTTGTAGATGGTTGAATGACGTGATGGTGTTTCTTGGTAAACCTTCAAACCACTTCAAGTCTTCTCTGTTAAGCTTGATGCGAAATATTTGCACAATATAGCGTCATGACTTTCCCATTGTAACATACATCTTACATACGCTTTGACGTGTTGTATTGCGCAAGTTGTTCCATCAAAAATGCTGGTTAATGCGGGTAAATTGCATTTTGGAGGTATTCCACCTAATCGCACCTCTAAAGTAAAGGGGGTTTTTGCAGCTTCCTCAATTGCCTCATCCAATTGTCTTCTTCCTCCACTTCCTCTACTATTCAACATCCCTCTCATCTCCGCCAACTCTCTTAAAATTTGTTCATTTACCTCAGCGTTCGGATTCATTGGTCTTTTTAGTTCTGTTTCTCTCCTTCTGCGCTCACGTCTATCTTGATTTTCTTGTTCAGCATTCTCTTCTCTTCTTTCTCTGCGACTTTCTCCTTCATCTCGTTCGCGAATGTGCACGCCATTGTATCTATCATTTTCTCTTCTTGGTTGTCTATCAGCTCTCCTTTGTATTCTTTCATACTCTTCATTAATATTTCCATTATTGCGATTTTGCTCGCGCCTTCTTTCTTGATTGTCATGATTGTTCTGCCGAATTGCTTCCTCCAACTCTTGTCCTTCTATTTCTGCTCTCAATCTTTCCCTCTCGCGAGCTAAACGCGCTTGTTCAATATAATGTTTTTCAATGTCATCCTCAATTTCCTTTTGTCTCCTTCGTGTCTCTCTCCCAAGCAATATTCTTCTTCCTTCTCCCTGATTTTCTTCATTAATTGTATCATTCTGCCCTTGACGCTGCCTATTTTCTCGATTTCCGTCATTTTGACCATTCTATAGATCTTCAGGACGTGGAATATAACGATCTTCTACTATTTCTCTTCCTTCACGACCTCCTTCGCCAAAACTTACTTCCCTTTCTAGATTTTCTTCATTGACGTTTCTGCGGTAGTAATGTTTACGCGCATTCTTAATGCATTTATTACTTCTCGATCTTCTTTTTGCGGCCTCCTATTTTCCATCCTTAATTCGTGGTTTTGCCTTGTTAAATTTGCGCGTTCTTACCGCTACAGACGCCTTTCTTCATGTATTGTTTGTCTCAACGTTTCTAATGCTGCGATTTCTTCATTTCTATGAGCTGTTTCTCCCATTTCTTCTCGATTTCTCTCCTCTTTTCCATTATTCATCAATTGCTGCACTTCTTCTCTTTCTTCCATAGAATTTGATCTCCATGTATGCACGCTTACTCTATCATAATCTATTACTCTATTGAGTGTTGGCTGAATTGGTGGTTGAATTGGTGGTTGTATTGGTGATTGTATTGGTGGTTGGATTTGACTTTCTTCTCTATCCCTTGCATTTATCCTTGATGGTTCACCTACTTCATTTCTCCTTTCTCCAACCAATCTCCCACTTCTCCTTACAATCGTTGGTTGTTCTGATGCATTCTTCCTTCTAGCCATTTCTCAATTTTAGCAAATTGTTGAGAATTTTCCGAAATTTCTTTCTTGTTACACTTGATTCTTCCAATTCACAAGGTTGACCTTCCACTCAGTCCCTGTTTCTAGCGCATATGTAGTTGCAGGAAATCCCACACTACACCCCTCACTCGAATTTGTTTAATTAATCCATTTGAAGATGAGTAACAATGTATTTTATTGATTGTTTTCTTGAAAGATTTACAAAGAAATATAGAACAGAGCTAAAGAAATTACAATCACTCTTAATTTTCTCTCTCCTAATGACTTGCTTAACAATTCAAGAAGAATCCTCCTTACAACAGACTAACTCAACCCTTTATATAGGGTAATACACAGGGATGACAATAAGTCATGTCCTTTATTTTCGGGAATAACTCGCGAAGTGTCGCGAGTGTTATAAACGTTTTTCCTTGCGACACTCCTAGATCTCGCCAAGTCTTCATACTTTTCTCATGTTTTGGCTATCGTCATCCATTGCGTCATTTATATTACTTCCCTGCGACGCCTTCGCAGTGTAGTCGTTTATTATTCTCGCAAAGTATTAATGTCGGCATGTCGCGATATTCTGCTCCTACAAAAGCTTTTGTGAATAGATTTTCCCTAATTGATTTACCAATGGCAGGAGGAAGATTTACCTGGACAAACTCTCAACAACCTCCTTTGTTGATAAGATTGGACATATTTCTTCTTTCTCCAGACTTCCAAGAGCACTGTCCAGCTCCTATTCAATTAAGATTAAAGAGACCAATCTCTGATCATGCTCCCATTATGCTGTGCTGGAACTATGGTGAGAAATTCAAATCTCCCTTCAGGTTAGATAACTTTATTCTTAATCATCCAGACTTTGTGACAAATCTGCAGCTTTGGTGGAATAATTTATCTTTTTCTGGTAAGCCTAGTTTTATTTTTGCAAAAAAGTTGCAGGCTCTGAAATTCATCATTAAAAACTGGCAAAAGGATACCTTTGGTAATCTGCAGTCACAATTAGATAATTTGGAGCTCACAATTGATGTTCTTGATAACTTAGAAGAGATCCAAGTTTTAAGTGATGATGATGTTGTAGCTAGAGAACAGGCTAAACTTAAGCATACTTCTTTATCTCTTTCTTTGGCTAGAAGGCTTGCTCAGAGAGCTAAGGAAAGATGGTTAAGGGATGAAGAATCAAATTCTAGTTATCTACATCATCTTGCTTCATTCAAGTATAAGCATAATAGCATTAATTGTTTGAAGATTGAAGGAGAGTTATGTTATGATAAGAAGAAGATAGCTGAGGAAACTAAGGCTTTTTATACTTCTTTATTCACTGAGCAACATAAATCTAGGTCTGGTTTTGATCATCTTGAAATTCCCTCTATTTTTGTTATGGAGAGCATTAACTTGGAGTTGCCCTTCTCGAAGAGGAAGTTAAGATGGTAGTGGACAATTTTGGAACTAATAAAAGTCACGGTCCCGATGGTTTCACAATGGAGTTTTATAAACACAACTGGGAGGTTATTAAAAGGATTTGATGATGGTAGTGAAGGAATTTGAGCAATCCAGTGTGCTTGATTGGAGATTAAATTGCACTAATATCACTTTAATTCCTAAGTGTAATGGTGCAGTGTCTTTGCACAATTTTAGACCTATAAGTTTAATTGGAAGTGTCTACAAGATAATCTCTAAAATGCTGGCAGAAAGGATGAAAAAGGTGCTTCCTTCAATAATTTCAGATTTTCAAGGTGCCTTTGTTCATGGCAGGCAAATTCATGATGATATTTTGATTGCTTCAGAGCTTATTGATTCTAGATTGAGAAATTTGGAAACAGGTATCATCTGCAAAGTGGATTTTGAGAAGGCATTTGATAATATAAATTGGGGTTGTGTGGATTTGGTGTTACAAAAATTTGGTTTTGGTAATAAATGGAGGAGCTGGATAAAATGGTGCATTACTACTCCAGGGTTTGCTGTTTTACTCAAAGGAGAAGCTACTGACATGTTTAAATCCCAAAAAGGAATTAGACAGGGAGATCCTATCTCCCCTTTCCTTTTTATTATGGTTGTTGAAATTCTTTCCCTAATGTTCAAAGCAGCTGCAACTCAAAACTTAATCACTGGTTTCAAAGTGGCTGAACATGGTACTATCATTACTCATCTACAATTTGCAGATGATTTAATTGTTTTTCTCAAGGATGAAGAATACCAAATTCACAACCTCAAAAGTCTTCTCTTAGCCTTTGAAATCATTTCTGGTTTAAAGGTTAATTTCAGGAAGAGTACAATTGTGGGGCTGGGACAATTACATAATGGTGAGGTATATGTGCTGATATTTTTGGTTGTTCTCTAACACAATTACCTATGAATTATTTAGGTATCCCTCTTGGAAGTAAGTCCAAATGCAAAGGGGTTTGGAATGATATTTTGCAAAAGTTTCAAAAGAAACTTGCAACATGGAAGGAAACTTATCTTTCTAAAGGCCAGAGGCTAATCATGATACAAAGTGTGTTGGCAAGCTTGATCAAGTTTTACTATCTTTCTTTATTTCAGTTACCTTCAAGTATAGGGAAGCGAGATGGAAAGAATTATGAGAAACTTTTATGGGGTTCAAGCAATACCTCTAGGAAGAGGAGCTGGGTTGGTTGGTCAAAAGCAACTTTACCAAAATGCAGAGGAGGTATTGGTATTAAGAAGTTAAAATTAGTGAACAAAGCACTTCATGCTAAGTGGATTTGGAGGTATGGCATTGAAAAGTTTGCATTATGGAGGAGATTAATAAATCAGAAATTTGGGGGTTTTACTTGAAGCTTTATTTCCAAATCATTCAAAGAATTCGATTTTCTATAGCTTATAATGGAATCCTAAAATCTAGAGATTTTGTTAACTCGTGTACTAAGTTGGTTGTGGGTAATGGATGCAGTATCTATTTCTCGGAAGGATGTTTGGGTAGGTGAGCAATCACTAAACTCATTATTTCCTAATTTGTTTAAGTTGTCCAAAAAGAAGAATGTTTTTTGAAAGATATGATTTCTCCTGAAGGAGCTTGGGACTTCAATTTTGTGAGAAGTTTGAACTTGCAAGAGATGTTGGAGATTGTTAATTTGCTTCAAGTAATTGGGGAGCCATCTGCTATGTTAAATGAAGACGAAGACAGTAGGCACTGGATTTTTGGCAAAGGTGAAGGTTTTACAGTGGCAAATGCTTATTCTGCTTTGGAACTAGATGGTTTTCTCTCTTTTCCTGACAAACAACTTTGGAATCCTAAAATTCCATTGAAGGTGGCTTTCTTAGTCTGGACTTTGTGCTACAATGGAGCTACAACCTTAGATAAGTTGTTCAGTGCAGGTTTGGTTCAAGACTCAGATTGTTTGCTCTGTGGTCTTCAAGTTGAAACAAACTCCCATCTTTTCCCGCATTGTAAAACTACAAACACAGTTTGGGATTATTTCTTAAAAAGCTTTGGAATCAGCTGGTTGCATTCAAGTGATGTCAAAAGAACTATTTGGGAATGGGGAAGAAGTAAGAGCAAGAAATTGGTGAAAAATCTGTGGAGTTATTTGCCATTTTCGATTTGGTGGTGTGTTTGGAATGAAAGGAACAATAGGCTCTTCAAGAATGTTGCAAGAAACACTAACCAATTGATTATTGAGGTCAAATGTTTGTTGTTCAACTGGACATCATCAAACTTGGACATTTTTAAGGGCTTTAGTTTATCAACTTTGATATTGGGATGCTGTTATTCAAGCATCGTTGTAACTCTTCCTCTTTGTCACTTTTTCGGTGATGACGAGTCTCTTTTTATAAAACTTGCCCTTTTCAGTCAAAAAAAAAAATCTCTTTTCTTAGAAATTAGTCATCTCTTAATTAAGTTTCCTTTATAGTCCAAACAACAACAAAAAAGAAAGAGAGGCACCAGAAAGAAAAGAAATAAAAACTTCTTAACCCCACAAAATACCACCCCCACGACAAGTAAACATCGTTAATCACCTTTGGCTCCTCTTTAACGTAATATTTCGAAAACAGTTAAAGACGAAAAACTATAGGAGCAAATTAACAGAGATTCGTGTTTTCTTTCCACTTCTTCAGTTACAGTTCACTTTTTTTTACTTATCTTGTGAGTAGAGAAAAAGTGAAAAAATATTTATTACCACCGTCTACAATCTATAAAATACAATAACATTTCGTTTATAATACTTATAGTAGTATTTCGTAGTGTGTCTCGGATGGTTTATTTCAGCTTCCTCCACCATCTCATATCAGCAATTCCAAAGACCAAAAAAGAAAAACATACTACATAACTTGCTGCAAATAACAGATTTTTTGAATTGTTGCAAAGTACACGGTTGCACAATTTATAGAGTTGGAGAATCTTGATTCATATGTAAGGGACGGTTAAATATTGTTTAATTATTCACTAATTCATAAAATAGTCTACCAAGTACTAGCTGTAAGCCTAATATGTATGACTTTTCCCCCCTTGCTTCTCCTTTTTCACGGTACGTTTTTGAGTTTGGCTATGCCATTTTTTGGTCAATTTGAGTAAAGTATTCGAAGAACAACCAAATTTGGTTTTGGTTTCATTCACTAATAGGATGCCCATGACTTACACGATCTTGTTTGGTTCACTTCTTAGCTGTGGAATGTGGTAGTTAATTTTTCTACTCTGGACCGCTGCTATTGTGGCATAGTAGTCCATGGTATATTGCTTGACCATGAAGTAGTTAATTTTTAAATCCACAATTGTCACTCAATTTACAAGTTTTTCATGTGATGTTTTTTATCACCAATAACAAGAAACTCCTCCTGGAACAAAATATGAGTGCAGATTAGTACAATTGAATGTCAAAATCAAGATCAGAAAAGCAAGGTGAATAACTAGATCAAAATCCTTCTGAACTGAAATATTTCTGCTTCTTTAACTCGCCTTCCGTGTTTTTGGTTTATTTGTAGGGAGTGTATGAAGATCACTAACCCCGTCTTCATAAATTGGTTACTAATTTTTCCGAATTATTACCGTCTTCATAAATTGGTTACTAATTTTTCCGAATTATTACTGAGGCAGTTTATTTATATTTTCTCTATCGTCTCAACTATGGACAATTCTAAGAAGGGAAAACTAGGGATATGCCCCAAAATTGACTGTCATTTTGGGGATATGCCTCAGGATTCCATTTTCTAGGAATATGCCCCAAAATAACGGTTTTCGTCAAGGAACCCTTAAATAGTCAATTTATCGTAAATGTGTCTTAATTTTCTCTCCAATTTCTTCGAGGTTTTTTTTATCCGAATATGTTCATGAACCTTGTAAAGGTGTTAGTATATAGTATATCTGATTTTTAATTCGCATATGTAATCCTAAGTGTGTGCGAATATTGACTACTTAACAGTTTTGGATGAATTTTGGACGGCTGGGTCATATTCCCGAAAACTGGAATGCTGGGGCATATTCCCGAAATGACAGTCGATTTTGGGGCATATCCCTAATTTTCCCTTCTAAAAAACCACAAAAAAAGTTTGGAAAAATAAATTAATTTACTACTTAAAATGATTAAATATTTTTAAAGTAATTAACATATGGTCAGTATACAACTGTAACTTACAGAATTGAATAATTATATTATTCATAAGTAAAGGATGGTTAAACATTAGGATATTCACTAGTTCATTATAATTGTAAATCGGAGAAACATGTTTTAAAAAACAAAAAAGAAAAAAAGACGGAGAATGTGATATTTTTTTCGCTAAACTATCCCTTTTTTATCCCTCTTGGCACTTTTCTGGTTCTTGGATTTGCTTATGGTTGAGCAACGCTTCTTCCAGTTTGTGGTAGTCGGTGACATCACATGCATATGTCATAATCTATTTCAATACAAGTATCTACTAAAAATAGAGATGTATAAGAACCAATCATGTTACCCATACCCACCCAAACCTGAGTTATCCGAGGATTTTTAAACCGCACCAGTCCTAATAACCGATAGTTACATGCCGTTGCCAAAAAATTATCATAGCCCTCCAATGTTTGATATCCTAAAAAACTAAAAGATCTAGTTTCTTCTAATAACTCATTCAGTTACTCTCTCTGTATCTCCACTCCTCTTGAGTTTTACTGTTTTAAATTTTAATCTTAATTTTGAAGACCTAATGACTTATGGTTGTTTAACTTGTTTTAATTGGAAGTACTGTTTGAATTTTGAAGAATTTTGGTTGTGGTTTGGCTTGTTTAAGTAATTCAGAACTTAAGAAGTTGTTTATATTATAAAACATGCGTATGAGTGTGTATGAATGATCACTGAATACATATTAGGCACAAATATAAACAATGTTACAAGTGAAAAACTGGCAGATAAAATTCTGAAATAGTGACCTTGACAGGCATCGTGTTAACCCATATTTAAACCCGAACCCGCCCTACTCGAATCTAGCGGTTTACGTGTATATGCACATGATGGGTGAGTATGACAATATTGGTTTCTACACATTTTTATGTATGGTATTGATGACCTTATATCCACATCTTCATAGCATCATGTATTCATCAAATTCAATCCTTTATTAGATTCTTTTTTTATCTTTTTTGGTCAATGGAAATTAAAATACTTAA
This sequence comes from Papaver armeniacum, assembly GCA_023531295.1. Lineage (NCBI taxonomy): Eukaryota > Viridiplantae > Streptophyta > Magnoliopsida > Ranunculales > Papaveraceae > Papaver > Papaver armeniacum. Next base: position 969,150 of record JAJJWW010015024.1, on the reverse strand, counting down.
GTGATGATGGATGTCCGGTTATGATGCTCTTTCATTTTAATTTTTAATTGTTGGGGTATGCAATGCACATTTTAGATGCAAGTCACGGTGTGTTTTGGAGAATTCTAACCCCAGCTCAGTGAGTCACAGTCACTGTAGTTGGTCGTTGGTACTTAAGTGATAACCCCTCTTGGTAGGGCACACCCCCTTTTATTTGGCCCATTCCCCTCGGCTGGCCTGGGCTGGGCGCTCATCAGAAAATGTGTGTGTAGTAAAATAAAAAAAAAACAAAAAAAACCAGCAGTCACCACTAACGAACCAGTGATGACAGTGGATCATTTTTGAGACACCCAAATGGATTTGTGATGAGCTTGGTTGGCCGTGCGCGGAGTTCTGCAATCCGAACTATCTTGGTACTACCGTGAAAATGAGAAGGTTAATCCAATTATAGTGACAAAGGTTTGCAATCGAAAGCGTATAGACTGAAGATTAAAAAACACACTATCAAAATTGAAATATACATTTACTATTTCTCCTATCCTCAGCTGTCTATATAGTGTACATGAGAAGGCTTTTGCTGGATTCCTAGAATTGCTGACTATCCAATCCTGTCTTGCTATTATATAATCATTGCCGAATTGCTGATACAACTTCAATAATTGCTGTTCCATATGATTCCATCAACAGTTTCCACCATCATCTCAACGGTTGGAAAATCAAAAAAAAAAAAAAAAAAAAAAAGAAACAATACATTTACTTTGAATAAAGGACACAGCCTTTTGAATTTACAAGGCTACAATATTTATAAACTTCACAATCATGATTCTTAATGTTTCATTGAAATACATGTAGATCACATTTTCAACCATTCATGAAAAAGAGCTAATGATATAAGGGGTAATAGGCATGACTTTATCCATTGCTTCTTCTTTTCTACAATCCATATTGTGCTCGACTTGCCACCTTTGAGTCATACGAAGTGGACACTGAGAAGGAAAAACTGTCTACTGTTAACACACGCCCATTTCAGATATTCAAATCTTTATTGTGCAAAAATGAACACCCTTAAACTTCGACAGTTGAGTCAGCTAATTGTTAACGGTTGCCTGATCTGGATAGAGAATTAGTCTCTCCAGTTCTCCTCAAAGATTTGGAATCACTTTAGTTTAGAAACCCTTTTACAAAGGCGTTATGCGGTTATGGCCAGTCATACCAGCTTCCATTTCCTGGTCATTTAGGAGGTGCAGAAACATCATTTTCTTTGCATCACTGTACGTGTCAAATTATAGAATCCAAGCATTCTTTGTGGTCATCGATTACTATGGGTTGGATAATTTGATTGTCGCTTCCTTTAGGGAAACTGAACTATCTACGGCTTATGCTCTTAGGCCTCTTCCTATGCACATGCCAAAACATGGTATTTGGCATATATGCACCTACTATGGGTATGCTAAATCAAGCAAACTCATATGCCAATATGTTATTTCGGCATATAGGCATACACGACGAGTTTCCGTAAGCGATAGAGTCTTCATCGCTCGATGGTCAAACTGTCGTTCGATGGTCATTCAATCGACAACGATAGTCAAAGCTTGCCGCTCGGTATTACTTTGATAATCGCTCATCGATCTTCATCCAACGGCTAATATTTCCCCCCTCTATAAATACCTAATTTTAATCTCATTTCAACTCACACTGAATTTCTTAATCTCTTAAGAATTTCTCAATCTCTATATTTCTTAATCTCCAATTCTTTTCATCACTCTTCCGGTTCCTTAGAGAGCATGGGCGATAATATGAATCCTAGGTGAGTGCATGGCAAACCACCGTATTATCCAAAATCGAAGAGCCGCTTGTCGTGCAATTGTAGACAAGTGAAACTAGGAGAAGTCAAATTAGGAGATGTCAAGTGAGGAGAAACCTAAAATTCAAAAACTACTTGAGAAGATGAATGTATTTGGGGAATTATATTGATTTGACAATGGAGCCGTATTTGATCACCAACTATTGTGGGAAAGGATTTTTTTTTAAATTTCAAGAACAAACAATGAACCTACGCGGTCGTAGTGTTTGGTTTGGTTCGACGCCGGTATAATTAGCGAGGAAGTTACTAGGTATGTTTGCTTTACTTGGTGAGAAGGTCCAACCTTGGTAAGTGGTGAAACCACGGTGGAATTCTCAGGAAAGGTGTCGTGTGGAATATCGCGCATCTACGGGCAAAAATTCCATTTTGAAAGTTGTTTCGAGGTTTTAAGATATTTGCCCCAATATTGTCCAACATTTGTGTTGTAATTTCAATATTTGTAATTAATATTAATTTTGTGTTTTAAGTTTAAATATTTGTAATACTTTTAATGTTTAAGAATATAATTAATATTAATTTTCAACAATATTCACAAATTTTCAAATTCATTAAACTTCACAAAATTAAAAACTTCAATATAATTAAAATAGTCATTTTACAAGACATAAAACTAGACAATAATTGGAAAGACTCTAAAAAAAAAAAAATTGGAACAATGTTCTTCATCTTGTTCATCTTCTTCATTTCACTAAACTTCCAATCAATGCGCTCATGAACTGAGTCTCCTTTGTTTATCTTCTTCTTTGGCTTCAAATTTGTTTTGCCTTGATTTTCCTTGCCTTTTACCTTTCTTGGCCTTCTCTTGGTTGCGGTTTGACTTGGTTGATATCCAAAACTTGGAGACTTCTTTGCTTCTTACTTATTTCTTTGAATCTATCACATATCTTCTCAACGGCACCTTCAAGTACTACTCCGGAAAAAATCAAGTTGTGTTGCCAAATCAAGTTGGGTTAATTGTGCTATTTGGATCAAATAGAAGAAATAAATTAGATTGAGAAAAGAGAATAATAGATTGAGAAGAAGAGAAATTTTTTGTGTAAAAATTTGAGGTAAGTGTTGAGTTTGAAAGTTACCTATTTATAGCGATGAAGAAATAGCCGTTCCGCTAGAGTGAATATCGCGCCAATGATATTGACAATATCGTCGGCGATAAAGTCTTTATCGGCGCGATATTGTTAATATCGCTAGGGATTCGATCGCTCGGCCCGGTTTCCCCATAGTGGCGCAAATGGTTTGGCATGCCAGGTGGCATGCCAGGTGGCATGCCAAACACCATTTTTTTGGCATGTGCATAGGAAGAGGCCTTAGGTGGACCAAAAAATCCTCATGTATCTTGTGGCGGGCTCATGATTAGCTTCTTCAGGCTTCATGTGGAAGCCCAATCGTCATACTAGGAAATCAATTTGTTGAAATACAATATATTATCAAATGTCAGCATAGTGACGAATTGCAAACAACTAGCAAACATATTCAACATGAACAACAACAACAACGTTTCTAGTGCGATCCGGTAAGCGAAAAGATTTAAGTTTCAGCTAGAAAATCTACCTAAAGCTCAGACCCGGTACATCAATAGAGGCGGACGTTTTAGCAAAGTCAGCTAGAATACATTGCCTCCGGCATATGTCAACACCTACACAACAACAAATCCACAAAATGGAATTGCTAATCTCTTGTATTATATTTTTAGATTAATATAATTCCATATCCTCACAAAAAAATAAATAATAGTGTACCGCTATATAATGATTGATTTTGATATAGACTTCTTTCTTTCGAAAATGTTAGCCGTTGCTTGATTCAGTTTCCTCTATAATATGAAGAACAATGATGCGAGGTAAATATATGGAGGTACAAAACTACAGCAACGACAAAAAATGAAGAAAAAAAATGGAGATGAAAAAACCCTCTCCATCCACAAAATACCAGGCTCATAACAAGTTAATAAAGTTCATGATTCAAAAAGAGAAGGTTAATAAAGTTCACTGCCTTTGGGCCTGGGCTCTTCTTTAAAGTAATATCAAAATTGTTTAATAGGTGTTTAATGGAAATAATTGTGTATTTTTTTTCAGCTTATTCGAATTTCTTTTTCTTATCGACTAACTAGTAGAGAAAAAGCGAAAAGTTACTTTTTATCCATCTACAATTTGTTTTTTTCTTCTCAATTAATAAACAGAAAGTAAAAAAGTATACATATATGATTTGTACAACATATAATGTTTATGTTTATGCTTTGGAGAATCATCATAATTGTCGATCAAATTCAGAGTGTCAGTACATACAACTCTATCAACGGTGGGATTTAACTTCGTCCTACGTAGAATAAACTCTTGCTCATAAACTTGCAAAGTATGATATTCAACACAATGTCAAAGATTGATCTTCTCATGTCTCTTCTTAGACTCGTGTAAAGAAAAAAGGGATAGTAGGTACTCTCTAGTCTCTACTTTTATTTCATATTATTCCTTAAATAATTTATTTCAATTTCCTCCATCATCTCGACTATCAACAATTCCAAGAACCGAAAAAGAAAAACACAGTACATAAAAACTCATTGAAAAATAACAGATTTGTCTGAAGTTACAAAGTACACGGCTACACAATTTATAGAGTTGGAAAATCTTGATTCATAAGTAAAGCATGGTTAAATAAAGTTCAAAAAATTAACACTTCATTAAAAAATGGCCTGACAATAACTAATTGAGAGTGTAATATGTATGATTTTTTTCCATTGCTTCTCCTATCCTTCTTTACGTTTTTAGGCTCGACTATGCCATTTTTTTTTGTCAGCAACTAAGCGTACAAATGTACCATTAGAATTATCAATATTTACTGTATAATATTTGCGCAATATAGCGATTTATGGTATAGACTTCTTTTCGTAAATATTAGTATGATCTCTTGATTCAGTTTCATCATTTTGTGCAGAAGGATAAGTTCATTTCCGAATGGACCATGAGTTTACAGTGTTTGATGCAGTAACAAAGTTGCTAGTCAAATCTTAATGTTTGAAAATATTTGGATTACAGGTGAAGATGTATTTTGAGAGAGAACATTTATGCTTGAATAGGTTTTGCTTTACAAACAATGTACAACGTTCTTCCTCCTTTTAATTTAATGTCGTTCATCTTATCAAAGAAAGCAAAATAAAAAATATATCTTGATTCAGTTTCCTATGTAACCTCAACAACAAAAGTAGAAAAAGGAAAGCACAAACAACCAAAAAAAAATATAAAATTAAATGAATTTCTCATACCCATAAAAAACCAGTCTCATATCTATGATCACCATCTTATCTCCTTTCCAATGCCCTCGATAAGTCATCCAGAAGGGATTCCATGGATTGTTTATTTTTCAACAATCTTGGTAAAGGGGCGGCATGAATTGGTAGAGGGGCGGCAAGTGTGATAGCAATGTCCCTCTTATTGGTTATGGGGTGTCTATAGGGATGTAGATTGACTAGATTACCCTTTCACCTTAAATCAACCAAAATCAAATCAATTTTTTTAACCTAATGAATCAAAAAAAAAATCAAATCGAGTTTTTTTCATCTTCTTCTTCATCTTCTCTTCTCCTCCATCAATCCTAACCTCCATTAAAACCTAAAATTTCATCGTCTTGATTAATCGGGCGATTTGAAAAATGTTTGGAAAAACCCAGGTTAGGGTTTAATTTATCGTTTGAATTTAAGTTAATTTTGTATCAAAATTAGGGTTTTGTATGAAAATTGAAATTGAAATTTATGGGTTTATGCGAGTTACGGTTGGTAATAACTCAATTACCAAATCAGAATCGATATTTTGAAGAACATACGGTTGGTAATAGTTCAAATCTGAACCGTACCTTAAAAAAATTGAGAATTAGGTTTAGATGCGGTTGGTACGAAACCTTAGTTACCAAATCAAGCACCTAGGTTCGGTTGGTAACTTAATGAAGTTACCAACCGTATATCATCTGAATGTTAAGAATTTTTGAAGTAGTGATGTACGGTTGAAACTATAGATGACTTACCAACCGTAGTTTAGTTACGGTTGGTTTCGATTCCTTTTTTATGAACTGTAATTAGTTACGGTTAGATATCAAGATTATCTAGCAACCGTAATCGGTATTACGATTGGGTTTTCCCCAAATTGAACCCGATTCTGGTTGATAACTAGCTTATTTCCAACCGTATGTTCTTGAAAATTTTAAAAATTTGATCTTTTACATATTTTAGATAATTTTGATCAACAAAAGCTAATGGGAACTAATTTTGATCACTCACCTCTAATTTGCCACTTGAATCACTCATTTTGGTTGAGTGAATCAAAATCTAGGGTTTCACAAATATCACATAATTTTTTATTTTTTATAACTCTAAAAATCTAATTTTAGAGTTATTATAAGTGAAAATTGATTATCAAACACTAATCTTGATTATTAATAATAAGGGTTAATTGGTCATTTCCATTTTTTTAATAAGGGGCACTTGAATTTACTTCTAATGACCTTTTTTGTCTTATTAGGTTGCCGCCCCTCTACCGATTCCTACCGCCCCTTTACCAAGATTGTTTTTCAAGCACAAAAAAAAAGTGAAATGTTAGCATGTTATTGGCAGCCGTTTAGAATTGTATAATACCTTCTTTCCTACTACTTCATAATATTCCTCAAATGGTTCCTTTCAATTTCCTCTATCATCTCTATCAGCAATTCCAAAAAACCCCCAAAAAAAAAAAACCACTGCATAAACTCATTCCAAATAATAGGTTTGTTTGAATTATTAAGGAGCTGCATAATTTGTTGAAGAATCACGATTCATAAGTAAGAGATAATTAAATATATTTATGATCATTCACTGATTCATTAAAAATGGCCTACTAAGAACTAACTGTAAATGTTCCATGTATGATTTATTCATTGTTTTTCCTTTTCCACCAATACATACTATTTGGGCTCCATTTATTAGTCAATACAGGTAAAATATTTGAAAAAATAACGAAACTCTGTTAGATTTTATTTCACCACAAGAATGCACGTGCATGACTTATGCAACCTTATTATCAGTTGTGGACTGTAGTAGTTAATTTTCTCCTTACACGGTAATAGTCTGTTCCATGTAGATCCTTTTGGAATTAGCTTACAATTAAGATCAAGTTGCAAAGTTTAATTTGGTTTATTTCAATAGAGGATGTAACTTGAAGAAATTAGCAGAATTTGTAACCAAGAAATGGAGGGTCAGGAATGGTCTTTACTAGCCGATAGTCATAGTAAATCAGTGGGTTGTCAACTGTAACATCTTGCTTCAGTTAATGATTATCATTCAACTCAAACGCTCTTATATGATGTTTTTATCACCAATGAATTAAAAATTCATGAGCAATTCCACAAACCAAAAAAAAAAAAAAAAGAATAAAATAAGGAAATTCATTTGTTCTCCCCAAAACCAAATGTACATTGACTTATTCTAGTCCCAATGACCAGGTCAATGCGGACTGAGAAAACAAAACTTCCTCGTATAATCCAAGATTTTGTTAGATGTCGAACTTTGATCCGAATGGATGGCTTAATCTACAGATGATTGGGTTCAAGTGAAGAATGATTTCAACCCTTTCTTGTTAGTATATGATAAAGATTCGGCTGGATAAAACTGCCGCTGCAAATATAGTGACTTCAATAATCTCACTTATAAAGTCTCTAATTCGTCATTGATTTAGTATTTTGATAAGAAACTTATATTGGAAAAGGTTTGTCTAAAGATGATTATCAGAAATTAACAAGTGAAGAGCTTAATGGTCTATTTAAAGGGATCTCTGACAAGCAGGTGATGAGCTTGGCTGCTGACATTTTAATTTCACAGTGATCAGCGCGGGAGTTTTAAATCTCCCGTCGGTTGAGCAAAGGTACGAGTACTATTGTGGTGATCAAATCAAAGTGCATAGAGTGCGATATTGTGTTTCAAAAATCTAATCACATAGAGAAAAATACACTGCCACAATGTGAAGAATACATATAATCAATGCCAATATAGTCCACTATTGTAAACAAAAAAAATGTTTTTTGTTGCACATTTAGAAAAGTAAAATCATGGGAACACCCGTCAAAGAAGTAATCGAGACATTTTAGCATGGCACATCACATCTTAAATTTTTAGCATAGCACATTCCCAAATGTAGTACTGCCAAATTTTACATGTATTTCATTTTTTCAGTGCTTCTCTTCGAGATGGTGTTATTCAGATTCGGAGGTTCATGGTTGAAATTTTTTTGAACACCAGTGGCACACTCTCCTACATGTAGTATTACTAAATTTTACATGTATGGTGAGTATCATTTTTAAACACGTTCAAAGAAATAAATTGTTGGATCCAGTCCGGTCAATCCTAATATAGCCTAAGGTCATTTAATTTGTTCAAAAAAAATAATAGTGGTACCATTTTCCATCTATTTGACAACTTTTTATTGCATTCTTACGGTGGCTTTTTACATTCTTTTTAATTAAATTTTGCGTTTTAGTGAGATGTGGGAAGAAAAACATACAAGCTAATAAGTTATCAGTTTTTTGGTTAAAAAGACCTTGGATTTAAATTCATGGGTCTATAAGACGAGTAAAATATGACCATGGGAGAAGTAACCAAGGATCCAAAATATACTGTTCTAATATCCGAATTTGGATATACTGCCCAAAATATTAAAAACGTGTAATTGTTACAGACCAGTATACCCTTAAACAGTCGCTGCTAACAGAAACATAGAGAAAGGGATATCTGTTTTGATTTTGAGATGGAGACTTAAGACGAGCTCTAATATTTGGATTTAATGGATGTTCGATTTCCTATGAAATCAGTAAGCTTGATTCAGTTGGTCCAATTGGTATCTCGAATTTATTTTGTTTGATCCAATCGGAAATTGTAGAGATGAAGGTCTCAGTCAAAACACTTCTTTTCGTCCTTAATGCTCTCAAACAGGTAATCTAATGAGATTCAATAAAGATTTTTAGGTTGAAAAGCAGAGAGGAAAAGCTAATTGGGCGAAGCTAACAATTTTTAATTTTTCTTGTTATGATGCTAATTGGGTAAAGTGATTTTTTTCTAGGTCTAGCTCGGATGACGTTTCTTTGATGTTGTATTTGTTGTGTGGATTGAAAACGAAAACCAAATTGCTATGGATTGAAAATCAAATTGGTATTAATTGATTTCAAGAAAAATTTACAATTCTGATTTTGTTTCGTATCAATTTTGGTTTCAATTCAATTCAAAAAAAAAAAAAAAAAACTCATTTAACGGTTTTGCTGCTTAGAGCATCTCCAACAGAAGGTGCAAAAAATCCTATGTGTATTTTTTATTTAATCCTTTTATTTATGGGTCTACACATAGAGTAAATATATGACCTCATATCTAAAAAACCATCTCCAACAGTAGAGAATTTTAACCCTAGAATTAAAAGAAAATTAATATTAATATTAATATTAATATCTCCAAGTTAATATTAATCCTTTTTTGCATAAAAAAAAAAAATTAGTGAAAAAGATGACGTGGAGGTGCAAACGGAGGTGTAAATAACACTTTCTTGAACACCTTCATATTTAGTTATTGGTCCCTCCTATCTTGTAGGACCCTACTATTGGAGATGGATTTATGTCAAACGGAGGTCTAAAATCCTATGTGTCACTAAAAAATAAAAATCCACCCTCTGTTGGAGATGTTCTTAGTGGTGGTGGTGGTGGAGGAGGGTAGTCTTTGGATTGATCGGGTTTTGCATTTTTTATTTGTTTCTCTTGTTGTTCTTCATTCGACAACACTTGCAAGGTATTTGAAGTCACCACCATATTAATCTATTAATTACTTGGTGTTGGAACAATTATATATATATATGCGGATTGATAGAGCCAATGTATGAAACTAAGATGCCATTTTGACATGAAAACACTTGGTTTGTCTTTAGACTTGTTAGCGTTATTGTCATACGTTACTGGAGGTGATCTTGATTTGGAGGTGATCTTGATTTATCGACGAAATACACAAGATGCACCGAGTGCATCATGCATATTTCCGATGAAAAAATTGTATTTTAGCCATGTTGCACCCGAGTGCATAATATATATATATTTTTAAAATTGTTCCTCTTATTTTTCTTCTTTAATACTTGTTTTTTGGTTGATGTTTTGACGGTGAATATGATGTTAATGGTGGTGAATTCAATGTTCGAGCTCATGAACTAGTGATTTTGGTTGTGTATCATATATTGCAGGTGATTACTAGAATAAACCAAAATTTATCCACGAAGTACACAAGATGCACCTGAGAGCATAATGTATTTTTCTTATTTTTTTTGATTCTTATAGGAAAAATGTTTTGGTCAGGTTGCACCTGGGTGCATAATGCATATTCTTATTTGAAATAAATTTTGGCCAAGTTGCACCTGGGTGCATCACGCGTATTTTTATATGAACTTAATTTTGGCCAAGTTGCACCTGGGTGCATAATGCATATTTTTATATAAAATAAATTTTGGTCAGATGCACCTGGGTGCATAATGTATCCTGGGCCTAGTTTAAAATAAAGTTTTTTTTCTTCGAATTTCATATCAACAATGGATCTTGTTTTGTAGAGATTTTCAAGCCCTTTCCAAAATATAAATTTTATTAAAATCCGACTTATATTTTGAAAGTTAAAGCATTTCTCGCAATTAATTTAATAGGAGAGAGAAAATAAATAGAGAGACAAAAGGATAAGAAAAAAATAAAATTTAAATTAAAGGGTATATATGGCTAATATTCTCTATGTCTTTTTCACCCGTGCCTATATTTTACAAGTCCATTACTCCCATACTTTATGGGTTTTGGTCATATGACCCGTTTTCCGGTAAGTTATTACATTTACTGTATCAGATTTGGCGTTGTAATGATTTTCAATGTAAACTTGAGACTTCTTTTCCGTAATTATTAGTCTGATATATTGATTCCATTTCCTTCGTAATCTCAACAACAATAATATAAAGGGAGTCATGAAACAGGAATAAAATAAAATAAATAAAGAATTATAGTCTCTTAATATTGATCACCACCTTTAACTCCTTTTTAAGACAATACCAAAATTGTTTGATAGGAAAAACACTAGAATGTAGTAGTAATTCAACTAGAAGTCTTAACTTCCTCAAAGGGCCTTCCCCTATTCAGCTTATCTACTGTTAAAGTCCTATGGATACGAAAAATTATTTGTTACTCTTTTATTGGACAAATAACTATTTTTCGTGAAGCCGAGGTTAGGTTACAAAGAGTCTCAAAATGATGCAACAACCATGATGAATAAGTCTGTTTAAAATTCACAAACCAGAGGGACTATGTTCTACGGGAATATTTCACAATATCTCCCGGATGCTTTTAGTTTCCTCCCTCATCTTAACTACCAACACTTCAAGAAAATCATACCACTTAAACTTATTGCAACTTGTCGATTTTTGTTTTTGTTTTTTGAAAGGACCAATTTGTGGATTTTTTTTTAAATTGTTACCAATTACACGACTGCACAATTTATTGCACTGAAAAACTACGATTCATAAGTATGGGATGGTAAACATAATTGAATCATTCACGGATTCATTAGAAAGAACCGAGCAAATACTAATTGTAAGCGTAATATGTATGATTTTTTTTCGTCATTTCTTTTATGTACCCCCAGGATTATACCTTTGAGCTTGACCATGTCCTTTTTGAGTCTTTTTGAATAAATTATTTGAAGAAAACCAAAGTCCATATGATTTCATTTAATGGCCTCAGGACCGCTGCTATGGTGGCATAACTGTGGTAGGATGGGATTAAGTAAGAAACATTGTTTGTTTTCGCATTGCTTGTCCGGGAGGCAGTCAATTTCCAGTACAACTGTTGTAACTATCGAGTAATCATATTTGGGCAGGGGAAAGCAATACAATTGGAGTTAGGTTAGGGAAAAAATAGAAAATACTTAGCTACTAAAATATAATAATAAAATATATATATATATATTTTTTATTTTACCCTTAAAGAAGTAAAATTTTGAGGAACCTGCCACAGAAGTAACCAAGACATCTTAGTAATGCTTCACTATGAAAAAAAATAAAAAATAAATCTTAGTATAATATCATTTCAATGATCATCAGCCATCTCCCATGAAACCAACTCCAAACAAAACATTTTAATTTCTAAGTATCTTGTTAGTATTGATCGACACTCTTATTACAGTTTCCACCATCATCTCAGCTATTGGCTAATCAAGAAACCAAAATAGGAACTCACACCACGTAAACTAAATTTACTTGGAACCAGTGACGGAGCCAGACTTTTTTTCAAGTGGGGGCAAATTGATATGGTAAAAATCTGTGTATAGTAGCTGGTATGCGGGCGAAGGCCGCCCGATTTTTTTTTTTGGCATTTTTATTGACTTTTTAATATTAACTAAGTGAAAATCAAATTATAAATTTTTTAGTTAAGCTAGACATAGTATTTTAGATCGTTTTTTGGTTTTACATCGTATATTTGATGTATTTTTATTGATTTTACATGAGTTTTATGATTTTGGCTCCATTAAAAATAAAATTTCAATTTTATAAAGCATATTTGCCCCCACATAGGGCTGGCAATGGATAACCGATATCCGGGATCCGTTTCCGATTATTCGAAATCCTATAGGATTTTATCCGTTATATCGGATACCGGATATTCGGATCCGATAACGTATCGGATATTTCCTCTTAACCTATCGGAATCGGATTGGGCTCTATCCGATTGGTTAATATCCGATATCCGATAGGTAGGGCGTACTAGTAATTTACCATAGTACCAATACTAGTCGAGGTCGAGAGGAAGATCAAGACATTTACACTCGATTTCCCTTTTCTTTTTTCTTCTCTTCCCGGCCTCGGTCTCCCTGGCTCCTCCCTCTCGATTAATCACTCGCAGTCGGTTCTCACTTCTCCAATAACTAATCTCGTGTATTGATTCGCTCCCCTTCTATGTTGTTAATGATTTTTGTTCGATTTGTTCGAAATTCTTATGAAATTAGGGTTTGTTGCAATAAAAAATTAGGGCTTCGGATGAAAGATTTGAGATGGGTTTAAACCGAACTTGGAATATGAGGTCGAAGAATAACTTAATATTGATAATTAGGGGTTTGATTTTTCTATATCGGTTAAGATCTAAATCCCTCCCTCTTCTAGGGTTTACACAACTTCAATTGATTCTCTAGAATAGTTCTTTTCGATTCATGTTTGAATATAACCCATTGAAGTGATTGAATGATTTCTTGGTCATATTGTTGTTTCTGTTCAGCTAATATTTTAGATTGATTCACTTTGATTTGTATTGAACTCTTTTCAGATTGTAACCTCAGTATCATATCCATTGCTTCATTTGTTTATTGCAGGCTCCCAAGAAAGGTGTTAGAACTCCAGAGTTGACAAAGAAGAAGAATGTAAGTTGTAATTTCCAAGTGTTAGTATTTTGATTAAAAAAATGATGTGAAGCTTAGCCACATGTTGTATTCTCATGTATCTTAAAGATTCTCGGTTCATGGATGGCTTTATGGATGTTGTGGTTGTGTGATTTGCGCTTCAATTTGTTTGTATTGAACCTTCAAAGATGTAATAAGAACCATAGGTGTCTTGGTTATACTCTGAGTTGTTGATGTTAAGTACAAAAAATAGAATGTCACAGATGTTGGGAATTTTTGTTCTCCTTTGTCATCGTATTTTTACTTCTACTGTGCATGTCACAACCACTTGATGCATTTTCTGGTTTCCTTTCGCCGCCCTCTCAAAGACAACTTACCGAGTTACGCAACTTAGTGGTCTAGGATAAAGGCATTGCTTTCCCCGTCCCCAAGAATGTCTTTCTATTTTCTAAGCAACTTAGAATATGTTACACCAACCTTGATGCTAACAAACCGCCAAACCGAGGTTGTTGTTCTCGCTCACTGAACTGTCCATGTTGACCATATTATGTTTTAGATTTATAGTTTATATTCTTAATTTCTCATCATCTCGGTTTATCTTAAAGTAGTGGTGTGTTGACAAATATGTGTGTCTTTGATGAAAAATGCAAATTTGTGTGTTCTCGTAATGTCCGAAAGTCAAAGAGCATCCAATAGAGTTGGAACTTTAAGCGACCAACCCAACTCCGAGCAACCGTGAACAAGAAGATCAAAGTGTTGCTTCAACAATTGCTTCAACAAAGACCTTCTTCGGGTAATAAGAGATCATTAGCGAAGCGAGCAGATGAAAATCATCCACTTGTTATTGCTTTAAGGAAGAAATTGCGCACAACAAGGTCACCTTCATGGGATGAATTCACAAGGAAAATCATTGTAGAGCCCGATAAAGATAATCCGGGTAAGGAAATGGTCATGTCCTTTATGGTGACTCACATCATTGTCATAAGTTGGTACCTGCTTGGCTCAACATCTAAAAACCTCGCCCGAGAAGCCCGAAACAAGCCAGACAAATGAAGATTACCACCGCAATTAAAAAGGCAGGTACTAACCAAGTGAAATTACTTAATTACAAGTATGATTCTATAGTTACTAGAACTCGCCTTGCTAAAATGATTGCTAAACATGATTATCCACTTAACATGGTTGAGCATTTCTATTTTAGAGAGTTTGTTAAATCTTTGAACCCCGTCACGCGAGAATGCCATGTAGGAATACAAGTAAAGCCGATGTGTTGAGGTGTTATGCTTTGAAATGAAACATGAATTGCAATTACAATTAGAGAATTTGACTTCCAAATGTAGTCTCACAACCTGATATGTGGACCGCTAAATACACTAAAGATGGTTATTGTTGTGTTACATGCCATTTTATAGATGATGAGTGGAACTTGATTGCTAAAACTTTAGCTTACATTGTAGTGCCATCGCCGCATACAGAGATGTTCTCTCGATTTTATCAAAACTTGCACAAGAGAATGGAACATTGATAGGAAATTTTTGCTTTGACTGATAATGCTCCAGCTAATGGGGTGATGATGAGAAATCTTATGAAGTGGCTAGATGGTAAGAATTGTTTGTTGCTTCAAGGGAAATTGTTTCACATGAGGTGTAGCAACCACATATTGCATTTGATTGTGTTGTATGGCATGAAAGTAGCAAATTGAGTTTATAGAGGGTATTAGAGAATGTGTTAAGTATGTAAAGGCTTCTCAAGCTACGAAAGAGAAGTTTGAAACAAAAGACCGACACAATGTAGATTGTCCGGAGAAGTTAGTTTAGATGTGGACACAAGGTGGAACTCCACTTTTATGATGCTTAAGAATGCAATTAAACCGCGAGAAGGTTTTGAAAGACTTGTCTGATTTAGATTCGAATTCAATATTCCGCCATCAAGTGAGAAGTGGGAACAAGGAATAGAAATTTGTAATTGTTTGGAGGCTTTTAATGATATTTCAACCGAGTTTGCAGGGATTAAGTATCCAACTCGCAAATCTTTATTATAATGGGGTATATAAAATTAACCAAAGCATCAAAAGTTGGGAAGATAGTATTTTTGAGTATGTCGAGCAATGGGGTTGAAAATGAGACAAAAGTTTATTGCATACTGGAGTGAATGTAATTTGACTATGAGCATTGGAGTGGTTCTAGATCCAAGGTACAAGGCAAGATGGGTAAGGTTCACATATAAGATAATTTTTTGGGATAATGAACTTGCAAAAGAGTTGAGTATGAGAAATCTGCAATGACTTGACCAAAAATTTTAAGGCGTATGAATCTCAAAACAACACTTCAGCTCCTGCTTTCTTTAGCAACTCTGTCTCTGATGTAAGAGGCCCAGGTACAAGTAAGTTAAGTAACCCAGATTATGCTACTTTTTTGTTGGAAAATGATGAATATGATGTTCAGAAATCTGAGTTAGAGACATACTTAGAAGAACCAATTCTTCCAACCGTGTCACCCCAAGATGAATACAATTTTGATATATTGAGTTGGTGGAAGCTAAGTGCCGCTAAGTACCCAATTCTATCAAAGATAGCAAGGGATGTGTTGGATGTTCCGGTGACCAACAGTAGCATCGAGTCCATGTTCAAATGATGGTGGAAGGGTTCTAACTACACACGAACTTCACTAAATCGAGAAATAGTCCAAGCATTGCTATGCTTAAGTGATTGGCTGCCGACTTCTTTGATGCAGGTAAATCTTCTTTTCCTTTGCTTAGTTCTTTGTTAAAAATTGAGACTAGATATCGATTTTTGAGTGAAAGCCTATGCATTTTGCTTGTTTACACTCTTCATAGTAGTGGTATATCGTGATTCAGCCCTTATGGTAGTGAGAATGACCTTAAGGTTCCCACTTGGGATTTCTTTGTTGTAGAACCCCAAATGTGAAAGCTTGAAAATCGAACCCCCTAGAATTGACCCTTGGGTAGATTAGAAAGGCATATGCAGTTCATTTTTTAACTGGCTAAACCAGATCTTGGGGGTAACAAGCGTTTTACCAGGCCCTGCAGATGCATTTGTCTTTTGTGAAACATTGAAAGACATTTTGTAGCAATGTTTGCTCTCATCTGCAACTTTATTATTAAATTCTTGCTCACCTTGTGTTGCACTTATAGTGGTGAAAGCTTTGAGAAACTTGAAATGTTGGATGTCGAATTTTCTTATCAAGTGATTCTTTGTGATTTTTGAATGCGAAAATGGAAGTCGTTGACCGAATTGAAGTTGATGCAATGATACAACATGCCAGCAGCCAAGCAAGATCACACTAAGTTACACTACTCACTAGCGTGTTGATATTGTTAGCCTCTGTGATTGTTAGACATTGTTTTTTTCTTTGTTGGCTTTGTTGTAGCCTCATTGTGTACTTTCTTTTGAATTCACTAGACTGGAGTAAACACTTTAACTCTAAACATTGTGCTTGTGTGGGTTTGTACTTTTCATTGAACATTTTGAACTTGGAAAGACAAAGAGTCTGTTTTTTTTTCAAGTTTTTAGTTTTTTTTCCTAGTTATCGGATTTTAACGGATAAAAATCCGATATCCGATAGCTTAACCTTAACCTTATCGAATTGGATTTTTTGATATCCGTCGGATATTATCGGATATCGGATATCCGATAATCCTTAACCTTAACCTTATCGGAACTTCCAATATCCGCCGGATATCTATCCGTTGCCAGCCCTACCCCCACAAGATATGTAAATTACAAAAATTATAAGCCTAAATTTGAGGGATTTCAGAATCAAGTGGGGTCGGCGGACCCATTTGTCCCTACATCCCTCCGTCCCTGCTTGGAACCAAGACGTATTTGTTGGACTTACAGGGCTAACGCTATTTATAAACTTGATCATGATTCATGAGGTATTGTTAAAATACAATTAGATCAAATTAACAACCATTCATTAAAATGGCCTGCTGATATCAGGCATAATATGCATGACCTTATCCGCTTCTTCTTCTTTACTGGACTTTGTAGACACCATAATCAAAAAGGGTGGGGGGTTAAGTTCCAACACCATTTTTTTTTTCAAAGGCGCTCTGGTCAGTCATACCAGCTTCCATTTGTTGGTCATCAGTTTGGAAGTGCATGAACAACATTGTCTTCGAAGATTACATTGCTCGGGTGGAGCCATCCCACTGCGAGGGTGTACACTTGCACTCCCCTCCTAACTGGCTGCAAAGCCTATTTTATGCCCAATAAAAAAATATTATTTCATATATGAACTTTTTTTTTGCTTCTTTGCATGCCCTGAAACATTATTTTTACACCCTATAAGTCTATAACAAATTTTTGCACGCTCTTTTTATAACAAACATTCTCGACTTTCTACCCACTACTATGCCTGTTTAAGCCGAAGCCCCACGACCATTTTCAGGTATCAACACTAGCAACCAACAAGCAATTGGTGCGTTGTAGATCATTTTTTTGGACAAATCAGCAAGTGTTGAGCTCGGCTATCAGAAAGGAACATCCGGTGAGCATTGGTACATTTTCCGTTTTAGAAAGGAAATGTGCAAGGGTTGTTCAATTGTGGCGACAAAGGTTTCAGAGTCAACGTGCATAGATTGTGACGTTGTGTTTCAATAATCTAATAGATAAAAAAAAAAAAACACTGCCACAATGGAAAAATACAATGTCAGTACTCCAAGTCAAGTTTAGGTTTAGGTTAAGATATAAAAGAAGGGTTTGAGAGAAACTGATTTTATTAATCTCTTTTTCTGTGTGTATCGTACAGTAAGAACATCTATTTATATAGATGATAATGACTTGCATTGCAAGGACTTCCTAACTTAAGACTTTCACGAATATACGGACTCTTTACAATACACTTGCATTGCAAGTATTTCCTAACTTAAGACTTCCAAGAATATACGAACTCTTTACAATACATTCTAGAATATTCCAAAAACTCTACGTTACAGATGTTGTCCTAACACCCTCCCGCAAGCGCAACGGGTCATCTTGAACTGTAAGCTTGTTTCTGAGAAGAATAAACCTGTCTTTAGAAAGAGGTTTTGTGAAGATATCTGCCACTTGATGTTTTGAAGAGATAAAACGAACATCCAATTGTTTTAAAGCAACTTGATCACGAACAAAATGATAATCGATTTCGATATGTTTTGTTCGAGCATGGAAAATGGGATTAACCGTAAGATAGGTTGCTCCAAGATTATCACACCATAACACAGGAGGAGAGGAAGTGGATACCTGTAATTCTGAAAGAAGAGATTGAATCCACATAATCTCAGCAGTGGCAATAGCAAGACCACGATATTCAGCTTCGGTACTTGAACGAGATACTGTTTTTTGTTTTCGAGCACTCCAAGAAATGATATTACCTCCTAAGAAGATACAATATCCACTAGTAGATCTACGATCATCCAAAGAGCCAGCCCAATCAGAGTCTGTATAGGCAGTAAATGATAATTGTAAACTCTGCTTCCGGACGGAGATGAATACCAAATGTAGAAGTATCCTTCGAATAACGTAGAATACGTTTCACTAAACTCCAAAGTGATGTTCTCAGGATTTGTGCATAAATTGACAAACTTTGTTAACAGCATAAGCCAAGTCAGGGCGAGTAAACGTCAAGTACTGTAACGCGCCGACTATACTTCGATATTCAGTAGCATCAGTAAGCAGTGTGCTTTGATCGGAAGACATATCACCAGTAGTGCTTAACGGAGTTTGAATTGGTTTTACACCATCCATTTTAACTCTGACAAGAAGATCATGAACATACTTCCTTTGAGTAAGAAATAATCTAGAAGATGTGCGCGTTGCTTCAATTCCAAGGAAATAAGATAAAGGACCAAGATCTTTGATGGCAAATTCACTTTGCAAGGAGGTGCGAATAGACGCCAATCCTGATGTGCTGGATCCGGTAAGAATAATATCATCCACGTATACGAGTAGAAAAACAACACCAGTGTCATCTCGTCTAATAAATAGAGAGGAATCACATTTTGAAGTAATAAATCCATTCTGCAACAAAAAAGTACTAAGTCGATGGTACCATGCACGAGGAGCCTGCTTCAAGCCATAGAGAGATCGATTTAATTTACACACATGTGTAGGATAATTAGGATCAACATATCCTGGAGGCTGCTTCATATAAACCTCTTCATCAAGATTGCCATGCAAAAAAGCGTTTTGAACATCGAACTGATTAATAGACCAATTATGAGAAAGATCCAATGTAAGAATAATACGTATTGTGCAAGGTTTAACAACTGGACTATATGTCTCTCCATAATCAACACCCTCTTGTTGATTATAACCTTTGGCGACTAACCGAGCTTTATAACGTTCAATAGTTCCATCAGCTCTACGTTTAATACGAAAAACCCACTTGCACCCAATAATATTCATGGATGGATGATAAGGTACCAAAATCCACGTACCATTTTGAAGTAGTGCATTATATTCAGTGTCGGATGCCTGACGCCAGTTTGGATCAGTTTGGGCTTGAGAATAACAAGTTGGCTCAAAATCTGCTACAAGTGCATACTTAGAGTTAGGCTTGTAAATACCATCTTTTCCTCTGGTTATCATGGGATGAACAGGAACTGCCGTAGTCGAAGAAGTAGTATCTGGAGAAGATATAGTCGATTGAAGTAGCCAGCTTGGTGGAGCATCAACAGCTTGGAATATGTGCATTGGTGATGTAGCAGACGGCAAGACAATACTCAATGGGTCACTGAAGAACGTGTAGCTTCAGTGGGTAAATTGCCGAGAATTGTATCAGGTAGAGACTGCAGTAGAGAAGGCTCCGGAACATCTTGAGAATCCACGTGGGATGATGATGGATGCACGTCACTCGTGGGAGATACACTTGAAGGCACAAACTCAGGTGATGTACTTACAGTAACCAGAATGACATGTAAAGGTGAGGATTTTACCTGATCATTAGGCAACAGAGATGGTGTC
The DNA here is from genome assembly GCA_023531295.1 of Papaver armeniacum. Classification (NCBI taxonomy): domain Eukaryota; kingdom Viridiplantae; phylum Streptophyta; class Magnoliopsida; order Ranunculales; family Papaveraceae; genus Papaver; species Papaver armeniacum. Next base: position 948,939 of record JAJJWW010015024.1, on the reverse strand, counting down.
GTCGGTGCAGCAAAGGGAAAAGCAGTCTCATCGAAAGTCACATGGCGACTAACATAAATACGACCAGTAGGAATGTGGAGGCATTTATAACCTTTATGTGAGGGACTATAACCTATGAAAACACATGCAGAGGATGATGGTTCCATCTTATGAGAACGATAGGAACGGAGATGGGGATAACATAAGCATCCAAAAACACGTAACGAGGTATAATCCGGTGGATTTCCAAACAAAACTTCATAGGAGAAATGTTGTTAAGAGCAGAAGATAGAGCACGATTCATCAAATAACATGTCGTAAAGAAAGCATCATACCAAAGAGGGACGATGGGACGGATGCCATAGACAAAAGAGTGAGACCAGTTTCTCTTATATGAAGATGTATTCGTTCAACTAAACCATTTTGTTCAGATGTATGTGGACAAGAGAAACGATGAAAAATGCCATGTTGTTGAAGGTAAGGTGTGAGCTTACGATATTCAGCAGCATTATCGGATTGAAAGATTTTGATTTTCCTACTAAACAGATTTTCAACATGTTTGTGAAAGATAAGAAAGATAGAAGAGACATCGGACTTATGAGTCATAGGAAACATCCAAGTAAAACGACTATAAGCATCAATAAAAATAACATAATATCGATAACCTTCATTAGATAGAATATGTGAAGGTCCCCAAACATCAGAGACGATCAAATCTAAAGGATTCAAATATTTAGTCGTACTGGAAGAGAAAGGTAATTTATGACTACGATGCTCATGACATGAGGAGCAAAAACTGATGGTATTACTAGAGACAGGAAGGGAAAATCTAGAGATAATATGACGACAACAAGACGCATCATAGGATGGCCTAACCTAGAGTGCCAATTGTGTAAACTAGTACGTTCACCAACATAGGTTGGGTTGGAGAGGTTGATGAAGCGTCAAGTTCATAGAGACCACCTTTCCTAATGCCGCGTGAAGAACCTTCCCGTACACCGATCCTTCACAAGGCAAAAATCGTGGTGAAACTCAAATAATACATTGTTATCGGTTGTTAAACGAGAGATGATAACAAATTGTGAGAAATTTGAGGAGTATAAATCGTGTTGTAAAGATGCAACTTACGATCGGGGGTACCTGAATAGAAGAACCAATATCGAGATATTGGTATTGAAGAACCATTACCCAATTTCACTTGATCGGGCCCACCGTATTCGACGAGAGGTGCAGCCGTGATAAGTCGTTGGTGATGTGATCCGTTGCTCCGCTCTCGTGGATCCAAGGTGCGATAGAAGTTGACTTAGGTGTTTGAGCCGGAGTAAGCACGAGGAGAAACGAAGATGGAGCAGGTGAAGAAGGTTGACGCCGAGGTGGTTGCGGACGGAGAAGTTGCGGTCAAATCTTTTCCAAAGAGAGAGGAGCTATATGTCCTGGTTTATCACAGAGCTGACAGGGTACAGAAGAACGAGTGTTACCAGTTTGTTGTCCTTCACCAGGCCTGGAAGAAGCGGTAGAGTTGGTTGCTGGAAATAGCGAAGAAGATGCGACATTAGCCACAGGTTGAGCACTTAAGAGTTTATTCTGTTGTTCAACACGTAACTCGAAAGTGAGAAGATACGTGATGAAGTCTTCAAGCTTCATGGTCCCCATCGAAGTTGTGAGAGAGGTAACAATGGAATCATATGAGGTATCCAAACCAGCTAGTATGCAGTGGCGCAGTTCAGTTTCGATGAATCGTAGTTTCAAAGAAAGCGAGATTATCGACAATATTACGAGCTCGATCAATGTAATCTCTCATAGAGAGAGACCCTTTCCGTAAAGCCTTAAGTTCACATTGCAAGTGATGAATATGTGCATCTGATTTTGAAGCAAAAAGAGATTCAAGGGAAGACCAAACAGCATGAGAGCTTGTGAGGCGATGTACTTTCCTGAGGACAAGGGAGTTAAAGATGAGAAAATCCAGCCGAGAAGAATACGGTCTTGTTTGAGCCAGGGGAGCATAGGTCGGATTAGGGTCTTCACTTGTTGGGAAGAGTAGGAGATGGAGAAGGGTTTGCGCCGTAACATAACCATCTAGGTCATAGCCTTGAAGATATGGGAGAAATTGAGCACGCCATAGAGAATAATTGGTCTCATCAAGTTTAACAGTAATAATATGGTGAGGTTGAGAGAAAACAGAAGAAGCCATCAGGGATTGAGATGAATTAAGAACGGTTGATACTGTAGAAACAGAGGAAGTGCGGAAGACATGGAGAATCGAAACAAGGATGATACCAAGTCAAGTTTAGGTTTAGGTTAAGATATAAAAGAAGGGTTTGAGAGAAACCGATTTTATTAATCTCTTTTTCCGTGTGTATCGTATAAAGAAGAACATCTATTTATATAGATGATAATGACTTGCATTGCAAGGACTTCCTAACTTAAGACTTTCACGAATATACAGACTCTTTACAATACACTTGCATTGCAAGTATTTCCTAACTTAAGACTTCCAAGAATATACGAACTCTTTACAATACATTCTAGAATATTCCAAAACTCTACGTTACGGATGTTGTCCTAACACTCCACTATATCTATAAGTTTTCCATTACAAGCAAAGAAATGTTTTTCATTGCACATTTAAGTAAAATTATCCGTACCCGTCAAAGAAGTAATTGCTATAATGATCATCGTTCCAACTCACAATGATATTGTCTGTTGGTCTTGTACAATTCCAAGCCGATGTTCTTGATTTCTAAATGCCTTGTTACTATTAATCACCGTTCTTATTACAGTTTCCACCGTCATCTCAGCTATTAGCAAATCAAGAAACGAAACATAAACTCAGTTTACTTGAATATGTAACATATATTCTTTTTTTCGCTTGCAGGGCAACCCTATATATAAACTTAATAATCATATTAACATGCATTAAGTAAACATGATACAAGGTGTAATATGCATGACATTATCCGTTGCTTCTTCTTTACCAATTTTTATAGACGCCGTAATAAAAAAAAGATGGAGAGTTAAGTTTCAACACCCTTTCGCAAAGGCTCGCCCTGGCCAGTCATACCAGCTTCCATTCACTGGTCAGTATGGAAGTGCAGAAACAACATTATTTAAGATGACATTGCTCGAGCAGTCAGTCAACAAGTAAAAGTCTGAGCTTTCTTATGGGTAAGAAACTCAGTGGAGTCAAAAGGAACCAACTTTGATTTTGTGATGGGTAATTTTTTTTTTTTTTTTGATCGATCAAAGAGGATAGATTAAGAGGCACACAAGCCGTGTGCGAGACGAGTACAACTGACAAAAGGCGAGAAGCCCAAAAAAAAAAAACAACAAAACAAAAATAAAGCTAAAACAACTTTGATTTTGTGATGGGTAATTGGGATAATCTCTTTGTAGCATGGTTAAAAAAAAATGTTTTTCTGTGTAGTGAGTAGTGCAGATCGAGTTTGTTATACTCTCCGAGCATTGTCTGTGTGGTGGGAGTTGAGTTTGCAGTGAAGCTTTGTCTCGCTGGTGGGTTTATATGCTTCTTTTCCTTTTCTTGTTACCTTTGCGGTATTGCCGATAAAAAAATAAAAATGATTTCACCGTTGGGCACGCACATTTTACATGACTGGGAAACTCAGCTTAAAAATGTTCCACAAGCCCAGTGATACTTATGGGCTGGACAATACCGATAAGATTGATGAGTCAACTTGGCTAGCCATGGGTAGGAATTCCATGAGAATGGGAACGGGTATTTTCAGATTTACGGGTAGGGGTGAGCATGGGCCGGTATGGACCGGTTTTCGCCTCATCCGTATCCAATCCATTGCACTACGGATTTCAAACTTGGCATCCGCATCCAATCCATATCCAACGGATTTGCATCCAATGGATACACGGATGGACGGATTGGATGCGGATAATCCAATGGATTTGTTTTAGTTCAAATTTATTGTAAAGAAAATAAAGCTAACACAAATGACTCCTTATAAAACGTACATATCCTATATATGTATACAAACATAAAAATGTCATGTACAACACCCCAAGCAAACATCTTAAAAATTCCTAAATGATCCATAGTATTTTCTAGAACTATATAAATGACCTTAATTTAACGGATATGGATGTCCAACGGATTTTCAAGGTTACATCCGGGCCCGATCCGTTATCCGTTGGATTTCAAAAATTCCATCCGCATCCAACCCATTAACGAACGGTCTGGGCATCCATCCGCAAATGAACGGTTGGTCCCGGTTAAATCCGCGGATTACGGGCCAAATGCTCACCCCTATTTACGGGGAACATTGGGTTGGGGGTGGTTCAATTTTGATGACAAACTTTAGTAGCCATAGTGAATGCAATGTGTTAAGATTCAGTACTTTTAAAGCGGTAAAAATATATTGCCAGAGTGCATCTACTGTATTGTAGGGGTGTCAGCTTCAAGTAAAAACAACACAAAATTGGTTAAAAAGACCAAAATCAATAATTCCTGGGTGAAAAAGACATTTATATTTTGATACTATTTAAATGGACAAAAATATAAAATTAGCCAGGATGTAACCAGTTTCATCCTACCCATTTTCAATTTTTTTTTCTTATTTTTAATTTACATCAGGATGCATCCAGTTTCATCCTCGCTATTTTTTAAGTTTAAGCCAGGATGAATTCAGTTTCATCATTGCTATTTTTTTTGTGTCCATTTCACCCATTATAATTTTTACTCGTCCATTTGAATCATGTTTTAATTTTTTTTTGGACAAATGACCCATTTTCCGTAAAAACAAAGGAATCATATACATCAACAACAACCTTTCGGAAAGAAGTGTATTTTTAGGGAAGGGATCAGCTTCTAATTTTCTCAGTATGTTGTTTAAATGTGATTTTTTTAAATAAAATTTTCTTAGATAAATCAACGACTATCGATCTATTACCCAACCCATATGCGTTCTTTTTCGACAATGAACATAAACTTCATCGATTAACAAGAAATTCCTCACAATTACTGCGCCACATGTACTGTTTTCACCTCCTCTTACTCACCCAATTCAAAATTTTATGATAAGAAAGTCATGAGGATTGTTTTGCCTTTTTCGTTTCTCTTTCTCGTTTTTTTTTGTCTGTCGAATAAGATCAATGAAGTATATGAAGACCAATGACCCGTTCTATATATCGTTTACTGTTATTTCTTAATTATTACTCAGGACGGGTTATTTCTGTTTCCTCCATCGTCTAAAACTATTGAAAACTCTAAGAACCACGAAGAAAAACATACCACATAAACTTATTTAGTCCTAATGATATAATTTATCACTGTTATAAAAAAAGGTGGTGTTTGACTCTGAGATTTGAGAGTCATTAGACGGACAGAATTGAACCGGGACCCTGATCTGGCGGCCACTAGCATCCTGATCGAGCTATGACTTGGACGGCTGGGAATGATAGGTTTAGGGTCTAGAGAAATAGGGTGGCTCACGCTCGGAACTGTTTGGAGCCATTGAGATGAAGACACTATTCCTGGCCGTCGGATAGCCCTAAAAGGCCTTTTTGTTGTGTTTCTTTTCTTTTGCCGATCCTTCTGACTTCTGTCTCCTCCTCAAACACAAAACGAAATCATCTACTTCTCCTTCTCGAGCAACAATAGTAATTTAGTGAACAACGGCATCATTATCGTATTCGCGAGCAGTTGATTTCAGTTCAACCTGAAGGAATCTTTTTGGTAAGAATAGATTTTTGTAATAATAATTGATTTTAGAAATTGAAACCTAGGGTTTCATATATGTGGGAGTAAATTTGAGAGGTTTTCATCATGGTGTTTAGAAGTAGTTTGATGGTTATCTTTCTAACAAATACTACTTTACCAATTCGATGTTTTGGGTTTTTTTGTTTCAAATTACTGAGTTACGGGTTGAATTTGTTTTTTATGCAATTTTGTTGATGAGTTTTTGCAAATTGTGGGTAAAATAATTATGTTTTTGTAGATTGGTTAACAACCTGGGGACGATGTCATTGATTTGGGGCTGTAGGAACGTTATCAAACATGAAGGTGATTGCCTGAACATTCAAACAAATCCCTCGGGTGTAATAGACTAGGGTTTAAGTGTTTTTGCTGTTGATAATTTTTATCTTGATCTCGGTGGTTATAATTGTGAAACTGAGGTCAGGAATTTCCTTTTCTTTCTCTCTATACTCTGTTTCGCTTTTCAAGCCAAGTTACTTGATGATATATGTTTGATTTTAGGAAGGGCCATCAAGGACAGTTCCACTCAAAGTTCTTCAAAGCGAAAGGTAAAATTTTTACAATAATTTTTTTAAACATAATTGGAGTGCAATTAATTTGATGATGTTTTGAGTAAAGGAGGAGAAGTGGAATGTTTTGTATTCCTTTTGTTATTCTTTTAGTGTAATTAATCGGATTTGGGGTTTGTGCTTTGTGGTATCGAAAATATATTTGATGTTTAACATATGTTTATCAAATGCTTATGGTTATTGTTTTACTGGGTTTTGAGAATCGTTGAGTAAAAGTGGGAATCGCAGTTTGATAGTCTAATTACAAACTCTTTTTTCATGGGGATTTTGTTGTTGACAACATTTTGGGGTTGTCACCTTCATATCCTATAGCATGCTTTCGGTTCAATTGGGTCTAATTTTCGGTAAGGCCCTTTGGGTTCTTTATTACGAATAGAACATGAACCAAGTAGAAGGATATTGAAGGGAGAGTTTCAGATCTGATATGGATATTTTTTCTGTTTGTGTTTTAGCCATTACGAATTTTTGTTGGTTATGAGTGAAACTTTGTCACCTGAACCGCAAAATCAATCATCAAGAACCAAGTTGAGAATTACATTTTGTTGTATTACGGTAGAATTAATTTATGAAATCCCAAATTCATCAATACCATAGAATTAATTTATATTCTTATTTAATACCATCCTCCGTCTCACTTCCTATTGCAGCATGGAAACAAAGACGCAAACAAGTATTTGTCGGGACCAAAGAACTTTATCTTGGCACATCCGGTAAGACGTTGTTTATCAAAATTTGTTAATCTTTCTTTTATTTGGCATGTTTAAGAGCTTAATTGGTCTTCTTCTTTTCCTTAAATGCGGTCATTTTATAATATCTATAAGAACTGCCTTTTTTATAATTAGTGGTGCTTTTTCTGTGTTCATCACTTCATTATAACAAGATCACTAAGTCAGCAACTAGGTTGATCCAGCGTCTTATTTGTTTTGTCTTTGGTATGTTGCAGGCAATGTAGAAACGAAAATGGCTTTAAGAACATTGCACATTGTAGCTTTCCAATGTGAAGAAACTATTTTTCTATTTCCCCTGTATCTGTGGGAAAACGCCTTTCTGCTACAGTATTTGTTGGTTGTTATTATCCTCCAGGTGTTCATATTTCACATCTATCATGAATGCGATTTCTTTATTTATTTGTCAATTTGCTAGATCCGTAGGATGATTACACAGAGTTTGTGAAGTTCAGAAGGTGGACATAATGGATCATCCACCACCTTTTATAGATGGATTTAGTGAGGGGTGTGGGTGAACGAAATATGGGGTGGGTACGATTCTTCGTGTAAAATCTAAATTTCTCAATACAGATTTCTCAAACACCCTCTCGCTCTTCGCTCTTTTGCCTCTCTGAGCAATAAATCACTCTGTTCAGATTTCTGTTTGATATTTGAATCTTATTAGTTTTGTATGGTTTCATTGTTATTATCTTCATCAGTGTTTGTAGCTTTATCTTTTTTGGTGAAGTGATTGTTGAATTATTGGTCCATTAAGTCTGTAGGTGATGCAATCAAGAAAAAAATGAGTTGGGGGTTTTCTGGATTTAGCCAACAACTAGCAACACAAATAGGGCTCTTGATTCCAATTCATCCAACCAACATACTTGAATATTTAGATTGTTAAAAGTTGCTCCTCACATATTAAGCCAGATCAGTATTGCCATGGAAATCTTCTTCCATGTCTTAGCTAGATCAGCGAGATTAACCATATTTGCAGCTCTATTTGTGCAGGACTGCAGATCATACAAAACTGACTGGGGAGTTTCATAGGAAACGGTACTTCATTGACATTTTTGAGGTATCAGTAGGAAGTTATCCAACTGTAGATATAGTTGGTCTTTGTTATTGCACAGTTATGCTTAGTCTTGCATTATATATATACTACCATCCACAATTTGGTTTGAGACAAACTGTTTGAATAAATGCATTGAGCATTACTGTCTTATTATCCCAAAGTTATTTTTTTGTGTTTGTATTTATATTTTGGAAAATATTTGTTGAGATTTGAGGTATATTCAAAGCTTCGACTAACGTTGTTGTTAAGCCAGAGTAGAATCAGAAAGAGGCAACTGCCAGTATCATGGTTTACAGGGAATGATTTATAACTTATGAGCTTAAGAACCTTAAAGAATGAGAAAAGGAGTTTTCTGACATACCTATTGTTCCTTCTATTGTTTTCTGAAATTGAGTTAAATGACGGAGATGAAGCTTTGTGGGTCAACATCCTAGGTTAGTTTCTGTTGAAATTTAGGATTTTCATCAATTTTTAAACCGTATTAATGATTTTTATGTTTATCGAACACACATACGAGCTAACTAGATAGCGTGACTTATGAATATTATAATTTCTGGCTAATGATCTTGGGGTTTTTGGCCAAATTTTCTAGAGAATAACTATAACACAAACATTACGAACAATATGTTTCAAGTAATGGGTCGCATATAAAAACCACAATGTACATTATTAGTCTCTGCATACATATGTTGATTCGCAGTTTTTTATATCTGGACTTTGATATACAGGGTTACTACGCGATAATTTTAGTTGTTGGGACGTATTACAACATGCCTTGCATGTTGCAACTGTAAGCGGAGCGCAAGATTCATATGTTACTTATCTTATTTTGTCTTCACCAACTGGTAACAAATTTCATAGTTACTGTATTAATTTTGAGTCGGTACAGAAGTACTCCCTTGAGTAAATATATTGAATTAATCGAGCATGTTGGTGGAGCTTCCATGAGCTAAACGGTTAAGAAAGCAAACACCTTCCAGGGGATCGGGAATGATCAGGCCTATTGTGGAAATGGCAGTTTTTCATTTTTTTTTCTTTTTTGTTATCGATTTAGTTGTACTTTTCTCAGGCACATCTACAACATTAACTCTTTGTAGATTATTTACGTGGTATGATTACCATGTTTTTGTGTGTTTCAGAATCCAAAATACTCAGAATTGATGGAAACCCATGCTAATGAACTTGAGCAAGACTATGAAGATAGTGTAAGTTATTTGAGCTATTATACCCTATCTGTTTTGTAATATTTTGTTCATTGTTGTGCGTCCATTTCCACACAGTGCACTTAGATTTGAGGAATTTAGTTGACTAACTTCTGGTGTATCTTTCCCCCAATCTAGCTTAGTCGAGTACAATCATCCTCAATGTATGACGCTTACAGCCCTTACTGTTTGTGCAAGCTAAACATTAGATAAGATAATTCTATTCACCGTAATAGTTCTTAGTCATCCTAAATATGTGGAGGGGTGAATTTAGTAGGTTCCAACCATGCATTGAGAGACCCTAAGAATTTTGGGTAGTTTTCAGCCAAAACATTCTATAGTGTAATACGTTAGGGCCTATATTTGATGATATTATTGGTCACGGGTGTATAGGTGTGACTATACTGAGAATGGTTTTCATAGATGTAATTAAAAACGCAAGAATAACTGTTTGATTTTTAAGTCAATGTTAATCTTTTAAGACAACATATTCTTTGCAGAAAACATTCATTGTAAATCATCTTTATTGGACCAGGGGCATGATGAGGTTCTTTGAGAACAATATTTCTCGGGGTGACTTTGTGAAATCCAGGTATGCAATAATAACTATGCATTTGAGGTACCGGTAATAATCCTACTCAAATTTAGTAGATCTATGCATTTGCAGTCAATACGAATAAATTCCCGAGGTTTTAATACTTTATTTTTTTAATGCGTAGACTTTGGTCTCCATGCAAGCTTTAAGATGTGCTGTCCAAGATATGATCTCAATTAACACCTCCACATCAATCATAGGATTTAAGTGGAAAGATTACTGTGCAATGGTTTTCAGGTTGGTTATGACTCTCAATTTTAGATCGTTGATCGTGTGATCCAATTTATTATTTTGGGTCGCTTCATTTTTAAAGTGTGAGTTTATTTGGTGATTAGTGGGGTTAGTATAAGTAGTTTAGGTTAGGTTAGCGGAAGTAGTTTGGGGAGGAACCTTAGTCGTCAAATCATCCCACGTTGATAAGGTAACTTATATGAGACAATGTCATTGGTGTTTTTTGTGGTGTCGCGATAGCATGTCTAATAAACTCACATTATTTATTTTGGCCATCCATCTGTTTATTATTTGCAGCAGTCTCATATTATAAGTATCGTTCTTCTTTTAAGAGACGAGCTTTTAGATTAGGTGTATTCTGAGAAAGGCACAGCATCATGTTTAACAAAAATTTTCAGAATTCAGCTTAATCTTTTGACGATGAATGATGCTACAATCTATAAGGTTCACACCAGAAACAGATGGTTACGATGAGGTTCATAGGACATTCCTCTGATCCAAATAGATAAGGACTTGGAATCTGGAGCGTTGATCTTCTTCCATAATCCCTTAGTTGATATAATTCCGGTGATAACATAAAATCAGAAATAATTAGCCATCCTTGAACACTTCTATCGGGTAAAGTTACCACATTATAGAACACCATCTTTTTTAATTTATTCCGGATCTTATTTTTATTAATTTTTGATTTTGGATTCAACAGGGTTTGTAATTATATATATAGTTTCACTGTTAAACTAATTTTGGGTTATTGACTTTTGACTTATATCATCGTGCTTTCATTTTGCAACCGAGGTTTTGATCAAATCTCCATTCTGTTTCGGCTTTGTTGTTTTTTTTCTGATTTTATTTAGTTATTTTTATGCGGCAGGCTCTTATATAGAAATGGTAATACCCACACCGTTTTTTTTTTTGTTTTTTTTACTTTCTCTTTAGGAATTTGCAGTATTGCACTTACAGGAGCATTCCTTCTTTTCTGACACAAAGTGACTTGGACATGTATATCCGTAGATTATTATTTCCAGAAAAAGAGAGATCCAAGGATTCTGCACTCCTAATATAGCAAGTTTTGTCTGAATTATTCAAAGTTAGCGATGATGAAAGGGATAAACCCTTGGTTGTATTTCTTTCACGCATTTTCCAGGTACGTTTTGCTAAACGATTTTGTTCACTAAATGCGCTCCATTTATTGTAGTATTGGTAAATTTTTGTTTTTTTGACTAATAACTGCATTTAGTATCTTCAGTGCCACCATACTTTATTAATGGGATTGTTGTTTAACGAGTTCATCTTTAAGGATATTGAAACTTAAGGTGTTTAATTATTTTAATTCGATTTGCTTCTTTACCTGTAAGCATATGTTCTTGGCTTCTTTCTAATCTTTATCTTTATCAATTTAATAGTTCCAAGACATTTGAAGTGCAACAAGTGTTGCACGAGGGTTTATAGATGGGTAATGTTTACCACAATATGCTCAATCTACTTTGTATTACGTCATATTGTATCCCACTTACTTTGGAAATGGCACTGTTGTCTTGGCTCAAATGGAAGAGCACATGGTTTTCAACCATGTATTTGTGGATTCGACTCCACAGATGGCATTCTTACTTAGGTAGGTTGGGTATAGACTGAAACTTTCCATGCTTCCAATGACAAAAATAGCGATTCTATTATTTGATGACAAAGTAGGACTCCAACAGAAGATATGGAGTTGGACCAGGGTGTTGGAGAAGCTTTTAAGAAGGCATCTCTCTCATCCTCTCTTAAGGATAAACCTTCAGGTTACTGCTAAGATTGTTTGCACGGGATATCTGAGTAGCTCAAATTTACTTCTGGGATATCCTAGCTTTGTTCATACAGCGTAAAGATAGTTTTGATTTTTCAGTTGGGGATTTCTTCACTAAAAAAATTAATTTATCGTCTCTTCGTAATTTAATTTGTTGATGTTAACTTAATTCTCAATTTTCATTCATTTTTTTCTGGGTTTCTTAGAAATTTATATTGTTAAAAATGTAATTTCTGCTGCAGGAGTCATTAAGGATTTCCTTTACATACACTGTTAGGAAAAGTCCACCACTTCTGTAGGTAAGTCATAAGGATATATTATGGGGTCACCTAGGTTGGTAGGTATGCTATATGACTACTGAATTAGTTGGGATATGATGTAGCTCTTAACTAGCACCCGAAGGTGCCAGTATCGAATTAATGAAAAATAGCAGGTTATTGGCTTGATACCAGTTTTGGGGAAAACGATGGGATATAAATGATATATCCGATGGGAACTCCATGAGAAATTATTTACAAATCCATATAAGAAACTAGAGGACTATTCATGATTTCATATTATATTATCCATGAAATAGCTGACATAAAGGCTTTTTAAATGTAGAATCATGAAATTATTTGCAAGAAATAACTTCTCATCGATCATCTGATATAAAGTAATTTCTCATGGGTTACTATCTTAACCCTCACCATAGGTTATTAGCTCAAAATAAGCGGTTTGTTCATATATGACATTTTTGTTTATTGGCTTTTCTCCTCTACTTCTTTATCTACCTATATTTTATGTCAGTGACCATCATAAGGATTTATATCCTCCATGATTAAAAAAAAACACAAATCAAGAATTATCAAGTATCATATACTCAAACTCAACTTTTAGGCATTGAATTCTTTGGACAGTTTCACATGATGAGTTTGTGACAACATGAATTGTCAAAACCCTAAAAAATTCCAGTTATAATGGTGTCGAGTAATGTAACTGACCGTAATTTCCTTTTAAAGGAAGTGATGGTGGATATGCAAATGTTGCCACACCTCTATTATTGTGTACATTTATCTTTCTTATCCGTTTTGTTTTCTTCCCTCAATGGTGGTAGATGAAGGAAATTTTATCTGTTGAAGATCAAGATTTAGTCTTCTTAAAATCACCCTTCTAGGTTTTTTAATATCAGGTTTGTGGTGTCAGTGTATTTACATTTGGATCATGTGTCCTTTAAATATGTGGTTTCTTTGCTATATTTTTTGTTCATTCTATTTGGAGCAATTGTACTCACTTTATTTTCCTTGATAACAATCTTCTAATGGTGCATGGTGGGAGAAACATGGAAGACTAATCATCTCAAAGGGAGAAACATATTTGCGTGAAAAGGGTAGATTACTTGAGAACATGAGCCAACTTAATGTACAATAATCCATTGAATTTCTTTAGATTACTCCTCCATCTCATAAAATTTTTAACAACCTATCTGGCATAACGAATGATCATGCTAAATAATCTACTGCAACACAATTGCATTGGTTGAGTGGATCAATTTAGTCTGGAGGATCAGTACAGGGAGAAAAGTACGATTTTGGGGCAAGCGTCTCTCCATCAAGTGTATGAAAAGTCATGGGATTAGTGTTGTATATCTGTACCGTAGTGTTTTCATCAAGTCCTTGCCATTAACCTTAAAATACTCTGTTTTCCGCTGAACTAGAATCGAGGAGTTTCCTCTTTCCGCTGAACTAGAATCGAGAAGTTTCCTCTGTTCAACTGCTCGGAAAATTTGTAAGCAATCAAATCGGTTACATATACTTAATTAAATGATTAGAAAAACAAGTAACAACGTATTATAATCTTATCTGCTAAAAATACTGCATACCAAATTGAGCAGGCTTATACCATTTTTTTTTAACCATGAGCAGGCTTATACCATTTTTTTATCCAAATTGATGCTTTAGTATCACTTTGTTGTCTGATCTTTGTTAAGTAAAAGATTAACATACTTGTACTTTCAAAGTAAATTACTAGCAATTTAATCTTTCGTGAGTTGACCTAATTTGAGCACTTCTATTATCCGTATCATTCTCTAAATATATTGAAATATGTTTGGTACAGAAAAAGATATCTCATTTGTTGTTCTCTCATCATTATCATCATTACATTCTAAAGTAAACTAAGTTGCTTTCCTCGAATAGTCTTCCTATTTTCACCGGGATCATCCTATTTATGGCGTGCGGCATTGTGGACTCCGTTGTCCCCTGGATGGAGCCGTGTAAATTTATGTCGTGGTTTCAGCAGTCAAAAAAAGATATGGTACTACTTTTTGTTTTGGGTACTTGCTTCTTCTTCAATTCATTGACTCATACCTCCAGATTGATCAATACTCTAGAGGCATTGGTACTTGCCAATGCAAGTGCACCTGTTGCAAGGTATAATGGTTTGTTATGTAACATAAACATATAATTTGCGGCACATGTCTTGGTTAATCAGAAAAGGACCACTAACCTCGAAACTCGCTTACAAACGTTCCAGTAATGATAACAATTATTGGAGTATCGATGAAATTAAATCAAGTGATTGATTTTTTTTTTTTGGTGAAAATGAGTGCCTAAAGGCAGACTGATTCGAAATGTCTTGGAGTATTAGTACTAATATTATTAGGTGTTTACTAATGTTATAAAATTATGAGTACCCTGGAATGAGAAATAAATAAATTATGTAAAATGACGCTAATATGGAAGGTTGAGCCGGGGCCGTAAGGCCCCGGTGATACCTAGTTATAATATATTTAAAACACTTCTAAGTAATTTATAGAACGGAAATGCTATTCTAAGTCCCACTTCCCGCCCCACTCTCTGCCCAATCCAACGTGTCTAGCATAGCTGTACAAGATTTCCAAGAGATCAGTGATTCATGTGCCACGTGATCTTGTGATTCTCTTTTTTTGTTATTTTTATTATGAGTTTTCTTCGTCTTCCTTGTTTTTCTTATATCTCTATTCTCTACATCTTTTTTACTTTATCAAATAAGACCATTAGATCTGAACAAATAGAGACCCCAAAATTGTACCAATAACACCATGAACCACCAAATGTAGATGGAGAATATCTCAAGATCATGATCAAACAATATCTCTCTAGATGCCTTCGCGGCCACCATCATCTTTCTATTTCATTCAAATCTTTTGTTTATAAGTTTCTTCATAAAAAGAGAAATATGAGAACTAATCTTCAATAGAATTTAAACTGATGGTTGGATTTGAAATTGTCATTATATAGTGAAAATTCCATTCAAATTCGTATCATGTATAGAAGCTCCATAAGAAAATATCAAACCACATGAACTCAAACTGATTTTACCATGAAATATTCAAAACCCCATCTCTTATTTCATTCTTTCTGACAAACCCATATTTCAAATCTCTATTTGAACCTTAAAACTAGTGAATCCTAACCCATTGATCAACCTTATATTTAATCAATTTTTTTCTATCATGGAAACTTAAATGGGAGGGATAGTTAACATTTTGATTTGAATCTAGTAAAAATCTTACGAGTTTAATATCTCTTATGGTGTACAAATTAATAAACACCCAAATACAAATTTTGAAATCATGGATTTCCAAAAAGAGTGAACTAAAAGTGTTGTGGAATCTTGGCCTTGGGTAATCAAATGAGCTTTGCTTGGTGTTTACAGTTCCTTTAATTTGGTCTTCTCATCAATTTTAGCTTGGATTGTATTAAGGGATTCACATATATTCTGTGTATATAGTATCTTGTATATTGTTAGGATATATCTTTGTATGTTAGGAAAGATATTAATTGGGTGAAATATGCTTACCAATTTTGTAAAGGCATATCACTCCTATTTAGATAGGGGATAACTTTGTTTGCATTCCAAGCTTTTCATAATAAGAAAATTCTTCTTTACCTTGTCGTTTCATGGCATCGAGCGAGAAAAGACTTTATCTATTTAAATTAAAATCGAAAATTTTATTTAAGATTAGCACAATGAATGTGGTAGCTAATGTAGCGATCACAACTATTAACTCTGGTGGAAGATTTTTTATCGTTACAAGATCGAATGGGTCTTGTTAATGTTCTTACCGATACCCAATGGGAAAGCATTGTTCAAATGTTTAAAACTTCGAATAATGATTCAAAGGAGAAGCTCTCTCGGTAAATGGATACTTGATACTGAGGGCTTCACGACATATGACAGAAGTAAAGAATTTTTATTTAACACTCATAAAATATGTTTGTCTTCCGTAAAGCTTCCGAATGGCACATACTCTCATGCTCCATGCGAAGGAACGTGATGTTTGGGAACAATATGAAATTATTTCGTGTTTTATTTGTTCCTGATCTCCACTGCAACTTGATTTCTTTAGCATGTTTAATTAAAGATTTGAGATGTATAGTTACTTTGACTGATAAGTTATGTGTGATACAGGACCGCACTACGAGGACGGTGATTGGTGTGGGTGAGGAACGAGACGGGTCTATATTTTTCATAGTGGAACTCTTATTACCGCAAATCGAGTATCTATTTGGAGAAGATTATTGTTTATGGCATAGGCGTTTGGGTTATGCATCTAATAAGGTTGTTTCTTTACTTCCGGGTATGGATAAAGTTGATTGTCAGAAATTTCGTAATGAACCTTGTGATATTTGTTTTAAAGCTAAACAAACTCGGACTACTTTTCCGGTTAGTGAAAATAAAGTGATAACTTCTTCGACTTAATTCATTGTGATGTGGGGTCCTTATCGTACTCCATCCTCTTGTGGTGCACATTATTTTCTTACCATTGTCGACGATTATTCTCGTTGTGTTTGGGTTTATTTGATGGCACATAAACCGAGGTGGTGCAAAACTTTCGAATTTTTGTGCTATGGCTAAGACACAATTTGATAGACAAGTTAAGAAGGTACGCGATGATAATGGTACGGAATTTCTTCCATTGATTCCTTTCTTTGCTAAACAAGGTATAGAATTTCAAACTTCATGTGTGGATACACCACAGCAAAATGGGCTAGTTGAACGCAAACATCGTCATATTTTAAATGTGGGGCGTGCTTTACGATTTCAAGCCAATTTACCACTTCGGTTTTTGGGCGAATGTATCTTAAGTGCTGCTTATATTATTAATCGCACGCCTACTCCTTTGCTCAATGGGAAAAGTCCATATGAATTGTTACATGGAAAGGCCCCTATTTATACTCATATTCGGGTATTTGGATGTTTGTGTTATGCAAGTATTATCCCTCGTGATCGTAATAAGTTTAATCCACGAAGTAGGAAATGCATTTTTGTTGGTTATCCTTACGGAAAAAAGGGTTGGCGGTTATTTGATTTGGAAACAAGACAATTTTTTATATCCTTGAGATGTAGTTTTCTTTGAAAATAAATTCCCTTATGCAACTGTTTCTTTAGATAATAACAACGAAGAAGGCCGATTTGGGTTGGATGACGGGTTGTCTGCCAGAATGAGTCAGTTTTTGTGTCAACTGATAACACTGAAATACCAGCCACCACTCGCACGGGAACATGTGGCGTGGAGACAATATACTAGACAGGTCATCCGGTCCGTCACAACAGGTCGGAGACAAATCTGTCTCATCTAATGACTCCTTACAAAATGTATCGTGAAGGGGGAATCTTATAGTCACTAGTGGACCACAAGTATATGTAGGAAGTGAAACAGAGGCGTGTCAAGAGGGACTTCACAAATTGTAAATGAACATGTGACAGGTGGGTCAAGTAAAGTTTCGAGTCTTTTGTCTCACATAGAAGCGAAGAGACCAGACGTGGGGACCATGTTGTATCAAAACATGGGACATCGAAGTAGTGTCTGATGGTGGTGTCTCATCCGGATTAAGTGAAGAAAATTTGTCGTAGTAAACGATTGTTTCGGGGACGTGCGTTCATAAGTGATTCACCTGGTAATATTCCACCGCCCTCGACAACATCTCTTCGAAGGGTTATCGAAATTTTATTACCAGCTACGAAACTCATGTACCTATCGATGACATCCCCGATACGGCGGTTAGGGACGTAGTGCTCGATCACGAGTTTCTAATTCTCGGTTAAAAGATTATGTGTGTAATAATCTGTCAAACAATAGACCCTGGCTCCTCCACTCAACATTCGTCAACGTCCTCAGTGCACGCCTTATCCCATATCTAATTATGTGTCTTGTGCAAATTTTTCGGCTAATCATACTCGTTTTTTGGCGGCAATTACTACTCTTAAAGAACCTACTAGTTATGCTGAAGCGTTCGTTTTCTCGTATGGCGTGTAGCAATATCCAAGGAAATTAGTGCTCTTGATAAGAATGGCACGTTATCTATTACTGATCTTCCTCCAGTGAAGAAGGCTATTGGCTGTAAATGGGTTTACAAAATTAAATATAATTCTGATGGTACTGTCGAGCGGTATAAGGCTCGCTTGGTTGTCCTTGGTAATAGACAAGTGGAAGGTGTGGATTATCATGAAACATTTGCTCCCGTAGCTAAAATGGTTTCAGTTAGAACATTTCTAGCAGTCGCAGTTGCTCGTGATTGGGAGTTACATCAAATGGATGTTCATAATGCTTTTCTACATGGAGATCTTGATGAGGAAGTATATATGCAGCTTCCTCCAGGATATTCGACTAACTCTCCTGGTAAAGTGTGTCGCCTCCATAAATCTCTGTATGGTCTTCGTCAAGCTCCTCGTAATTGGTTTGCTAAGCTTGCAGGTGCTCTTAAGGCTTTTGGATTTGTACAGTCTTATGCTGATTATTCTTTATTTACCCTGCGACAAGGTGAGAACTCTATTAACGTACTCGTCTATGTGGATGATTTAATTATTGCTGGGAACAATTCCGTTGCTATTACTGCTTTTAAAGCATATTTAAGCCGTTGCTTTCATATGAAAGATCTGGGCCATCTCAAGTATTTTCTTGGTATAGAAATGTCTCGAGGAACCGATGGTTTGTTTTTATCTCAACGAAAATACACCTTGGATATACTGTCTGAGACTGGGCTTCTTGAGCCAAACCAACTTCTTCACCCATTGATCAACATCATCGTCTAGCTCTTGATGATGGACCCATGTATTCTGGATCCATCCCAAGTATCTTCGGCTTGTTGGACGCTTGATTTATTTGACTATTACGCGTCCTGAATTGTGTTACTCGGTGCATGTATTGGCTCAATTTATGAAGTCTCCTCGGGTGTCTCATTGGGAAGCTGCTCTCCGAGTTCTTCGTTATCTAAAGGGCCATCCTGGTCAAGGGATTATTTTACGCAAGGATAGTGCTCTTCAACTTACTGCTTATTGTGACTCTGATTGGGCCTCCATGCCCTCTTAGTCGTCGTTCCCTTACTGGTTACTTTATTTTTTTGGGAGGCTCGCCTATATCTTGGAAGACAAAGAAGCAACACACGGTATCTCGTTCTTCTCCGCCTTCGAGTATCGTTCCATGGCTTATACTTGTAGTGAGCTCACGTGGCTAAAGATGTTATTGAAATCTCTCGGTGTGTTACACTCTCAGCCTATGCGACTTTACTGTGATAGTCAATCCGCTTTACATATTGCTGCTAATCCTGTTTTTTTCATGAGCGCACCAAACATATTGAAATTGATTGTCATTATGTGCGCGATCAAATTCAGTCTGGTGCTATTATTACTTCTCATGTTCGCACAACTGCTCAGCTTGCAGATATCTTAACCAAAGCGCTTGGACGTCCTCAGTTTGAGCTACTTCTTCGCAAGTTGGGCATTCGTGATCTCCATGCTCCAACTTGAGGGGGAGTATTAAGGGATTCACATATATTCATGTATATAGTATCTTGTATATTGTTAGGATATATCTTTGTATGTTAGGAAAGATATTAATTGGGTGAAATATGCTTACCAATTTTGTAAAGGCATATCAGCCTATTTAGATACAGGGATAACCTGTTTGCATTCCAAGCTTTTCATAATAAGAAAATTCTTCTTTACCTTGTCGTTTCAGATTGTAATAGAGATAGATAAGATTTTCATATGTGAAGATCTGACTTCGGGAAGGAGAGAAGATAGACGAGGGAGTTGTGAATAATGGAGCAAGAGAAGTAGGAGAACATATGTGGAAGAAAGAGAAGATACACTCACGTGAATTTTAACGCGTCAGCAGACCACGTTTGATTGGGTGGAGAGTGGGGCGAAAAGCAGGACTTAGAATAGCATTTCCGTTTATAGAATTGAAAATCACGATTCACAAGTAAGGGATGTTTCCAAGTATTTTATACAGTTCATGAACTCATTCACCGATTCATTGGTAATTGTACACTGTAAAATGCATGATTGCCTTTTCACCATCTACTCACTGCTTCTCCCTAGGACAGTTTATGGTAGTCATTTTTTGTGAACACTAACAGTGGCACATTGCTTTATGGACTACCACATTTTACATGTACATTGTGAGTTTCATTTTTAAACACCTTCTCCGATCCAGTTGATTTCAAATAGCCTATAGTAATTATTCTATCCCATAGTGGTTATCATTTTCCGTTATTCCTAATATTATATATTATGTTTCCTTGATGATTTATTTCAACTTCCTCCATCATCTCAAGAACCGAAAAAGAAAAAAAAACGCATTGCGTAAAATTATTGCAAATTGTGGATTTGTTTAGATTTTAACGGCTGCACAATTTATAATATCCAAGAATAATGATTCATATATTTGGGATGATGACTAGAATTCGATCATTCACCGCTTCATTAAAAATGACTTGCCACAAATGTTAAATTGGGCTTGGAACCCATTTCATCAGTGAATAAGCTTGGCAGCCAGTTGGGTTGGGCGGACAACAGCACCGTGCACAACCAAGCCATAAGCTTCCCTTCTTTCATAGGCTCAAGATAGCACTGATATGTGAAAATATGATGTGCAATCAACTGAAGACTCTAGATAATCTCATACGCCATAAGCAAGCTCTGCCTTAATATTAACAAGATCAGCCGCATGTGCTTTGCACGTGCTATAAACCCCATCTTTAGGCGTGGAACAACTTAAAGATTCAGTTTTTTTTTTTAATATGTCAAAAAAAAAATCAAGTTACATTAATACCCCTATATATATTTATCTTATGTCTTTAAAATGAAATAAAGCTAGGGCAAAAACGGAAAATAGAAATTGAAGCTTCGCTGACCTATTGTTTTTATTTATTTAATTTGAATACATACCATTATACCCTCCTTTATTTAATTTAAATAGTTAAATTACCATTATACCCTCTGTTTATTCATATCACATCATTTAGGTGCACATAATATGGGGGGCAATTTCGGAATTTCAATTTTGTAGCTTAAATTACCATTATACCCTCCTTTTTATTTGTACCACATTATTTATGTGCACATAATATGGGGGCAATTTCGGAATATAAATTTTGCAGCTTCATTTTACTATTCATGAACAGTAAGGGGTGTTTGTTTTATATATTAGAATCGGCGCGGGTTATAACCCCAAAGGGGTTATAACCCATCCAAACAAATATGAAACAAAAACCCCAAATATCATAAACTGTCTAAACTACCCTCCACTAATTTAAAAAAAAAAAAAAAACTACCCACCATCATTAATTTACAACTTGCGGCGTAACGGACAAAATTTTCTTAAAACCTCCGCTCTTCTCAAAACCATTCCAGAAAAATCTCAGAACCGCCATAACTTCTTGATCCCGATTTCACCTTCTCCTCTCTGAATCTCTAAATTTCAATTTCACCTTCTGTTCTTCGTCGATGGTACCGTATTTCAACGGTTTCATCAAAATTTGACCTAACTAGATTCATTTTTCTGAGGTTATTAGTCTAAAACAATAAAATGGTGAAGCAAAAGATCAACGGGAGAAAAAGAAAGATGTTAAGCTTAGTAAAACTTGAAACAAGCAACAAAAGGTAAGAAATCTCTTCATTATTCTTCAATTTCTTCAATTTGTTTTTTTGGGTTTTCAGTTTGATTTTAGGTTTCGTAATTTTTTTTCGATTTTTTCAGTTTGATTTTAGGTTTTTTCGGTTTAGTTTTAGAATTCATTTGTTAGGTTTAGGTTTCAATTGAAAACTAATTTCAATTTTGGGGGTGTTTATTTCTTGTGTAGTTTATGTGTGATGAAACCAAAGTAACTGAAGATGATGTAACTTGAATTTGAATGGTGAAAACCAGAGTTTTCTATTGTTGTTGGAGTAAAACAGATGATAGATCTGTTTATTGATGGAACCCTAAATCTGGTTTCATCATTTTTTAGTCGTTGATTTACTTCTAGTTACTGTTTGTGGACCTAATAATGCTTATGGTTTCATCACGTATAATTGCTTGTGGTTTCATCATTTTTCATCACTTTGTTCGCGCTTATTGTTGTTGGAGTAAACAGATGATTGATGAAACCACATTTCATTTTCTGTTAGATTGATGGAACCAAAATTGGTTTCATCATTTTTTAGTTGTTGGTTTACTTCTAGAGTTATTGTTTGTGGACCCAATTACGCTTATGGTTTCATCACCTATAAATGATTATGGTTTCATCATTTTTCAAGTGTATTTCTTATGGTTTCATCACTTTTCAATGATGCACAGTTTCATCACTTTATTCGTGCTTATGGTTTCATCATTACGAGTGTATTTCTTATGGTTTCACCACTTTTCAATTATGCACAGTTTCATCACTTTATTCGTGCTTATGGTTTCATCATTATTATTTGTTTATTATTCTCTTATGGTTTACTTTTGGTTTCACAATAGGTAAAAAAAGAGAGACAGAACCGTTCAGGTGTTCATTGCATCATTTGTGCAAGTTTGCAGTGGAAATTAAGGCGTTGATACAAAACAAGCAAAACGCATTTGGAAGCTCTTAAATCATGTCCGTTCGGCGCTTCTTTGAGCCGTTCTATGATGGCGTAATGAACGAAGAAGAGCTCATCAAAAAACAAAAGCAGTAGTTATGATTTTAAGTGCAGTTGAAAACAGACATGACAGTAAGCGTCCGTATTGTTTCAAAGTAACAAGATCAAGGGAAATGACTCTGCGGACCATTCCCGAACATTTTGCTGTGACTTTTGGTCTGCAAATGGTGAATTATGTAGAAGAAGACAACATTGATGAAGAGCTGCTCAAAAAGGTGAACGTCTTCATGGCTACGTATTTTAAGGGAAATAAGAAGACGAAGAAAGGCGATATTAAACGTTGTATGTTGGAAGCCGCAAACGATGAAACCAAAGTGGATGACTTTGTGAAGCTTTTCGTAATGTTTCTTTTGGCTTCGGTATTTGTCCCTAACAAATGTGGGCAAACTCTAGCAGCAAAGTACTTGTACATGGTGTTTGATATGAATAAGGTGTGTTGGCCCGAAGTCTTTCATGACTATCTACTTGATTCGATAATGAAAAACAGAAAAGACGTAGAAAACGTAGTTTGTTGCGTCATTTACCCGCTGGTAAGTTAAGATTTCTTCTTTTTGATTCGTAAGTTAAAGTATTTTTAAAATGTTTTTGATGATTAATTTGAATATTGGTTGTTGTTTCTTTTTTCAGTATTGGTTGGCAGAGATGACAAAGATAGCACAAAGAAAGGATGGGTTCCACAAGTATCCGAGGTTTGCTAGATGGAACCTTAGCAACATCTGCCAACAAGTATTGGCTAACTTCGAGGATCTTGTCGATAAAAAAAAAAAAGAACTTTTGTCCAGGTGAATATGTACTTGGAAGATTTACTTTTAAGATGAAACAAAATTTGGTTAGTATAGTTTATGATGTTTGCAATGTAGCGTAGCATATATTATGACTCAGCCAAATCATCCACTGATGAAACCAGTTTTGGATTTACTTTTTTGATGAAACCAGTTTTGGATTCATCATTTTTTTAGCTGAAAAACCAATTTTTCTTGAGTACTGCAGGAGAATATTGGTCACCGAAAGGGATCATTCTTGCTTGATGCATGACGAAAAACCGAAATGCGCTTGGCTGAGCTGTAGATGAAGTGGAAATTGTTGTTTAAGACGATGTTCAGCCTGAAGTGTCGGCTGGTGATAATGAAAATCAAGTGCCGGTTCAAGTGCCAGTTGTAGAAAATGAAGTGCCAGTTGAAGTAAATATTGGTTCTAGCAGTGAAGCTAACTCCTACAAAGCCAAATACCAATTTGTGCGAGCCTTGATTGAAAAGCTTAGGACCAATGCTACAAATGTTCTTTCCGAAGAAGAAGAATCACCATGAAAAATATGATGCTTGAGGACAGGGAACAACAACCAAGACAGAGCACTTATTTGAGACGTAAAAGAAAACAAACGCAGATGTTCCAATAGTACCTGACGCGGTTTCGAACCGTGAAGAAGATATTGAGGTAATATGTTAGATCTATTTTTATTAGGTTGCTTTTTGCATTGTTTGCTATGAAAATTCTTTTTTGATGGAAACAGAAATGGTTTCATTGCCTATGGATAACATTGTTGACTTTTAAATTTAAGAAACTTGTATGAGTTATATTGAGGAGACAGTTTAAATTTCTAACTTCTTTCTTAAATTTCAGATTTGTTTTATTGTCGCCAGTCTTGGTTTCATCAGTTCAAGTTGATGTTTGTTTTCAACTCATTTTTTTTGATGCAACCAGATTTGGTTTCATCATTTTTGTTAATGTAACCAATTTTGGTTGCATCATTTTTTGATGAAACCGGATTTGGTTTCATCATTTAAAGTTAATGATGAATTGGCCTGTTGTTTCTTTAGATTAAAAAATGACTACCACACATGATATGGTTTACAACATTAGGTTTTCAAAACACATGAAGATTAAAAAAAAATGACTTAGATATCTTAATATTGCAGGTAACAAGGGATGTTAACATGATAGATGCAGCGATGGTGGATCGCGTGATAGAACAAGAAACAGTTTCGCCGTCTGGAGAAAGGCTACCACATGATAACAATGCTGTGATGGAACAAGGTGGGGTTTTGCTGCCTGGAGAAAAGGTTTCAAGTTTTGAAACATGGGAAGATACTCATTTGACTCCAAATACTATCGAGGAGATCAAGGCGGCAGAGCAGGTGGAATCTGAAATTGAGAAAGCTACTTCGTCGAAGCCAGTGACCGAGGCAGAACAAGAAGGAGATGCTACTGATTTGACTCCGAATACTATTGAGGATATCAAGGCGGCAGAGCGGGTCGAATCAAATTGAGAAGCTACTTAAATCGGGCTTGATGACCAAGGAAGAACAAGAAGGAGATGGTACTGAGTTGACTCCGAATACTATCGAGGATATCAAGGCGGCAGAGCGGGTCGAATCTGAAATTGAGAAAGCTACTTCGCCGAAGATAAATATTGAGCAAGATAACAATGAAACTCAATTTGTAATTGATGAAGATGAAATTCGGAAAATGGAATCCGAATACAATAAGAGAAGTTGTTCGTCGTCAAAGCCAAATGTTGGAAGCGTATACTACTATTCAGCCGTAAAAATGGCGAATGATTTACTCGAGTTAGAAAATGAACAACCCGATTTGATTTAGGGTGTCAGCAGCAAGTGATGCATCAAGAGCAAGGACAGGGAGAACGCATCTTGAATGAGGATGAGTAACATGGTTACAAGAATGAGGGAAGATAGAAGGAATTTGGGACCACCTATCGAATGCGGGGATTACAACACCAGGTGTGAAAAAAGACGAAAGGTTACAGCTAGTAAGTGCAAGGATAAGAAGGAGGTTCAGAAGTACGGGGGTGAAGTTGAAACCCGGTTGATAACTTGAAGATCTTGAAGGTACTCAACGAAATGAGAAACCCTCGTGACCAATTTTTCAGAAAAAGAACAATGAAAGGTAAGTGGGAAATAACCTGATGAAACCAAGACTGGTTTCATCCAAATTTTGTTCCAAGTTATGCATTGTTTCTCCTTTTATGATGCATCATTGACTAGCTTTTTAAAAATAAAATTAACAAACTCAACGACGTGGGAGCATTTACATCTTCGGTTACATATATCGGGGAAGAATATGGATAGTTTGATGAGAAAAGGTGACGTCGCAGAGACATCATTGAGTTCTATATTTTGAAGCTGCAAAACAACATAAAAAAAATGTGTTGAAACAAGATGGTTCTCCAAAATTGAGTCATGTTTCTAAGCACATTTGCCTATGTAAGTTTACTCAAATTATTTAATGTAATTTTTTTGAAAAAATAGTTGTGGAAAACAAAAAATGTTGTTGACTATATGGTTAATTTTGATGGAACCAAGTTTGGTTTCATCAAACTTGCGCGTTTGTAACTAATCAATGAGATGTTATCTGGTATTTTGTTTTTAGGACATGTCACTCATTAGGAAAGAAATGTGGTGCCGTAATAGAAGGTTTCATCGACAAAATGGATTATAGCGTCACGGTTTTTGTTCGTCTAGTTCTTGACACCAATTGAGATGTAAACCATTGGACGCTGCTTGCTTTTGATTTTTTGAAACCGGAGAATTTTATCACTACAACTCCTTGGCTTCCACCGAAGAAGAATGCGGAAAAAGTCCTGAAAGCATGAGACAACGAATAATATCAGCATTTGCACAGCACGACGCAAAGCTCCCCCGAGACGAGCAGACTAGTCAACCAACACCGTACACTCTGCACACCCCTTCATGTTGTCAACAAATGGGGTAAGCTATGTTTTGAAGTTTATTAGTTCACATATGAATATGCTTGAAAAATCATTACATCACTTGTAAAAAGTTAGAAAACCGAATGCTTTACATATAGCTACTAATATCGTAACACTCTCGCTAGTCACTTTATAACGGTTGAAAACATTATTTTGGTTTTTCAGAACGATTGTGGCCTCGCATGTTTGCTATTACATGAAGAGCCTCTTGAAAGGTAACATGTCTCGAAGATGATATACAAGAGAAGGTGCATAACATGAGACCAAAGTTGGCGTTGAAGATACTCCTTGACAATATAGAATAATACTCATGTCGTGCTCGTCCTCTTTAACATTCAGTTTAGTTGAAGTTTAAATTACTTTTGAAATGGTTATTGAATGATGATACTCCTTGACATACTGTTCTTCTTGAGATTCAAGTTTTAGTTGAAGTTAAAGTACTTGTGAAATGGTTACAAGATATATAAAAAAACAATTTCGTCGATTTCAGTTGTGTTCCTTAAAAGCTTATGTCTACAGAATATGATGTCTCATTTTTATAAAACAAGATCCATAAAAATGATGTATCATATTTGGGGGCATAAATAAATACAGACAAAAAACAACATCTACTGTGTTGTTTAAAAAATATAGAAGAAAAAAGTGACAGGTAAAACAATGGTGAAACCAAAAAGGGTTTCATCAAAAATATGATGAAACCTATTTTGGTTCCATCAAAACATGATGAAACCTAATTCGGTTACACCAAACTCTAAAGGCATGCAACAATTCTGACAAAACTTAATCAAACAAAAAATCTGAAAAACTTAATCAAACTTATTTATTCTTAGACAAATTATAAAATGAAAACACCTGCAGCACATTAACTTCTAAAACAAAAATCTGAAATAGTAGATGAAACACATATTGTTGTCTAAAAACGAAACTAAGAGCGAAATTCGATGACTTGTAGTCGAAATGACTACAAGTTCTCATGAAATCTGACGAGAAGGGCATGTCCTTCTATTATGGGTGGTCAAAACCTTGCAAAGAACCACAGTTTCTCATCTTCTTATTGGGAACGGAACCCTCAGTATTAGGAATCCTCTTCTTCTTCGATGGACGTCCCGACCGTGGTCCATTATTTGGACCAAAACCATTGATTTCGACACTGCCACGGGCTTTTCAACGGGGGAACAGGATTGATTGCATGTTTATATGATTCTCGATAGAACTTTACTGTAAAGTAGTGTTCAACATACTTGTAAGGATCTTCTCCGTTCACCATGATACAACGGACAGCATGAGCACAAGGGAAACCGTCAATACGCCAACGATTGCAAGAACATGTTTTTCTTTTTTCAAATCGATCGTGTGTTAACGAAGCATGAACTTCAAACACATATTCCGACGACTTGGTGACTGGGTAGTTACAAACATGAATCTTGTTGTCGGGAGCGTAACTTCATATTGTGGACATAGAGTTTGACGCCAATTCATTAAGTTAGCACGGTCCTCGCGACGTGTACACATTTGGTCCATAAGCTTCACCGATTTCATCAACCATGATGGCTATAGGCTTCTCTCTCTCTTCAACGACCGAACCATTGAAACTCTCAAAGAATATTTGAACACAACCTACCATATCGTCGACCCTTGAAGAAAAACTTGCCCATTTATCAACAGGAGCTCTACTTAGATAGTCTTGTAACTTCCGATTTTCAACCTTCCTCAACTTATCCCAACTCTCAGAAAATCTTTATGAGTAGAAGCATACGCACATTTCTTAAAATGATTCCCAATACATATTTGTTATAAACCTTGCAGTTCTTTGGTAAGCATGTGTTGATATTGCATTCCATATGCCGCAGCACCAACCATGAAAAGCCTCGGGAAAACAACAGAATTTGAGTTACCAATCCAATACCTCGATCACTCACAAAAGTAAGCTTTGGTCGCAAAGGAGAAAGGACTTTCTTCAAATTATCCAAAAACCATTTTCGATTCGCTTCATTCTCCCATGAAACCACACCATAAGCAAGAGGGTAGATTTACGTAAGATGGACAAAAACATAACACAAACATAAGATGCGATGAAAACCAAAAATAGAAAATGATGAAACCAGCATAAAAAAATGATGAAACCAACATAAAAAAATGATGAAAACCTTACCATCATTTCCATTAGACAATTCTTTGCTGCCATCATATGACCAAGGTACTTGCTTTTCAAGTGGGCCGCATCAACGAATAACACAGGACGACAGAAATTGAATCCACGGCTACAAGCTTCAAAACAGATAAACATTCTCCAAATTTTTGAGTCCCTTCTTCGACTTCCAAAACCACGTGAGATCCGGGATTGGTTTCAATCAACTTGTTTTTATACCAGTTCAAGAACATAAAAGATTTCTCGTTCTCTCCCCATGTAGTATTCGGGCGATGCTTCTTCCCCGAGTATGCATAATAACGACTAATGTCAAAGCGTAGTCTCTCGTGAAAGATTCCATAATATGCTTAGTTTTCTTATTAGGATCCTGTTTAATTTCATCAATAATCAAGCTACTAACTAGTTTCTTCGATATCCGTGGATTGTTAACAAATCCACCGACACAAGTATGCTCATTATTTAGTTCCTTGATAATAAAAGGACTTCCTACAACACCATCAACGACACAAAGATATAAATGCCAGCTTACACTTCTCCTCTTTCTTATTAGCACAACATGCACCAATCCTCAACTTCTCATTCCCGTAGACCTTGAATGCATAACCTAGAATTTGCTGCGTGATACTTCGTAAATCACAACGAACTTGTCGAACACCTCCTTAAACAACCTGTTCAACTCCTTGAAAAAGATGTAACCAAAGGAGCGGACTTCAATGGTTCCTTAATTTTATCTCGGAACATCATAATCAATTGTGGCTTCTCAAAAGGTATAATTCCGTAACTCCGTGGCTGGTCATCAAAAGTCAGTAATTCCTGAACTTATTGAACCGAACACTCGGCTTTGTGACGTACATGTATCTCCATAATTCCTTCTTTATTATGCGAGACTAAAAAGAGCCAATGCTTGAAGATCAAAATCAATCAATGAACTTTTGTTGATCATCAACCATATGAAAAATTTCCATAGAAGGAGGAGAGAAATCACACCAACTTGAGCATATACTAGTCTTCAAATTAGAAAAAGACTCTTGGAGGCCAATACGAAAATTCAAACAATCTTCTTTGTGACAAACAACTGCGAGAAATGAATCCATAATCTACGTAATGTAAATGATGCAACCAAAAATGTTTCACCCGATGTGAATATCAACAACAATAAATTGAAAAAAACAGTTCCAAAGAGATGGAATCCTTCATAAGAACATCAACACAAACATAAAAAAACGTATGCTAACATCAGTTTATTCGACAAAAAGTGACTAGCAAATTCACAAAAACAAATCAAAAATCAACACAAAAAATCGAATTAAATACCTGAAAAGTTGATTAATTCCTTGATGACTAATCCGAATACTACACACAGATTAATATGAAGACGAAGATGATCAATACGAAGTTGATTGATTGTTCAATTTGGATTTTCAATTCGAGATTCAATTTCAACTTGAAACGAAAGACGATGGCAATTTTCGATTTCAACTTGAAATAAAGACTTAATGACCTAAGATTGTTCAAATTGATTCAATTTCAATTCGAGATTAATCATGGTAGAAATTGGGAGAAGACGATGACTAATTTTCGACTTGAAACGAAGTTGATTGATTGTTCAGCTGGATTCAATTTCAATTCGAGATTAATCTGTGTAGAAATTGGGAGAAGACGATGACGAATTTTCGACTTGAAACAAGATCTAGAACTCAAAGAACGAAAAAAACTACAAAAATTTTTCTGAATCTGATTTGTTCGGATTCGTTTTTACTATCTTCTTTATGCCAAACTTTCCTTTCAAATTGTTTTTATATACGGAAGGTCAAGTTCGGAATATAGAAATTAAATAAAAACTGAATTTTAAAAATTTTATTTGAATTGGGGTTTTTGTCCCAGTTTTATTTGAAACGGTTTTTATTTATTAGAAATAATACGACCGGTTTTTTCTTATCACTAGTTTGTTCACCTAGGGGTTTTGTCACTAGTTTTGTATTAGAATAGACATACTCAATTTCATTCATGGAAGGAAGCTTAGGAAAATACTAATACGTGAAAATAGAATATGATCGATTAACATTGTCAAATTCATTCTATCTCCACGTCATAATACTACTAGTTACTGAAAACTCTAAATAATCAAATTTTGGATAAGCTTAAAAATCCACGTATGTGCAAGCCCAGCCTTTCTAAACAAAACTCCAATTTACTTCTTGTTGTAACCGGATGGTTCAGATTTATCCTTCGCTTCCAAGCTAACAAAAGTTCTAGGATTCCTAATAGTCTTTATTCTTCTAATCAAGTATATATGTCAAACTTAAATCAAATTACAAAACTACTTTGATCAGAAGAACAACAGCTTCCCTCTTCTGTGAGTTGGTTCTTTCAAGGGGATGCAAGTCTTGGCAATGAAATACTAAAAAATATCGCGAAAAGTAATTTTGCGATTAATGCAGATGGGGGTATCTCAAAAATTTCCAATAATTCAACGATTTTCATGTTAATTAAATTATAACTAACATAACTAACTAATGGGGATATGGTTAGTATTTCTAGGGGTATATAAAGGAACACCCGTAAAAAAAAATTAGAACTTCTCCTAAACCGCCATGTGAATGAGGCAAGTGGGACCCAGCCGCAGGGAATTAGCAGGGGACCATATAAAGGTGAGTTGGACCACTTTTATGTGTCACAACGGTTTTGCCATGGTTTGTTGTGGCGGTGTGTGCAGATTTTTTGTTGTACATTATAGCTAAAAAATGTAGAGTCAGGAAGGGTCATAATCAACTGGCAGGATTCATAGCTAGTCAGTGACGGTACTTTGGTAGTTGACTAGTTTAGTCGTTGGTACTTAGAAATTTGCAAAGTGGTGCAGCCATAACCAAAGAAAGAAAGAAAGAAAAAAACTAAAATTTGGGTTTAGTCCACAGGTTGTAACGCAGTGGAGGGGAGACTAAAATTTGGTCGAGCAAACTTTGAGTTACGCCCAACCAGCGCAATTCCAAATCTCGTCCCATTTCTTTTTTTTTTTTTTTTTATTTTTTTATATTATTGTTGGGGCGCAACTCAAAGTTGCGCCCATGTTTTTTTTTTTTTTATTGATGGGCGCAACTCAAAGTTGCGCTAATTTTTTTTTTTTTTGTTGGGGCGCAACTCAAAGTTATTCCATTAGCGCAATTCCAAATTGCGCCCCATTTTTTTTTTTTTTTTTTTGTTGGGCGCAACTTTGAGTTACGCCAATCGAGCGAGACATGATTACGCGACTATAACTAAACCAAAGACCAAATTTGGTTTGGTTTTTAGTTTTAGTCTAGGATTTACTCGATACTCCACTCGATAGTGTCTCTGTTTTCGACCAAATTTTTAGTTTTGGTCGACGACTGTGGATGCTCTAATGGGTGGTAAGAGCAACTGCAGTGGGGAGACTATAACCAAAGACTAAAAACCATAAAAATTTGAAAAAAGAGTTTACTCATGGTCTGCGACATTCTGATGGAAAACTAAATTTGGTGGGCGCAACTTTAAGTTGCGTCCCACTTTTCTTTTTTTCTTTTTCCCGGTAGCAACTTTAAGTTAAGCGCCCATTTTTTTTTTTTTTTTTTTTTTTTTAAATTCGGGCGTAACTTTGAGTTAGCCCGATCATCAGACGCAATTTAAAGTTGCGCCCCAATCAGACGCAATTTAAAGTTGTGCCCCAATTTTTTTTTTTTTTTTTTTTTTATATTCGGGCGTAACTTTAAGTTACGCCCCACCAGACGCAACCTTTAAACTTCTCCCGACCAAAGACCAAATATAGTTTGGTTTTTAGTTTTAGTCTGGTATATGATCTTTACTCCTCTCCGTAGCGCTTGGTTTTTCGACCAAATTTTTAGTTTTACTCCAAGACTGTGGATGCTCTAGGAGCCGTTGGTAGGCGCTCACACGACCTTTTTTTGGTCCATGCCCCCTGGGAGTATGCTCTCGTGTGAATCTGTGCAACCAAGTGGTGTGTTGTCGGTCGTTTTCTAAATGGCCAAAAGGATTTGTAATCAGAAAATGATAAATTTAGACATTTAAAGGGATATGCGCAAGCTTGGTAAGTTGGTTGGGCATGCGCAGCAATGACGTTTTAGTTTGGGAAAAATACCGTTTAGTCCAAAACCCCATTCAAATATACTAGTTAGTCCTAACCCATTCAACTAGGTACAAATTAGTCCATTTTCATTGAAAATACACAAATAACCTTCTTGATTTACGATTTAGTCTAAATATTTACAGTTTAGTCCAAAGTGATTGACAATGATGTCAGCAATTTTAAGTAATATAAAAAAGAATTAAAAATGATTTATCTTTCAAACCGTTTGTCCAAAATTCACAAACTTTATATATTCGGAAAGCTCTTTCCGAAAGTTACAAAAAGAGTACCCATATGACTATATAATTTTCATTTTTAAAAAATCTTAGTTTACATTGGCGTACAAACATGTACATGTCTACAAAAATTCAAAAAATCAAAAGACAAAACAAGGTGCACCAGTTTGTACACCAACATAGCAAAAGTAGACCGCGGTGAATCTCATACGATAACAAGTTAGCTAGGTGATCCATTCCTAAGGGTTTACCGAACGCTCCTCTCATACCAGTTTGAAGCCTGTCATCTCCGGCACATGAAAGCATCTTGTTGATACGCAAGACATGGAAATGATGTATTTATACTGTGCATCTATACATACAATGACGAAGAGGAAAAAGTGGTCAGCACAGAGATCAACCTATTGTTTCATAAAGTTTTTAATCACAAGGAATCTAATAAAACAACAAAATAATTATACAAATGGGAGCTAGATATTGATGACTCGTAAGCTAAAATACCACAAAATAATCCAGTTCTTACAGGCTACAGCTCAGAAAAAATGATTATACTAACTTAAAAGTATGAGCTTAAATCTATTCATCTGTCTGCAGAGATTATTTTAATAAAACTGTTCGAAAATGGAACTGAAGCTGCAACAAATATCCTAGAATGTACATTATCTTTGCCTAAGAGATGTTACAAGGATCTAAATTCTAATGAGTTCTTACATCTTAGCCCACTGAACCAGTTATCATTATCATTTTTTCCAAATGTATATTATCATTTTTTCCAAATGAGTTCTTACATCTTAGCCCACTGAACCAGTTATAATATTTCTCCCCCCTTAATAACAAATAAAGTAATCATATTAGTCCCCAAAACAAACAAATTCAAAGAAACTCAACCTATTTTAACAATTTCACAATACAAAGTAACCTTCATAATACTAGTTGCAAGCTCTTGCAGAACTAGGCACTCATCTGTTTTGCTATTTAGAGTTTACTAAAGTGATAAGTATACTTATTTTTGTTTTGGTTAAAGGAAAATAAAATAGGCTTGTTTCTAGGATGAGAATGGCAGTGAAACCCACCATCTCTGTTCCTACAAAAGGCTTGTTTCTAGGATGAAATGGTAGTGAAATCCACCTGCACTCATCTTGTTACAGGTGCACCAATATGTACACTTGTATTAGAGGTGCAACATTTCGTACACTTTTATTACGGGTTAGTTTATTAAGTAAAACTCTCCTTATCTCCCTCACAACCCTTTGTTTGCTGACAACATATTTTCAATAGAAGTGGATACGAAAGTCACAAATATTCATATACAATGCTAAGAAAAAGAAAAATCTAACCTCTAAAAATTCGCTACCAGCAAGAGCCATTGCACGATGAAAGACCTTTGTTATTCACAGTCCAGATTTTTCCTTCCAAAATTCAGCTGACTGATTAGGATCAACCCATTCCAGATTAAGCCTTCCAACTCTTGCAGAAAGACCTGTGTTATTCACATATCTTGGAGGAAGATCCGTATCATCAATAGCATCAATTTACTGACTCTTGCAGGAAATTGATGTCGCCGTAAGATATCTTGGAGGAAGATCCATATCATCAATAGCATCAATTTTCTGTAACAAGTAGAAGAGAACAACAAAACTTCAATAACTAGTCTTGTCTGAAACACCTCACAAATGAATCTATATTGTTCAAAATAATTCACATTTAACAAACTTTTATAGTACACACATATATTTACCTCCGTAAAACCCTAATACTAACTAAAAACTAATGCATACATAAGCTTATGTGATATATGTCCACCATCTTGTGATTTTTGTCACATGTGCACAACAATGTACACCTGTATTAAAAAGTGCACAACAATGTACACTTGTATTATAGGTGCGTTATTATGTACACACGTAATTTCTATCACGTGTACAACAATGTACACTCATATTGTAAGTGTACTAATATGTACACATGTAGTTTCATGCCCTGACTACTTATGTTGCTGCATCAGGGTCAACATGTGTACAACTAAGTGTGCATTATATGTGTACAAATACGTACACATTAGAAATCAACATGTGTACAATTATGTACACATTGAAAATCATGATGTGTATAACATAAAGAGAGGCTATGAATCAGCAACAAAGTATGCATAGCAAATTTACAATTAGAAAAATCCATAGACAAAGTATTATCTTTTAAAGAATTTTAAACCACCAAACAAAGTCTAATGTGTAGCATATGCGCCAACACTGCATCTCTTCTCACCCATTCTGAAAACTTAGAGCTTTATAATGGAGGTCCATTTGTCACATTACCAATTTTGTGCAAACAAATTTACACATTAACAATCAACAGGTGTACAATTCTGTACACATTTCAACAGGTGTACAACTATGTACATATTGACAATAAACATGTGTAAAACTATGTACACATTAAGAATCAACTAGTATACACTAAAAACTTTGGCTCACGTATTGCCTTACATAAAATACACTTCCAATGAACACACCGCCATAAGCTCCTATGTCGATAAAAACATTGTCTCGGAGAAAATCAGGTGATATTTTCTACTTTGACAAAGACCAACATCAACTCTGATTTTACTTTATCACCTATTAAGTCACCACTTTGAACTAAGCATTCAAAGAGATGTATCCAGATGCCTAAGCTAAACTAGATGTGAATCTATACACATCTAGCAAATGATGAGTAACTTCAGTTAAGTTAAAAGTTAGATGATCTAATGATGGATTACATTACAGAGCCTTAGCAAGATATGCTACTTCTATAATTTTCTAAAGTGATACAAGTATGGCTAACACAAAATAATAATTTTCTAATCATAATGTTGATTGTATCCAGTTTTACATTTAAAATGTTATTCATCATTATAATCTAGTTTGTGTGTGTGTTATTGGAGACAGATAGAATACCTTCTCAACAAACTGCTCCGTCTTTCACCACTACCTCCGGGCTACATGTCTTTCGTTACTCAAACTAAACCAGCTAAACACTATAATCTTCCAACATATAAACACTTGATTGAAATGTCAATTATTTAAAGTTTCAGAACATGATTCCACCCAGAGATAATTATGGTGAGGCTAATTATATGTAAGGAATTTAAGTCTCAATGCATGAATTGTTTATCTGTTTTCATGGCATCTCGTAGGTTGACTCGTAAACCAACTATGTCAGTATATTCGTCGTGACAAATAAAAGAAAATGGATTCAAAATGAACATCATAAAAACTAATCTCAGATTTGCAATTATTTGATCAAAGGCTCTAGCTGTTACATATCATCAAATGATGAGCCAACGTCCTTCATTTGCATGATAAAATCAAACAAAAATGATTAGAAAAATTCATTGCATGTGGATGTAGTCTATAGTAAGTTCCATGTTCATTTCTGACTATCACTGAGAAAAAGTTCAAAATAGTGGAACATCATAGCTCATGGTGTCTTTGACGGTTCAAAAAACATCAATTGATTTAATTAGCTAAACACAATTAAATATACCAACATTTAAATGATTGAAATGAGAAATCCTTTGAGTCGATCAATGAGCCATCCTAATTATTTTTTTACGTGAGCAAAATCAAGTAGAGAGCAATCGATGAGTCATTTTTGTCATACAACAACTACTTCAAATCTAAATATAAGAAATTGAAGTCTCAATGCATGAATTGCAAACAATTAATAATGGAGACCAACAAATTCTCCACAAAAATTCAATAAACCTCGGACAGATCTCATTTAAATCAAGAATTTCCAAAAAAATGCTATACATCTAATGGATCAAAACTTAAAAAAAAAACGAACCACAAATA
Organism: Papaver armeniacum; assembly: GCA_023531295.1. NCBI lineage: Eukaryota > Viridiplantae > Streptophyta > Magnoliopsida > Ranunculales > Papaveraceae > Papaver > Papaver armeniacum. Next base: position 912,112 of record JAJJWW010015024.1, on the reverse strand, counting down.
CAATAGAATAGCATCCGATAACCAATCAAAATAAAACGAATAACTAAAGCCTCGCAAAAGAATAAATTAATCTAAAATTAAATGAATTTTGAGATTTAGATGAAATTGTACCAGATTTGTTAATTCTCAGATCTTCTTTCAGAAATTCTTCGGGGTTGTGAGTGAGGGGAAAGGTAGAGACGCGTAAGATGATTTCAACCTAATCATCAATCGAATTCGAATTAAAATTTTATCAACACCTTATAATTTCTCCTTTACAGGGAGAGCTCTTTCTCGAGATTCGGCTTATGATAACAAGAAATTGAAATTGATTACGAAGAAAATATATCACAATTTAGTCGAGGGGTCTTTTCGTCATAAAAATAGTTCATTTTGGACTGAATCGTTTGTAAAAGGATTGACTCGTCACAAATTAGGTAAATTTGGATCTCCTAGTACTAGGCTTGAGATGGCAGGACTAAAGAGTCCAAGGCCTAACATATTTGGGACTAAATGTTAATTTCTACTTTTAGTTTCATAATCAGCAAGGGAACGGGACTAATGGGTGCTTTGCGGTTGTGCCGCGAAAAAATAGGAAAGACATTTAGGTTGTGGTTGGTATAGTTTTTACAAACCATCTTTTATTTTTGAAAACAGTAAAAACAGAAAACACTAAAGAACACGTTTGATAGGATAGACATTTTTTCTACTGTTGTTTTCTGTTTTTGAAAACATGAAAATGACAAATTGCTTTTTTCATTGTTTTTTTTTTCCTTTCTCTTCAAATGAAAATCATTTTAGGGCTATGGTAAAACAAAAAATTCACTGACACGGTCCAAAAATACAAATAATCATTAGCTTTTCAAAAAAAAAAAAAAAATTGTTTCCTTGGTATAGTATCATCATTTCTGATATAGCTTTTATTATCAACATTACGTCTCATAACGATAACATCTATTATCTGCTTAGCCTATTCGGATTGTACAGTTCATAAGTAGAAATTTTGATTTCTAGATATTTTGTTACCATTATTCCCCTTTCTTATTATAGTTTCCACGATCACCTCAGCTATTGGAAATCAAGAAAAAAGAAAAAGAAAAATCATGTCATATAAACTCAATTTACTTGGAATAGTGAACGTATGGTTTTTTCTACTCTATTTATAAACTTGATAATCATAATTCATGAGGTATTGTTTAGTCCAAACTAACAACCCTTCATTCAAAAGACCTACTGATATAAGGTGTAATGTGCATGACCTTGCCCAATTTTTCTTCTTTACCAAACTTTATAAGCCAAAAGGGTGGAGAGTTCAGTTTCAACGCCCTTTTACAACGGCGCTCTGTCCGTATTACCAACTTTGCAATTGTTTGGAACTGCTCTTTGAAGACGATATTGCTCGACCAGTCGTTCCACAAGTAAAAGATCCAAGCTTTCTTATGGAGAGGAAACTCAGCGGAGTTAAAAAGCCGTCTAACTTCGATTTTGTGATGGGTTAATTGTAGCATACTGTTTTTGTTTTTTGTTTTTCAGTGTAGTGGGTACGTGTAGGGTTTGTTTTGCGCTGTGAGCATTGTCTTTTTAGTAGCTTTGTCTCTCGGGTAGCTAGGTCTGCATGCTACTTTTGCTTACTCCTAGTAAGCATTTTCTTACCTTTGCCGATAAAAAAGAATAATGATTTCACAGCTGGGATACGCATATGACCCTGATTGGTCCAAGAACTCAGCTAAAAAATGTTACGCAGTCCCAGTGATTGAGGTGAAAATAGTACATTGAGAATTTGAGATTGAAAATAATACAACTATCGGTATATATCATCTCTTCCTAATGAGTTAATCCTCTTGCCTCATAGAATCTTTAGGATTAAGAGACCGAAATTAAAGACTTAAGCGATTTTACAGAGATTTACCAAGCACTGGGTAGTATAAAAAATGTTCCCATGGGTGTATAGCAACATGGTTTATGAATATGTATAGTACTTCCACAAATGCGTTTGTTACTTACTTGACTTCGGTTCACCATGAAGATCTTCCCATTCCTTGCTTCCTTTTTTTTTTTTTTTTTTTTTTTTTCTACAACCACTTTCTTCTTAACATCCATGGATCCATCCATGGTGCTACAACGTTTAGAAACATCACTACACAAGCTACATGCATTCTTCTAACCGAGATCATGTTGGAAAATGGGTTCAAATAGAGATGAAATAAACACAAAGAAATTGTTGTACTCAAAAGCTTTCAAGGCTCATACGATTTCTTTTAGACAATTATTTCTAACCTCCCAATAAATTGGCGATTACAACAGGTATGTGAAATAATGCCTTCAGGATACAATGAAAGCCCTACAACGAAAATTGAATTCAAGGTTTGTACCCCTTGATCCAATCAAGAACACATGTAAACAGAATTTAATGATGCTTTGTTTAAGAGAGAAAACAGAAAGGTTTTTCGATGATGTTTTCAACGAGTTATGGGAGATGCCATTTATAGGGATTTTCGCATCCGTTGGGAATACATCTTTTCACTCGAATCTCTTCATCATCGACATCAATGGCGTCTGTTGGATTTGAATATTCTAGATAGTTTGTAACGGCGAAACAGTTACCCCGAACCAAAAAATTACCCCCCAGACCCCCCTTGGATAGCACAAATTGAAAATATTCCAACAGATCATTCGTGTTCAGTGATCTTGATGATTTAAACTATGAATTTCTAGCATCCTTAATTGTTTCTCATGTGGGCAACAAATTAAGATGGTTCACTCTTGATCAAATATATCCTTGAATTTAGGAAAAAAAATAAAAAGGCAGGAAGATGCAGAAAGATAAAACGAAGTTCTTAACGTAGATGTGACACTTTTCTCTATCCCTGTTCTAGTTATTTTTTATCTACTCACATTGCATATTTTTGGGTCCAGGATCTGGCAGTGATATCATACTTGGCTCTGTCACTCTTGTACATCTGCGCAATCTCAGGGACCAAGGGATGATCAGGATTTGGATCAGTAAGCAGTGAGCAAATAGACAGCAGCAACTTGTGTGAACACGGAAATCAGGTATAGTCCGCGTGATCACAAACAATCTTAATATGAATTGAATACATGCATTAAAGTGCGAGTAAAGTATAATATGCCTAGGTAGATGATGATTCATGGATTCCAAACCCCGCGAGTTTGTCATGATCTCGTCATCATCCCCAAAGTGATAGATCTGAGACATAAACACATGAATGAAACTATACAAGTGCTAAAGGTAAAGGAGACGACGATTTACGTGGTTCAGCACTAAGGCCTACGTCCACGGATCCGGAGATATTCACTATAAAGTAAACGGTTACAAAAGTAAAGGAGGCGATGATTTCGTGGTTTATGGAGTGATTCTCCATAAACACATACTTACTTCTCACTATTCTCTCTCCTATTCCTTAGTTCTACTCTCGACCTCCCTTTCTGTGGAAGGGATATTCATATATATAGCTAAATCAAGTGGGTCCCCTGACAAAGAGCTGTTGAGACCTTATCTTCTTGTGCTCTGCATGGTCCGCGGACTTCCCCGTCACTCCGCGACTTCTATAATACCCACGCTCGTTACGCCGACCTATCCTCGCTTTCTTCGTGGGTCTTCGACACGTGCCCTCGAGAAGCATTAAATACGAGTGGTTGGGGCTATCCAGTCCGTGCCCGGGGCGGTGTCGGTCCTCCTTGTCACGTACGTGTCGGTGGGACTATCCCCAACCGTTGATTACATCTTACCTCGTGATGGGGTAGAGTAACTCATTGGTGTTGCGTGGGATCATCTACTTTGGATGCTCCTCATCTTCGACCGTTGGTCTTGACGAGATGGCACGTTGTCTAGACGCCATGGATGCCCCTACGTGTCATCCCTTTTTAGGACATGGCCTCCACGTGGGCTCGCTAGTACATGTGGCGATGGAGATAAATAAGTGTACTTACAATTTACCCCTCTTCTTGTGATCAAGCGTTTAGCTTTTGTTGGAAGAAGAATCGTGTGGTACGTTTTTATCTCCCTCCTCATAACTTCTCCTAAAAAGGTGCTTCCTCGCATTTATTGTGCACGTTTCCCATATCCGGCCATAAGCGCCCTTTGGGTAGTGGACGGTTTCTCTTGGTCTTATAAAAAGAGAAGAATGAGAGAATGTGAATTTAATTCACATTCTCTGCTTTTATTCTCTCGTTCTTTTGTCTTCTTCATCTTCTTAACTTCCTCGACACCATTGTTCTGCTGCTGGTGCTTTCTTTCTGTTTGTCGTGCCGCCACCTTTATTCTTCTTCTTTACTTTATTCTTTGAGGTTCGGGTATGATTTTTTATTCCGTTTAATCGCCCGCCTAACCTGTTGAGTTCTTGATTTTCCGGTGATGCGTTGATGATGAATTTAATTTTATGTATATCCGGGATTTGAGAGTTGACGCCAGGAGCCGTATGTTTCATTGGTCATGCTTTAATCTTATTTTTCTTCTTTTGAGTTGGAATAATAGCTTGAGAGTTTAAGTAGTTGTAGATGAAATCTAGGGTTTTCTTCACGTTTCTTTGTTGTTCTTTGAGATTTTCTTGCTTTTCGATCTTCCTCGCCTCGACTTGCACTTTTATTCGTGTTTGTGCCCGCGAGACATGTCCGACCATCCGCGGGTTCCTTACCAAACTCCTCCGTCGAGTCCTCACAGTCTCCTCGGAGTGATTCCAATATTAGGGGTGGAGCCCCGCCTTCATTTACCCAGGATAATCCTCGGGATGGACGAACATCCTCGTCCCTTGGTCAGAGATCTTCGCTTAAAAGGGGTGATCCACCGCAGGGGTCTAAATATGCCGCGAATCGCCCTAGAGGTGAGTCTCCTGAGCAGCAGAATCCGTGCACTGAGCCTTTAAATGTGCAGCCTCTCCGCTCCAAGACTCCACCGCGGACTAATCCACCTGTGCCTAGTTCGAGTAAGTTAACTAAGACTCTGTCTTCGAAGAGAAAGGCTGCGGAGATAGAGTCTTCGGGAGATATAATTCTTCCTAAGAAGAAGGCTGCGGGTTCCGCGGAAGATACTACGGGAGGTGCTTTCGAGGAAGACTCTGCTGTTACTTTTCGTCCTTTACCTTTGGGTAATAAGAAGTTTACTTTCCGACACATTGATCTTGAGGCCTTCAAATTGAAGCACGGTCTTCAGCACTTCCAAGTTCGTTTTTATGCCTCTGATAAAGATATAACTTATGAGATGGTTACCAATTACAAGTATGATGCCTTTCATTTGCCGACGACCGTGGGTGCTTTCGAGGTCAGGTTTGATGTTACCTTTGTATAAAGCCGGTGATGATTTCTACTACCGGATCTTGTCTAGCCGCGATACTTTTTGCCAAGAAAAGTCATAATCGCGGGATGCAAATAACAGTTGACGGGAAACTATCTTCGCCATCTTCGTGAATGCTATCTTCGTAGTAAGGGGCAAACGATGATGACTTCTATGCCCCTAAATTAGAAAAGGAGAAGGGGTGGTACACTCACGAGAATTTTAACAAATCCTTTGGAGATTACGTTAACAGGAATACTCGTAAGCCGTGGTGCAGGAGTCTGCGGAACATTGCTCCTGCTAAGGGGGAAGTTCGACTTTTGAGCGAGGTAAGTGATTCCAAGATGGCGAGGGTTCCCGGTGCCGAAGGTCTTCCTATTCCCGCTGATGAGAGGATTAAGCGTGATCATGACTATGAATGGTCTGCCACTGTTCTTGAAGTCGTTGGTCCGTGGGCCTATGGTTGGGTCCCTGGACCCCATGGTTGGCGACCTACTGGGACGGTCCTCATCGCGAAGCTTCTCCCGCTCGTTATGCCCATTACGCCCTTGGCGAATGAGTTTTGTAGGTATGGATTTTGCTCCCTATAATCGCGATGTTGACGACGCGGAAGACGAAGATATCCCCGATGCTAACCTTCTTTCGCGAGATACCGATGTTGCTAAGGTGTGTTGTTTGTTTTCTACATATATATGCCCCTTCGTTTCCTTGAATAATATTGATTATGCTAAGGAAAGGAGATGCGATGGCTCTTTTATCATTATGTGTGGTAGGTGCGTAGAGACAAGATGATCAATCCGAAGCAATCGTCGAATTCTCCCACCGAGGGTTCTACACACTTCGAGGATGTGAACAGGTCCGGGTAGATGGTGATGAGGATGTTTCCGACGGGGAAGAGCGACCGAGACTTCTCCGCCCATTCAAGAAGTAGATAGTATTGCCGGTGGGAGCGTTGGTGGAGGTGGTGGTGGTCAGGCCACTGGTGGTGGTGGTAATGATCAGGCTACTGGTGGTGGTGGTAATGATCAGGCCACTAGTGGTGGTGGTGATGCTCAGGCTGAGGGGGCTACCAAGGATGGGGATGGTGGTGACAAGGATGTTGTGGACAAGGGTATTGGGGATGTTGTGGAAAAGGGTAAGAAAATTGCTCTTGATAGTGGTGACAAGGATGGGGATGCTTATTGCGAGTTTTCCTTTGGTAAGGTTTTATCCGGGAACAATCATTTGACATGGCCACGGTTATGGGGCTTGTCTCGGACTTCAATCTGCTTCAGGATGGTGATGACTGGAATGTCCTTAAGGATAGTCATGCGGGGTGACCCCACACGTGGATCGATCTTTGGGGTTTTGGCGGTGCATCCCGAGGTTTGTGTCGGCACCTCCTCCACCGCTTGGTGGGGTTTTGGCGCTAAGTAATGCCGGTGCCTCGCTTGGTGGGACGTCCTTAGACTCTCCCCTCGATGACTTCACGCGGTCCTTGGTCACGGATGGTGATGATCTTTGTTTTGGCGTGGCTGCAAAGAAAAACTTGCTTGTCGTGCCTCGTCCTACCCCCGTGATTGAGGGGAAAAGAGTTCGGACTCTTTTACTCGTCGGCATATGGAGCTAACCCGGAGGAGGTGGTAGATCGAGGGTGGGGCGAGAATCTTGTGACCGGGCGGGATTGATCTCGTGGTGGATCCTCCCCTACTAAGTTCTTGGCATGATGGCCATTGCTTGATGGGTGCCAAGACAATTATCCCCAAAGCGGTTATTGGAGGTTTGTCCCGCTCTTTCTACCCCCGATTTTGCTTAAATGTGTTGTGAACTAATTTCCCTTTTTGATTGATAGATGATGAGGAGTGAGTATTGTAACCATCATCTTTACCGCTCTTCAAGGCTAAGTCTCTCAAGCTAGAAGGGAAGCTCCCATTGTGAAGAGACGCTTTCGGGCGTTGAAGCTTCGGTCTCCGCTAAAGATGAGGAAATAGCAGAGTGAAGGGTCCGCTTAGCGTAAGGAATAGCGGGGACGCGGAAGAGGCAAAGGCTGCGTTACTCGAGCCGGCCTCGGTTAAGGCCAAGTTAGCGGTTCTTTGAGAAGAACTCTTCGTCTATTTCGGTCTGCGTCTCCTCTTCTTTGATAGTTTCTGCTCCTTATATGTTACGAGTTTTCTCCTTCTTCCCTCCTCCCGTACTATCTTCGATGGGTGGAGTCCCCAGTTATTGTGGCTTCGAATGAGAGAACTCGTCAAAAAGGTAGCATTGCCGAGTTAGTTGAAAAACTTAAGAGTGAATCGGCGAAATGGAATGCCCGCGGATGTTCATAATGCTATGGCCGAAGAATGGCGTAAGAAAAAGCTTTGCTTGGTAGATCTCGCAAAATCGAAACAACCATGACCGTCATTTGTTCAACGGGGGCTCTTTTATGGACGCGGGATAATCTTGAGAAAGCCCCGCGGTCAGATTTCCTCTTTAGAAATTAAGCTTAATGTTATGGAAGACGAGATATGAGCGGTCTTCTCATCCCTGGATGTGCGGGCTTATATGCAGCGTCTTGCTAAGGAAAGAGACGATGCTAGGCGAGAATCTGGTGCTCTCGGTAGTGCTTTATCCGCGTCTCGAGCTGATGTGGCCCGTCGGGTTGAGCGTGAGAAAAACTTAGAGGTGACTATGTATCGTCTTAACAAGGGGTTGGAATCGAAGAATGATGAGGTTAATCGATATCGTCATTCGGACTCGATGCTTCGAGATGACCTAAGCGCGAGTCGTATGCTCATAATCTTCCTCGCATGTAGATTATAATAGGGTATCAAATGAATATGATTATGCCGCGAAACGGGATTCCGCGGTTGATCATTGTGAAGGTATACGTTTTTGTCATCGAGTGTGCTTTGTATTGTATTTGTTATAACCTTTGTTCTTTTTCTATTATCCATGAGCTCCGAGACGAACTTTCGAGCCGCGGATGACAAATTTGCCGAAGCTCAAGCTAAGGTAGTTCAATTGAGGGCCAAGTCAATTACCATCGTGGTCCGGCCTTGTCTCGGGAGGAAACGCCGAAGCATGCCAATCAAAAGGTGGACCTTCTTTCCACTTCCCTAAGTCGGGCCGAGATGAAGAGTGTAGCCATAGGCTTCGTGGCTCGTGGAAGTTGGCGAAAGAGATTAATAGAACTCTTGGTGAGATTGAGTTGGATCTCGGGAAAACCATGGGTTAAACAAGAATTATGCTCGGCGTCATGTTCCTCGCTCCCTTCAGCTCTTCCCGGGCCCTCCTCTGGTGGTAGTGTTCCTTCCTCGTTTGAAGGAAAACCCGCGGATAACGCTCCTTCCCGGTAGATCATATCTAGTATGCTAGGGATTGATCTCGATTGCTTATCCTTTTTGGCGTTTTTGCTACTCTTCTTGCTAGGCTTGTAATCAATGCCATGTACTAGATCAAACTTTGGTGTTTAAATCAATTTGTATTTTGTTGAATTTGCATCTATCGGCTTTACAAATTAAGTTAACGTAATGAGTAATTCCGTAGTGTTTACTATACAAGGATGTTGATCTTTGAATTTGAGAAAGTGTATTGTTTGCACAATTCCGTAGGTTGATATCCCGGAATTGTCTTGTGACCTTGCACCCCAGTCCGGCTAATTCCTTGGCGGAGGATTCTGAACGGTGGGGGTCCGGCCGACGTTCAAGGATATATTCCATTGAGTTCGCGGCTTGTAATATTGCTCGGGGTATCTCGTTACGTGGGAAGTCGCCCCCGGTCGTACACTTATAGACGCTTACGGGGAGTTCCAAGAGATTGCATGTATGCTCAGATGTATTGCATGCGTGTGCTTTGTATGGGATATTGCCGGTATATTGCGGTGGGTAAGATCCACGCTGCGTGCGGGGTATCCCTCTCACTAAGTATAATGTCAATTCTTAATAATAGTAATCAAGCACAACGATTTACGTGGTTCGGCCTTAAGGCCTACATCCACGGGGTAACGATAGTATCGATATTTTATTAAGATGTGATATGGTTTTCAATGTACATTGTGTAAGTAGTATATACATGTGTCTCATATGGTATAGGTTGTGGGTTTTGAATAAATTGAAATGCGCGTGGGTAATGAATGGGATATGATACTTGAAAATGAAAGCTTGGATTGATTGAAAAGTTAAGGTGCGTTACTCCTTTGTCGAGATAGAAACATGTGGACTTGCAAGTCCGTTTTCTTCTTCCGAAATGCACACGCAGTGGGTGGTCATGGGTAGTATGGCTTGAGATATTTGGCATTCCACGGATGCATGAGGATTTCCCCTTTCGGATTGCGCGAGATAGTAAGAGCCATTTCTGCGATGTCGTGTATTACGTAGGGTCCTCCCCAAGTTGGTGCTAATTTTCCCCACTTCTTTTCTCGCTGGTATTGGGGAATGGTCCTCAACACATACTGCCCTTCTACAAAATTCCTAAGTTTCACTTTTTGTTATATTCTCTGGCCAGCCTGCGTTGGTAGTTTTCCATTCTTTGCAGTGCCGCTTCTCTCCTTTCTTCGAGGTCGTCGAGCTTTTCCAACATCATGTCCGTGGTGAGATTCTTTTCCCATGCTTCTGTCTTTGTGGTTGGAAGTAGAATTTCCGCAGGGATTACCGTACACTCCGTACGTGAGTAAAAACGGGGACTCTCCCGTGGCGATCTTCGAGTCGTCCTATATGCCCATAGAACGTTATGTAACCTGTTCACACCACCGCCCCTTGTACTCGTCTAGTTGTTTTTAAGGATAAGTGCCAAAGTTTTGTTTGTGGCTTCGCTTGTCCATTGCTTTGTGGGTATATGGGGGTGGATTTGTTTTTTCGAATTTTGAAGGTGTCGAACAAGCAAGTCAATATTCTTTCCTTGTAGTCATTTCCGTTGTCGGAAACTATCTCTGCGGGGATGCAAACCTGCGAGATGATATTTTGAAAAATAAAAAGTAAAGACGTCTGAATCCCGAATTCTTGCCGGTGCCTTTGCTTCTACCCACTTGCTTTGAAATAATCCGTTGCCACTATTAGGAATCTTCTTTTCCCCTGTCCACGATACGAGTGGGCCTACTATGTCGATCCCCCATTTACCAAAGGGCCACGGATTGTCCACGAGAATTCAATTTTGTGGCTGGGGCGTGGATTCGTTTGCCAATTCTTTGACATTCTTCGCACCTTTGCGCCATTCTAGCCGCGTCTCGGATCATGGTTGGCCCCAGTAGCCTGCGTCTTCGCCCTTATCTCGCAAGGGATCTCATTCCACCGTGGTTCCCCGCGTCTCCTCTATGGATGTCTTTCAAGATGATATGTCCCTCTCGATCGAGACAGGACGGCCGACGAAGTGGCCCGGAATGATTTTACGTATAAGGTTTCGTCTCTTAGCTCGTACATCCACTTTCTGGATTGTACTTTCCTAGCCTGTTTGGTATCCTGGGGAGTTTCCCTCTTTTAGGAAAGAGTGGATTTCGGTTCTCCAATCAGCTTCTGATCAGAATCGTCGTCCTCATCGGCTTGTCGCGTGATGTCATCGTTACTCGAAGTCGTCGAAGATGTGCTCTCCGACATCATCATCGAGATATCTTCCTCCTTAGACTTGCGTTGGTTAGCCGCGCATGTTTCTTGGGGCTTGATGGATGGTTCGTACACTCTTGTTATCTTGATTGCTTCGACATCCTCATTTTTAAGCATGGCTGATATATATGCCCGGGGCATCTGTGTCTCGAGCTCCTTCCTACGCAGATGTCGAAATTTGATTTTTGGTATTTGGGAAACCAACGTTTGTACCGAGCCATGTATGCCATCGGTGTCTCGTCATACACATTGTATTCGTAGCCTATCTGGCCGTATGATTAGTTGTGAGTCACTTGTCAACCGTACTTCTTGTATCCCTAATTCAATTATCAAGCGGAGGGCATGGACCACTCCTTCGTACTCTACGATGTTATTTGTATGGCCTTCAAATTCCAATCTGAATGCATGCACGATCCTATCCCCGTGGGCGTGGTGATGACGATGCCTATCCCCGCGCCCTCTCTATTTTTGGAGCCGTCGACAAAGACCTCCCATTGTCGTGGGTTCATTGGTTCAAGAATGTTATTTGGCTCCTTTTGTTTTTCTATTTCAGGGGCACCCGCGGCCCTCCATCCTTGTATGCGCACCTCTTCTTCATTGTCCAAAGGAAGGTCTCAGAAAGTCCGCTAACACTTGCGATTTCGAGTGTTGAAGCTCATAGTGGATATTGAATTGGTCGAGGTATGTGCTCCATTTCGCTATGCGTCCTACCTTTCTCGCCCCTTTGAGGATGGCTTCTAAGGGCGCTCGGCATGGGATACGTATGTCATGCGTTAAGAAGTCGTCATCGCTTTTAATGCAGACCATACGATGGCTAAGATGAGTTGTTCGATTCTTGTGTAGTTTCTTTCTGCGGAATTCATAGTCTTCTTGACATAATAGATCGGCTGCTCCTCCTTTGTGTGGGTCCTGACAAGTACTGCGCTTCCTGCATCGTCTGTTGCTGCAATGTATAGTGCCAAAACTTCGTCGAGTCCGGTTTTCGAAGGATAGGGATCTCTCAAGCTAGGTCTTGTTTGACGCCTAGGAAAGCTTCTTCGCATTCTCCGTCCACTCAAATTTCGTCCCCTTTTTCGGTATGTTAAAAAGAGTTTGCACCTATCCGAGGATCTTGAGATGAACCTTCCCGGAATGCTTAGGGATCCATTGAGCTTTTGTACTTCTTTTAGGTTCTTTGGGGATGGCATGTCTACTATGGCTCGGATTTTTATGGGATCTACTTCAATGCCCCTTTTTGTCACTGGTACCCAAGGAATTTTCCTGATGTTACTCCGAACGTGCATTTTTCCGGGTTTACCTTCATATTGTGTTCTCTCATAGCTTCGAAGATGTCCCTCAGGTCCTGGTGGTGGTTCTTCCTCGATCTGCTCTTTACGAGCATATCGTCAACATAGACCTCTAGGGGTCCCGCCGATCCACGGCTTGAAAATAGCATCGACCATCCTTTGAGTACGTTGCTCCCGCATTCGAGGTCCGAAAGGCATCCTTACATAGCAATAGAGACCGTGGGGTGTGTAAAATGTTGTATGTTGCTGATCTTCTTCGCTAAAATAGTTGGTTATACCCAGTATCCGTCCATGAATGATAACTCTTCGTATCCTTCTCTATCAAGTCGACTAGCCGATCAATCTTGGGTAACGGATAGCTATCCTTGGGGCATGCTTTGTTCAAGTTGGTGAAGTCGATGCAGATTCGACCCTCCATTCTTCTTTGGTACTATTACCATGTTAGAGATCCAAGTAGGATATTTGACTTCTTTTATAAAATCGGCCTCCAATGGCTTTCGCATTCGTTTCTCTTCTTTGTGATACTCTGTAGCCACCTTTCGTATCTTTTGTCGTATAGGGGGTGTGCCAGGTTTAATGCGCAGCTCATGTTGCACTGTCTTCGGGTCTAATCCAGGCATATCAGATAGTGTCCATGCGAAGATGTCCGCGTATTCCTTTAATAGTTTTATTAGTGAGGCTTCGCGTTCTCCGCCCATTAGAGTTCCTATCTTGATCTTTCTTGGGTTACTCTCCGTCCCTATGTTAACTTCCTTCACCGCCTCCAAGGATGTAAACGTGGCTTCGGTTCCCCCAAGGTGGGGGACTTTCTTTAATTGCTATTTGGTAGGCTCGATTCTTTGTTTGCGAGAGCGCCCTGGTTAGCATTTGATGTTGATGCCTCCGTGTTCCCTACGGAGTTCCCCTTCAAAAGTTTTTCCCGAGATTTCTTCCAAGTATTCGTCGATGGCTTTGTCCTTGGATATTGCTTTGTTCCGGCCTGCGGGTTCTTTCTTTTCTCATCTTCTTCATTGTTGAGCCGTATTTGCATTGCCCGGCATTCCTTTGCGGAAACTTGATCACCCTTGATTTCCATTACCCCTAAAGGAGTAGGAAACCTAAGGTATTGATGGTAGGTGGATGCAACTCCCTTAAGTTTGTGGACCCATTTTCGTCCAATAATGGCATTGTAGGGTGAAGGCGTGTTCACCACACTGAAGCGGGCGTTAACTTTCATGGGACCTGCGTCTACTTGCAAAATAATATCCTGAGATGGGCTTCGTAGCCGTGCCATTGAACTCGTAGATAGGTGTAGTGCGAGGTCAAGAGTTGCTCGTCATTAAGCTCCATACGCTTGAAGGTATCATGAAACAGACGTTTACGAGCTCCTCCATCAATGAGTATTTTTTTATGTTGCATCTGCGATTGGCAGTGAGGATCAAAGGGTCGTTGTGATCTTCCATGTCATCCTCAATGTCCTCGGCCTCGAAGGTTAGGGGTGCGTTCATCCATTCTTCGTGCTCTTCCACTTCTTTTCCGTCTAAGTTGTAGAGCTCACAATAGTCTTCAAATTGCTTCCTCGCCTTTTCCCTATCTCGTGCGGTTAGGGTTGGTTCTTTGTTTTCCGAAGCAGGATATAGTGTTCGTGTACGGTTACCCTCGGCAATTGGACTTGTTTGTGCTGCGTTTGGTTTTGTCCTCCGTTCCAGCCTTTTCTATATACTTTTGAGATCCCCCCATCAATCACTTTTGTATCGCTATCTTAATATTTTTGCACTTCTCGGTTGGGTGCCCGTAGAAGCAAAGGGAAATCGCAATACTCTTTGGATTACCGCCGAGGCTGGTGGTTGTTTCCCCTTAGACCAGGGCCACTCTAAGTCTTCACGATCCTTGATCTCCTTTAAAATGCGTGAGTAGGCGGCATTGAGCTTTGTGTAGACTCGGTCTTCAAATTTTCTTCCACCCCTTTGTGGTCATCTTTCCGATCCTTTTGGTGTTCGCTTGATCTGTTCGCTAGTTCTGCGAAATTGGTCCGTGGGGGTCGTTGAGCCTGTGCTCTCGGGTTCTCTCTTTGAATTTCTTCCAACCTCGCATGTTTTTCGATGATTATCCTCAAATCTCCCTCTGTGGTTGGAGATGTGCCGTGGATTTCAACAAACAAAGGGCTCATCCCCCAAGTCCCCATTTGTAACAATTAATACTCACCACGGGATCCACATGTCCTATGGCTTGACATATCTTGTGCCACCTATCCGTGTATTCTCGAATGGACTCATTGTATTTGATTGCAAGTGAGAAGAGATTGTCCATCCCTGTGTTTACAACCTTGTTGTACATGTAGGTGGCCAAGAATTTTTTCGTGAGTTGATCATACGAATTGATGCATCCAGGCTTGAGGTTATCAAACCAAGATAGCGCGGATCCCTTCAAAGCTTGAAGGGAAGTATCTGCAGAAGTATAGCTTCGTCGTGGTCCCATCTCGGCCCTTACCCGTTGTAATATCGTAGGTGGCACGGGATCGGTGGATCCGTAGTAACACTCAAAGGATGGGACCGGCACTTCTGCGGTATGATAGCGGTGGCCAAGCACAGTGCGAGTGGGGTGGTGTTGGCTTCCTTCATAACCTCCTGTTCTAGTCTTCCACCTCCTGTCTCGGTTTTGATTTGATTGATCTCTGCTAACATCTCTGTGCGGAGACTCTCCATTGCTAAACAATGTTCTTCTTGAATGGAAGGCCGTGCCTTCCTTGTAGGTTTTGACGTCGTGGCCTCCTCCTCATCATAGTAGTCTGACGTGTCCGGGTGATAGTCCGGGTCGGGCCTTCTATTATTCCGCGCACCTCTTTGGTTGACTATCGCGGAGTGTGTTCTCGAGGGTCATCCTCCTGTCTCTATTCTCACGCTGAGTTAGCCTCGTCCCCCTGCTGATTCTCTAGCTCGCGCTTTGGAGGATCTTTTCTCTTAATTCTTTGGTTCTCTTGGGCTAGTAAGGCCACCGCGTCGCGTATGTCTCTGCTGATTCCGTTTTAGTTCTTCTAATTGCGCCAAAAATGCGCATACCGGTTTGATGCTTGATTTGTTCCTATCTCAACCTGAGCTTGTCCCTCGGGGCCGCGGTGTTGATTTCCACCGCTATCCGTCTACCCGCTCTATCATTTCGTAGGATCTGCGTGCAGTTGTTCGTTTTGCTCGTTAGTCTGCGGCATCCCATAGGGGGTTCTGATTACCGATTCTCGCCCACTTTGTTTCTCGAGGTTCCGTAGGCCTGGTTTTAGCGGGGCACTTTGGAGGCGACCATTTGAGAAGTTCCTTCGGTAGGTGTAGCACCTTTGCCGTCGGGGCCTTCCTTGCTTCCATTGCAATGATGCCCGCATCCGAAAGGAATGTGCTTTCCGCTCTATTATGCGTCTTGTCCCCTTTGTGAGTCCCGCGCCCTTTTGTTTGCTCCTTGTTACTCACGGCGTGTCCCATGTGCCTCTTTTGAAAGGTACCTTTGTCTTTCCCAACATCTTTGTTCCTTTCCATTGCAATATTCTCGCAGAGAACATGGAGGTAAACCGAGACAAAAAGTCCACGGGTTAGTCAAGTTAGTTCAAACTTGATTTCATAAGCTCGATTTCTAGTGGTAATGAGTGTACTCAGTCCGTTAGTTTGACGAACAAACGAAAAACATAGACGGATACGGATTTAACCGAGATGAGGTCCATGGGTTGTTGTTTGCAAAAAGTCTAAATCTCTTGGTGGAAATTATGTTCGTAATATCGCTTAAAACCCCGGATCTGTTGGTTTAAAGGGTACGCAATGCCCGTATTTGTTGGTATAAAATACAATAGACGTAAATATACGCGAAAAGATAGCCCCAAACTCGGTCTAGTTAAAAGTTCGTAAAAGGCCCAGATCAGCTGTTAGATAGCACAAAGAATACGGATACATGCGAAAAGTGAGTTTAAACGAGAGATCGCCTACGTTCTAAACAAAATTTTGAGTTACCATAAAGTCACAGGAAAGATAAATCTTTTCTGGACAAGGTCCCACTGTTTCTAGCGCCAAATTGTGAACACGAAATCGTATAGTCCAAGTGATCACAAACAATCTTAATATGAATTGAATACATGCATTAAAGTGCGAGTAAAGTATAATATGCCTAGGTAGATGATGATTCATGGATTCCAAACCCGCGAGTTTGTCATGATCTCGTCATCATCCCCAAAGTGATAGATCCGAGACATAAACACATGAATGAAACTATACAAGTGCTAAAGGTAAAGGAGACGACGATTTACGTGGTTCAAAGACTAAGGCCTACGTCCACGGATTCGGAGATATTCACTATAAAGTAAACGGTTACAAAAGTAAAGGAGGCGATGATTTCGTGGTTTATGGAGTGATTCTCCATAAACACATACTTACTTCTCACTATTCTCTCTCATATTCCTTAGTTCTACTCTCGACCTCCCTTTCTGTGGAAGGGATATTCATATATATAGCTAAATCAAGTGGGTCCCCTGACAAAGAGCCGTTGAGACCTTATCTTCTTGTGCTCATGCATGGTCCCGCGGACTTCCCATCACTCCTCGCCACATAATACCCACGCTCGTTACGCTGACCTATCCCTCGCTTTCTTCGTGGGTCGTCCCGACACGTACCCTCCGAAAGCATTAAATACGAGTGGTTGGGGCTATCCAATCCGTGCCGGGCGGTGTCGGGTCCTCCTTGTCACGTCTCGTGTCGGTTGACTATCCCCAACCGTTGATTACATCTTACCTCGTGATGGGGTGGAGTAACTCATTGGTGTTGCGTGGGATCATCTACTTTGGATGCTCCCCTCATCTTCGACCGTTGGTCTTGACGGATGGCACGTTATCTAGACGCATGGATGCCCCTACGTGTCATCCTTTTTAGGACATGGCCTCCACGTGGGCTCTGCTAGTACACGTGGCGATGGAGATAAATAAGTGTACTTACAACTTGGATACGGTAAGGGCTGGACTCCATTGATCTCTGAGAATGTCAAGGCAGATACCACCGTAGCTATTGATATTTGGATGGAAAACTTGCGTTATGAAAGCAACCTTTGGTGGCTTCCAAGGGTAACTGTTGGGAAGTGAATGGAGATGAGAAACACACCACCAACCAAAGGGGGCCGTCTCGTTGGTCCCGTTATGGTGCCTTACCAATGAAACATATCCTCACCTACGGGACCCGCACCGCAAGAAATGTGGATCTCTTTCGAGGATTTTCAATTCTGTTGAATTCTCTTTAATGCCATCGTACACTACCACGATAGAGATTCAACATATGTTTTATCTCTCGTGTGATGTTCGCAAAAGTTTATTGCAAACCAAACAACAATATTTACAGATTATTTTTTTTTGGGTATTTTTATAAATTTAACGAAACAGTTTTGGACTAGGAACCATAACTTAACAAGGAAAGAATCCCTAAAAAAAGAAAATTCAAGTTTCCTTAGTTTTGATATCCATGTTTGATACGAATCATATTATATCACCGGCATTCAACCTACAATTCCAAGAACCAAACAAGGGAAAACGCACCAAATTGTGGATTTCTTTAAATTGTTACCAAGGTTGCACAATTTATAGGAAGGAAAATGTTTAAAAAGCTTTGGGGTTTATTACCCTTTGCCATCTGGTGGACAATTTGGAGCGAAAGGAACAATCGTCGTACTCTAACAGGTATAGGCATACTAATCAACTTATTATCATTTGGTAAGTGTACGCTTTTCAATTGGTCTTTGCACACTAAATTATTTGAGGGTTATTCTCTGTCAACACTCATTTATAATTGGGATGCCGTAATTGGTATGAGCTAGCCTTGTTAGCTCAATCTTTGAAGCTCACTGCTTTGTGAGTTTTTCATCTTTTAATCTAATTTGCCATTTTCGTCAAAAAAAAAAAATAGTGGGATCGTGCGACTAGATCCTAAAAGTTTTTATTAAACTCAATGTCTCAATCTCTTATGTGAAAAATACTTGAATCCCCCTACTATATGGGTTCAACATATACAAGCCCCTCAAAGTGGATCCTCCACTATCAACTCCACACTTTCTATTTTTTGATATTTCTGAGGCCCCGAACTTTTATTTTGGGGCCTGGTTTTGAATTATCCCGGTTGCGCGTCAAGACTTTCATTAATAAAAGTAAAAATACCCAAAATAACCTCCTATTTATATTCGTTTTATAACGAGAAATGTAAACAAATCCAACTCGGGTTAGGTTTTAGCTCTATTCTCTTCTCTCGATTAGCTCTCGATTATAACAAGTTAGAGAATTAAAGAACAACGGGTCTTTAATCTACACGAATTGTTGATATCTTCTCCTAAATTAGGTTGATTTCTTCTACACGAATTGTTGCATTGAAGAACAAGAGGTCGTTAATCTGTTGCTGTGTTGAAGACGAGACGAAGAACAAGGATTTATTGTTGCTTTATCTCAATTTTTATTGATGTTATTCATTGATTTATCACATTATAAATAGAGATATAGAAATCAACGTAGGTTGATTTTTGATTGTTACAATTGCGATCTAGTTTTTGACATTTTTTATTTGGTTTTTGATAATCGAGTATGTTTTTGTTGATGCTACACGGGTTTGGTTGATACGGAAGAGGAATACTAAGAACATTGTTTCGGAAGTAAGAAAACAACAAATCTAGGTAATAATTTTATTTTGTTTTTATTTCGGATCTGTTTTCAAATTTTTTTTTTGAATTATTTGTTCTTCTTCCATGTCCGATCTCATTAATTTGATACGAGAGGAGTATGAAGAAACAATTTTATTTCGAAAGAGACAAGTTCGGTTTGATTTGTTGGACATGTTGTTTTTTGTTACGTATGTGTAACTTTAGGTTACACATATATATCCCGTTGTATTTTTAAGCATGTGTAAGGAAGATGCGAGATGTTATTTAGTTGCGGCATGTAATTTTAGTTTACACACATATATCTGTTTTGTATTTTAAGCATGTGTGAGGAAGATGCACATGTTTTTAGTTGTAGCATGTGTAATTTTAGTTTACACATATGTATCCCGTTGTATTTTAAGCATGTGTAAGTTGAAGTTACATATATATGTCCCGTAACATGTTTATGTGTAAATAGGTGTATCATCTCGTATCTTTTACTCATATTTAGCTTGCCGCATAGAATATACTTCTCACGAGGGGCAACGCCCCGAGTGAATTGTGCGTCGTTTTAAAATTTTGATATTGTTTTTGTGTGTATTGATATTTTTTAGGTTTTCATGGATTCCGTTAGTTGCGCTTTCTGTTAGTTGCATTGCTATTGTTCGCTACTTTTCGAGATTTTATTACCTGCGTGTTAATACCGATATCGGACTTGAAGAGTTTAAGGAACAAGTTTGCGGAATGGAAGCGATTACTCCTCTTGGTATTACTTTCTTCTTTCGAGAAAGTGGGAAAGATTTCATTGGATGTGATTTTTTCGTTGCAAGCTCTTATATCCATCACAAATAGTAAACAAAAGACCAAAGTGTTGATATTTTCTTGCAAAATGTTCCTCGTGTGGCATCTTCTTCCAAATCTGGCGGATTCTTCTATTTCTAATGTCTAGGTCTAGTAGTATGTCTTCGTCCAGAAACAATCTTCATTTGGAATGTATTTGGAAGATAAAAGCAAGCCTGCGAAACCTTTTGTTATCGGATGGTTGGCCCAATGTTCTTGGTGAGATTGGTCATGTGTTTGTTGAAGGAGTTAAGCAAGTCGGGGTTGCTTACACCAGAGTATCGTCTTCGCACTTTGGTTTCAAAATGATTGTAACTCACAATGGGCGTTCTAGGTTCACGGCTAAGTGTGCGGATGAAAAATGCGGCTGAAATTCCATGCGGCTTCTATTGATGAGAGGAACGAAATGTTTCAGGTAGGTTTTCGCTTTCTGGTCATCTAATGCTTAGCACATGTTATGTGTTGTTACAGTATGTGTAACTTTGGTTTACACATGATGTTTTTTGCACCATATTGTTTTTGGTTTGAATTTTTATATTTTGTATTAACATCTCCGGAGTCGAGTCTTATAACCCCGAGCACATTTGTGGTGGTCTGTGGGCGCAACTTGAACCAAACATACTCCACCGACTTCTCGTCTAGTTTGATTGAGGAAGAAGTTCGCAAAAATCCTCACAAGAAGCCCAACCAAATTGCTCTTGATTTCCGGACCAATTATGGGATTAACATGGAGTACTATCAGGCATATAATGCTAGGGAAAAGGTTTATGAGACGATTTATGGCGACGATGTCAAGTCCTACTCGCATTTGGTATGGTATATTAATGCTATAAGGGAAACCAACCACGTAGCGTGATAAAGTTTGAACGTGAAAATAAACAGTTTCAACGGATTTTCATCGCATTTGCTTGCATGCATCAAAGGGTACCGGTTTTGTCGTGCAATGGTATACTTGGATACTACTTTCCTTCTTTGGTACATTCAAAGGTTGCTTGATGGCAGCTACTGGGATCAATGGTGGTAAAGGTATGTTTTTTTCTTTTTAACAACTTCGCTGACAAATAACCGAGAGTTACACATGTGTAACTCTCGATTCATTACTTTTTACCCAAGTGTGTAACTAAGAAAATATCATCTGTAGCCCTTAAGTTACACATTTGTTTTAGCATGTGTAACTTGTATTTACACATTGTCATCTGTTTGTGTGAAACTTATTATTCTTCGATTATGCACAATTTTTTTTTGTAGGATTTTTCCCCTTGCTTTTGCACTAGTCGATTTTGAGACTATCGACAACCGGGAGTGGTTTTTGAGGAATTTGATCAAGTTGTTGGTGATGGGAGGCCAATCACCTTCCTTTCGGATCGCCATGAAGGACTCTTGCGGTGTTCCACTTGTCTATCCGTATGGGTTCCATGCTCTTTCGCTACTATCATTTGACGAAAAATATACCCATCACAACACCCAGCATCCTGGTATTCGCCAGTGATGGACCATTTCCGAGAGGCGACATACTCACTCTCACCTCGAAAACCATGCGAAAGCCATACGAAGATTAGAGACTTGAACTCAATTGGGTGGTGATTACATTGAGACCATCCCACTAATCATATGCGAATGCCTATTTCAAAGGTTGTCGTTATGGACGAACATCTAGTACTCTGTGCAGAATCACCAATAGGCCGGTTCTCGGTTCACAAGAAGATGCTTGCATCTGCTCTTCTTGATCGGAGTTAATTAAGTGTGTGTGTGTGTTTTGTTGTTTGCTTGTCTTTTTATTTCATGTTTTGTCACTTTATGTATTCATCATTTTTTTTTTTCCTTTTCGGATTAGGAGGAAAATAATGTGTTTGATGGCAGAGCGTCATAAATTGGTGCTAATATGATGACTCCATTAACCCCGAGTATGAAGAAAGCTTGTGGCTCTTCAAGATGAAGGTTTGGCTTAGGAAGTATTGGTTGCTAGTCCTACCGTGTTTGAAGTTATTAGCGAAAGGTCTCACATGGTGGACCTTGAACACGAGACTTGCACTGTCAAAGGTTTGATTTCTTATGCTTTTTCTTCTCTCTGTATGTTCTTTTTCTCCTTTTAAGATTAGATATATGCATGTGTAAATACTAGTTACACATATATTTTGCAAGTGTAACTTAAAGATACACATCCTGTATATGCACTTATAATATCTAATTTTCCTTGTGCTTTATGATTTGTATGTGCAACTAACTGATTTTTTGTTTTGTTTTTGTTTTTTTCAAGGTGGCGCGTATATGGTTTTCCTTGTGCTCATGCTCTTGCAGCCATACGGAAGATTAAACGTGAGGCTATTGATTTCATTTCACCATATTTTACAAGCGACTATTTTAGGAAGACTTATATGCATGCCATCCAGTAGATTCCCAACTACAACAGTGCTGTTGAATATCATCCGGATAACACCGTCATCCCGCCTCTTAGTGAAGAAGCCACCGGGTAGTGGACCCCGGGAAAGAGGATTATAAGTAAACGTGAGAGAAAAGGTGAAGAGAAAGTTCGTTGCGAATCGCAAGGAAAACAAAACAACAAGGCGGGTTGCGGGAATCCTCGGAAGTTCACACCTCACTAGATTGAGCCTACCAAAGTTCATTTCTCAAGTAATGATTTTATGTGTGGATTCTTTTTTTTTTCTTGGATTGTTTCTTTTTAGTTTTCTTTCATTTGGTTAGCATGGACCAAACGTTTTTATTTTTCCAACGTTGATTATGTGCAAGGATCTATTCATTCGCATTTTATATTTTGTCAATTAACAGTTGAAATGCGGTTTATTCTATTTTTTTGATTTATTGTGTATGTCTGATCGGTGGTCAAATGCTTGTGTAACTTCGATTAGATGTGTAAACGTGGTTACAATCATTGTTAATGCATGTGTAACATTAGCTTACACATGATAAATGCTGGTTTAAATTTATTTTATTTTGATTTATTGGTCAAGTCCGATCAATGGCTTGTGTAACTTCAGTTTACACTCAAATATATGGATGAGCGAAAATGTAAATAATCCAAACGGTGATCGAACTAGCAAGGATGTGTAACTCTAGTTACACATCCCTGGGATATAAAGTGCGAAGACGATATTTAGCCGTGGATGTGTAACTTCAATTTACACTCAAATATATGGATGTGTAACCGGTGTTACATCACGTGAATGCATGTGTAATATTAGGTTACACATGATAAATGCATATGTAACCTCGAGGTTACACCTAAAGCATCATGTTAAGATGTGTAGTTACTTACCCTATTGCATACTTTATGAAACCCACAGACACACAACAAAAGTTCTAACAAGATAAAAGTTTTTAATTCAAAGAATTTCAATCCAAAAATATTTTCAAAACCAAGAACTGCTAAAATCTACTAACTCGATGAAATTTAAAAGTTTCTAACAACATATTTTCCAAGTCTAACATCTCGCTTTGTGGCTAACAACATATTTGCTAGTATAGATTTTTTTCTAATCCTAATGACCGCTTTTACGCATCTCCGAATGGATCCGAAAGAATCTTGTATAGCATGCTTCCTCTCATGCGGTTGAGCTTGTCACCCACCATAGCATCATACTTGAGGTTAATTTTTTGTCAAGTGGTTTATTCTTCATCCCGATCTTCATGTAAGCGCATACACATGGAAGACACCGGAATTGTACCTTGTGGGGCGAAGCCAAATTCTTGGTCTTTTCATTCATCCCAAGAGCATAAGGACACAAGAGTCTCGCCTGTAGTAATTGCAAAATGCATATTTCTTGGCTTGAACAAGGTGTTCACTCTGAGTTCCTTAACGTTTGATGAGTTCATGTAGGACCAAGCATTAGAGCTTTTCAACTCATACTCCAAATAAAGGTAAGTGTGTGTTGTTGTTGCACATTGGGCGAAAAAGTCCGATCGCATCGTTCTTGTACTTGACATACTCCTTCGCAAGCTTTGGAATCCAAAATTTCTTGAATTCTCGTAATCGTTCAAGTACGTGATCCGCAAAAACCATTTGGAATGTCAAACTCACATTTTTAATCAAAAGTTTTACAAATGAACAAGTGATTATGTAAATGTTACACATAGGGGCTTGGGTTTTCACTAGAAAAATAAGAATGTGTAACTTCAGATTACACATTATAAATGTTTGTGTAACTTCGCATTACACATTATAACCGCATTTGTAACCCGGATTACACATTATAACTGTTTTCTCCGACATAAAAAAAATCATAATCTTACAACACACACTACACATTATAAATGCAATAAGATTTCAAATGTATCAAGTACTTACGTATGCTTGTGGCGACAGGAATATCGCTTTGTCATACTTGTTTAGAGTTCATCTTTGTCCTCAATCTGTGATGTAGAAGTCGGTGAATTCTGACTCTAAGAAGGATTCTTTCTTGTAAGGCAGCATTAGTTCTCCGTATATATTAAAAATGGGTACCATTTTCGTCGCGTTCAATCCAAGTAATGTCTCTCGCATTACAAAGAAGTAAACTATTATTAATCAACATAATGTAATCAAGTAGTAATATACAACAAACAATCAATAATGTAATCAAGCCTACTTGGAGTCAAGCTACTTACGTTTTCGGATGAGTATGGAAATATTCAAGCACTTTCTCCTTTTTCTCGCCTTCCAGCCTTTCGATAACTTCAACCTTTCACATCCTTTCATTGTTCCGTCATCTTCTTGAACCTCATACATTCTTTCTTCTTCTCGCTCTTGAACGCAAGGCCCATTCTTTCTTTTTCCACTTCCGAACAACGGCCATTATTTCTTCATTAACACTCTTCTTAATCTTCTTCGTCCTCTTTTCATACCGCTTTCGATCTTGTGTTGGAATTTTTTCTATTCCTCGGACACGTTGTTGTATGAATGCTGGTTGGTTTTCTCTTATTGTATTCGCAACTTCCTTCAAAGAATCCTCCCCGGTGTAGTGGAGTTTTATCTATTCCAAGGCTAAAAAAGTTCCCTTGTGTTGTAGGCGCGCAAAAAAAAAAAAGGCAAAATCTCGGTAAATTAGCACATGTATGTAACTTAAAGTTACACAAGCCAAAATAATAATGTATTGTGTGTAACCTCAAGATGCACATGCTTTTTACAATGTGTAACTTGGAAGTTACACTTCCATTACAAACAAAACAAGCCAAAATAATAATGTAATGTATGTAACCTCAAGCTACACATGCCTTTTGCAATGTGTAACTTGAAGTTACACTTCCATTACAAACAAACATAAAGGAAAAATAAAACGGAAGAGTGGTTACCACTTGAGCTAGGTTCCGCATTCTCCATCACCGCAGTCTGTGTTCACTTTTGTTAATGTCACCACAATCTCATCAAGCATTTTACTCACTTCAAGATCCGTCATGCATCGCAGGGTTAGCTCCTAGTTGCACCAACATGTAGGTCCGAGCATTGTCAAGTTTTGTGTTTGCGGTGTTGTAGCAAATTATCACCATGGAGTCCTCAAATCAGTTGAAGCAAAACTATCGTCGATAGTTTCGATGTTGGCTGAGTTGGAGCAAATCGGGAACCAAACCGTCACTAACGGGGGCGGTGTCTCTTCAATGACATTTGCGTATCATCACCTATGGCTTTCTCACGCGGCTCAACCACAACACCACCTTCTCGCATCTTTCTTTTGTGCCTCATCAGCAGCATGCGTCTCTTCATCGCTTTCTTAGCGCCTCATCAACAACACACCGGTAGTGCGCTTTTTCTTACTAGCGGGCTTCTTCTTTTGATAAGCCTTGCGCCTCTGCGAGAAGTTTGAGCTGCACTTTTGGCGTATTTCCAAATTGCCGTGGCTCATACATGGAACGCACAAGCATTGAAATGAGAATTAGGATGATGATTATGATGTTAAATTTTTTTAATAAAATTTTAAGAAGAATATATCATGTGTGATTGACTGGCTTCGATAACTAGCATGTGTAACTTCATGTTACACATGAGTATGGCATGGATACCTAGTGTAACATGCAGTTACACATGCATCTAACTAGTGTAACCAGAAGTTTCACATGCATATAGCATGTGTAACTAGGGATTACACATCCATATGATTAGTTTACTCAACAATAATCAAGTGTAATCAAGTTAAACAAGCATATTAAAATCAACAACTAAAATATGAACCTAAAATGTTCGAAGACCTTAGTGTCAACTAATTGGGTACATCTATCAAGTTAAAGAAGCATATTAAAATGAACAACTACTTACATTCTTCATGGAAGGATTTTTCCGTGTCATCTTTCTCTTTTCTCTTTGGTCTCTTTCTCGGACTCTTCTTCTTCATGTTCACTACTTCCATGCTCGTAGTTCCATCTCCTTGTTGATCGGCTTGCTCCATGCAAGAATCTCTACTTCTTCATGCTCAGCAGCTCCACGATCAAGACCTCCATGTCCAAAGATCTTCATGTTGCATAAACTCTTCCCCGGGTCACTTTGTAAGGATCAATACCCATTGCTTGCATAATTTGGCAACTAAAATTGTGAATCTTGAATTATGCTTTCAAAGGTCCGCTTCGATATTCCTTCTCTTGCAATTGCATACACACGCTTTAAACATTGCTTGGTTTGCTTGCGGTTGCTCTTTCAATTGTCCATTCTCAATGGTTTGCGCTTTCACCCAGCTTTTGCAGTCGCCCTTATTGTACCGACCAAGTTGTCAATCCGTCAAAATTAATTTCACTTTCTTACGCACTAAATTTAAATGAAGCACAAGGTAAGGAAGAGTTCGTATCCACAGAGAGAGGCGTTTGTTGTTATGTAAATTTGAG
The DNA here is from genome assembly GCA_023531295.1 of Papaver armeniacum. Classification (NCBI taxonomy): domain Eukaryota; kingdom Viridiplantae; phylum Streptophyta; class Magnoliopsida; order Ranunculales; family Papaveraceae; genus Papaver; species Papaver armeniacum. Next base: position 885,737 of record JAJJWW010015024.1, on the reverse strand, counting down.
TTTCTAAAATAACCCAAGGTATGTTTGTTGTTTAAGAAATAAAAGTAGTTGAAAGCAAAATAAATAATTTGAGAAATCAATAAGGAGAGAATATTGGTCAAGGGATAGTATCATTCACAAACATGTATTTTCATCAATGATTAGAATTGGTATTTTAATCTCGTATTTATTAAAAGTCCTAGGATACCTTGATCGCAAGTATAACCCGTTAATTCCTCGTTTTCATCACAACCACATTAAAAGATGCATATGTGAATTCTTCGTCAAAGCAACCTAAAGTGTAAAAGCACAATTAAGTTTAACTCCCTAAGAGCATTAAGTTTTATGGAATAAGACTCATCAATGCAAACGAATGTGTAAAAGCACTAGACGTTTTAACAAAAGTTATGACTCACTTGTGACTAGTAGGATGTATCACTACAAGCACTAACCACAATTATGCTACTTAGAATCGTGGATAAACAACTTTTTTCGTATTGAAAACCTAATATAGCTCTAGAGATGAACACAAATCGGATTGATTCCTAACTCAACCTAACAAGTTTTCAAATCTTATAACACTATTAATTGTGAATCACAAACAATAATTACTGAGACAAAACTAATTCATTGAATCAAAAGCATGTTGAGAAATCAACTTTTATCCCATAACCAATAATAAGTTTAGCTACTCATAGCTATGGAGTTCATCATCATCAATATTCAATAATAAACAAAGAAGAAGAAGAACAAAACCAAACCCTAGAAGTGTAAACAAAAGTGGCTCTCCAAAAGAATTCCCAAAAAAGATATGATATGAGGTCCCATGTGTTGTAGAAAACCTCCCTTTTATAGTCTTTCTCTCCTTCCAAAATTAGGTTTAGTCTTCAAAGTCCATTAGGTGAGAGTCCACCAAGCCCACAAGGATGAGAAACCCGTGTAGAAAATACGCCCGCCAAACGGTCGCCGGAATCCACGTATTATGGCCGAAATCGGCAGGAAAGTCGCGGAATCGGCTCCAGTGACCAGAAAGTCCGCCTGGCCACCGGTCAACGGGTCAAATCGGCGAGTCAACGGGTGAGTCGATTTGGCTCTGGATCACCGAGTTGGATCGGGTCAACTCGGAGTCAATCATCGATTGACATGAGTTAGTTCGAGGTGTAGGCCATTTTGCCGACATAACTTGCAAGGCTAGTTGCCAATGATGCACCATCATAGTCATTACTTCATTATGCCAGCCATGTTGGCCCTAACTTGCCACTCGCACATTCTCAAGCCAATTTCCTTCAGATCGCACTTCCAATCTCACGGCTTCTTCCATTCTCGTTCACACAGCCACAAAGACTAATGAATTACGGCTCCCCTGTCTTACTTGACTCGCAACACCAAGCCATCCATTTCAATCCACCACCAGAGCCTCGGTACCATCAACAAGCACCCGATCCCGCGGCCATTTCTTAAGCTCAAAGCCAACCTAGCCATTCTTGCCATCCAGAAACCCCCCAGAGCCCCAACACAAGCACCAATTCCATCTCGCAACTCACGCAAACATACATATAATTCCCTTTGAAAAGCTCCAATTCCTGTGCATCCAAAAATACACAATCACAAGCCATAACACCATAACTGCTGCTCCGCTCCCACAATCCACTGAGAGGCTCGAGGCCATTCCTTTTTGCCATCAACTACTCCATCAAGCAGCCCATTTGGAGTACCCACCTCAACTACCCCATTGCAAAATGGCCACCATCCGGTAGCAACTTCTTGTTCCGCATCTACCCCGCAGACTTAAACTCAAAGTGCATGCTCAATAGCAACAAAAGATCCAATGCACCAGCTGCAACACCAGTGCCTACTTATTCTCTGTTCAGCCTGCAATGTTCCAAGGGCTACAACTTCATTTCCACCTGACCCTGCAACTAAGAGCCACAAGCTCAGACCATAGACTCCACTGCCCCCATCCTGAGTTATTCACCTGCCATACATTCCACCTGACCTTCATCTCAGCCCCAGTATTACTCCATTTGAGTTTCATTGCCACTTTCTGCTCATAACCCAGCCAACATCAGCCTTCACTCCTGACATCCCTTTCTGCCCTGCCATTTCCACAGCATCACCAGGACCATCCTTAGCTGCACAACCTGCCACTAATTCCTGCCATTCATGACCACCTGCAATACTAAGTTCCATGCATTAGCATACTTAAACATCATGCCATCACCAGAAAAGCTAACGACAGCATTGGTCGGATCGCAAAATAACAAGGTGGCAGCCAAGTCACCAAATCTGCATGCACATTCAATCCTCGTATTTCAACTCCAAGATTTTCACTGAGCCATTCACTCATCACAGTTCACCAGCAATTTATCACTTCATCCTCAAACACCATCACCTTGCACCTCATCATCATTGCGGTATCAACAAAGCGGCACTCATGCAAGCTCAAAGCTTGCCACGTAGCTCCCAGTGCCATCATCACAACCAGATCGCAAAAATCCAACATCAAACCCTTGAGCACCTCGCAGCTCTACAACACAATTCCGCCACTGCAATGACAGCACCACCATCCCTGAGTCTCATACCAGCAGCAACCTTTCTGTCTAGCCTCATCCAACTTCTCTACCATTTCCTTAACATCAACAGTATGAACTCAACCCAATACAGTATGGAGTTCAAACAATCAACACGAGCAAACTCCAAAGATATACACAAGACCAATTACTATCCATACCAACATCCTCGCTACCAGATTTAAGTTTAAAACCCCAATTTCAGCTTCCCAATCCAAATTTCGCAATACAAATCACCACTGACCCAAAATTCCATCATTCCAGACAAAACAACTTCTGCAAAGCAACACCTCTTCTTTCTATCAACAGCTTCAGTATCTCTTTCTCAGATTGGTAGCCACAACCGATCTCATCATCGATTCCTCCAGCGTTTCTTTCTCTCAGGTGCAATTTTACGATCTCAAATTCGAATCCCAGCAAAACCCAAAACCCAATTTGAACTCGATTAGCGGCAACAAAAAACTACTAGAGCCATTCTCGATTTCTCAACATCACAGCGGCTCAACCCTGTTCTCTGAGCTTCAACTCTTCAGTTGCAGAGACTACCACCATCTCCTCCTCTTTCCTTTGGTCCGATTGAATCAATAAAGTGAAACCCTATTTCTTCTATGTATCTCGATCTCTTCCATGGAAGTAGCAACAGCTTCTCTTTCTCCTTCATTTCCAATTCGAACTCCTTTCTCTCTTTCTGTGTCTTGATTCAGGTGGAAAAATGATTGAGAAGTGATTTCCTCAATTAGGGTTGTAAGAATGATTGGGGTGGTTATATGCACTCCAGTTCATAGGCTAAGGGACACCCCGATGGGTACCCCATAAACTTGATTAGGTTCCAAAAAGTACTCGCCTAGGAAATGACAGCTTTGCCCCCTTTTGCTCAATTTTGGTGATTTCTCCTTCTTTTCCTCCGCGCGACTCCAGAGTACCTAATAACTCAAAAGCAAACATAAGATACATAATTCACACGAAAAATAGCAAAGAAAGCATAAACTCTATATAGTAAATACGGTGTATTCTACACCTATCAGATTCCCCCACACTTAGACTTTGCTTGTCCTCGAGCAAATCAAACAAAACAATAAAAATACAACAACTCCGTGTCGTCGAGGCTACGGTCACTTTTAGCGTAAATAACAAGCCTTTAAACCCCTAGGTGTCCCTAGTGGACGAGTTATAGTCTCGTGAGGGTTTACTAGAGATATACCCACAAAACCTATTTTTCAAACTCCGTCTATTCGTGACAAATCAATGAATGAATCCAAATTGACTACAGGAGGAGGTACCTTGCAAATTCAATTCAAATATTAGTAAATAAACTCTAATTAGATAGTTGAACAAGCCACAATACTCGGAAACTAACAAACCACAATCACAATGAAAGATTAAGAAGATGGTTAAAGATGTAGATGTTGGCGAATATTCTCAAGTGTTCGATGTTTCCCATATCTGTCTGAAGGTCACTGCTAAGATGAACCTAATCCTATTGGATTGAGCTACTTCGTGTTGAATGCTACATCAAATCAATTGGCATATACAAGGGAACCAAAAGTGACTTTATTCAACACAATAAAATTTTTTTATATAAGATTGGATCAAACTGGATCCAATTTTTTAGACGGCATGATTAGATCTTTTGGATCTAAGCGCATGCTTCTTGTCAGCAAGTACATGATAGTTGCCTTGGATCCTGCATTCCACGCTTGTTTAGGCGACGGAGACGGGGACTACGTTTCACACATACTTGCTATTCCCAAGTGTCTTTTTATTCCGTTTTGGTCTATTGGTCGGTCCTTTTTTTTTTTTTCATAAATTTTTTCATTTTTTTTTTTTTTCTTTTTTTTTTTTTTTTTTTTTTTTTCAATTTTTTTCTTTTTCTAGTAACTCAACCACTCTATTTCATCCTAGCAGTAATAACACGTCGATTTTTAGTGACCCACCAAAGCACTTAGAGAATAATAGATAAATATGGAAAAATAAAAATAGAATGTGATATGGTGATATTCCGAGATATGGTAACAACTATCATATAATTTGTGATTTACGAGCTATGTTCGTCCCGTTTAGTTAATTGGTTCCTCAACTCCTGCATTCAAAATGGTTTCATCCACTAATTGTGTCATCCTAAAGGCACAAGTTCTAGATTTCGGAGTTCAAAAAGCACATATTTTTCTGTTTTTCTATTTTTCTGATTTTTTTTTTTTTTTTTTTTTTTTATATAAAACAAACTAAAACATATAAATGCTCCCCACACTTAAACCTTACATTGTCCTCAATGTAAATTGAATCATCCAAAGTAAGTCAAGGTGGGAAATCCTAGCAAGAAATCAAAAAAACAAAGTAAAAAAAAAAACAAGAAAAGAAATAAATACAAGATAAGAAATACTCATCGTTTGGGTTGCCTCCCAATTAGCGCTTGGTTTAAAGTCGTCAGCCCGACTATCTCCTTGCTTTCTATGACTCCTCCAGAGGGAGCACATCCACAAAGTTAACTCCTTCCACCACCTCGGAAGTGAAGTTCTCATAATATGGTTTCAACCGGTGCCCATTAACTTTAAGTTCTTTCCCTGTAGCTATGCTACGAATTTCCACTGCACCATGAGAAAACACATTAGTAACAATAAAAGGTCCGATCCATCGTGACCTTAATTTACCCGAAATAAATGCAAGCGAGAATTAAACAAAAGCACTTTCTGCCCTATGCAAAATTGTTTCCTAGAAATCATGTTATCATGGAATGCTTTCGTCTTTTCTTTATAAATCCGTGAACTTTCAAATGCATCATTGCGAAGCTCCTCTAGCTCTTGAAGTTGTAACTTCCTTTGCTTTCCAGCCCCATCCATCTCCATGTTGCATTGTTTAATAGCCCAAAACGCCTTATGCTCAATTTCCACGGGTAAGTGACAAGGTTTACCATACACAAGCCTAAAAGGAGACATTCCAATAGGTGTTTTATATGCGGTTCTATACGCCCACAAAGCATCATTAAGTCGCATGCTCCAATCCTTCCTTGTCGGGTTCACCGTCTTTTCTAGAATTGATTTCACCTCCGGTTAGACACCTCGGCTTGTCCATTGGTTTGGGGATGATAAGGTGTTGCAATCTTATGCGACACATTGTACTTCCTTAACAAGCTTTGCAAGAACCTGTTTTTGAAGTGAGAACCCCCATCGCTAATTATCGCCCTTGGAATTCCAAACCTCGCAAAAATATTAGCTTGCACGAAATCAAACAACTTTAGAATCATTAGTTGGGGTGGCTTTAGCTTCCACCCATTTCGAGACATAATCAACCGCAAGTAAGATATAAAAATTCCCATGGGAGTTGACAAAAGGCCCCATAAAATCAATACCCCATACATCAAAAACTTCAATAAATTGAATAAAAGTTTGTGGCATTTGATTTCGGACACCTAGATTGCCCTGTTCTTTGACACCTATCACAAGTTGTACAAAATATATGTGCATCCTTAAACAAAGTTGGCCAATAAAAACCACTTTCAAGTACCTTGTGCGCTGTTCTCTTACTCCCAAAATGTCCTCCGCAAGCATAAGAGTGACAAAAAGACAAGATAGAGTTAAATTGATTCGGGCACGCACCTTCGTATTACTTGGTCACTACCATGTTTCCATAAGTATGGATCATCCCATATGTATTGGTTCCCTAACCTCTTAAGTTTGTCCCTCTCAGCACGAGACAAGTTCTGTGGGATTTGTTTAGAAACTAAGTAATTGACAATATCGGCATACCATGGTTCTCCAAAGGCAATTGAGAAAAGTTGCTCATCCGGGAAACTTTCACGCAACGGGATAGTCTCCTTGTCCACAGCAAGCCGGCTCAAGTGATCCGCAACGGTGTTCTCAATCCCTTTCTTGTCTTTGATTTCAAGATCAAACTCTTGCAAGAGTAAAATCCACCGTATGAGCCTCGGTTTCGCCTCTTTCTTTGTAAGCAAGTACTTAAGCGCTGCATGATCAGAAAAAACAACAACTTTTGTACCAATTAGATAAGAGCGAAACTTTTCTAAAGCAAAAACAATGGCTAATAACTCCTTTTCAGTGGTTGTGTAGTTTTGTTGAGCCTCATTTAACGTTCTAGAAGCATAATAAATAGCATGAGGAAGCCTCCCCACACGTTGCCCAAGCACCGCACCAACCGCATAATCACTAGCATCACACATGAGTTCAAACGGCTTACTCCAATCCGGTGGTTTAATGATAGGGGCTGAAATCAAAAGTTCTTTCAAACGATTGAATGCCGCCATACATTTTCATCAAAGTTAAAAACCACATCTTTTTGCAATAAGTTACAAAGTGGTGACGCTATTTTGGAAAAGTCCTTGATGAACCTACGATAGAAACCTGCATGACCAAGAAAAGAACGTATCTCCCTCACCGTAGTGGGAGGGGTTAGAGCACGAATAAGGTCTATCTTAGATTTATCAACTTCCAAACCTTTAGAAGATATTATATGGCCTAAAACTATGCCATGAGTTACCATGAAATGGCACTTCTCCCAATTTAGCACAAGATTTGTTTCAACACATCGTTCAAGGATTAGAGACAAATTGTTCAAGCAAAGGTCAAATGAATCACCAAAGACACTAAAGTCATCCATGAACACTTCGATTATGTTTTCAACATATTCCGAAAAGATACTCACCATACACCTTTGAAAAGTAGCCGGAGCATTGCATAGGCCAAAAGGCATCCTTCTATAAGCAAAAGTACCGAAAGGACAAGTGAAAGTGGTTTTCTCTTGATCCTCCTGCTATCACAATCTGATTATAACCCGAATAGCCATCAAGAAAGCAATAGTATGAGTGTCCCAAAAAACGTTCAAGCATTTGATCAATAAAAGGTAAAGGAAAGTGATCTTTTCTAGTGGTGGCATTCAATTTTCTATAATCAATACAAACCCTCCAACCGGTTTGCACACGAGTTGGGACAAGTTCATTCTTATCATTCTCCACCACCGTTACTCCCGATTTCTTTGGTACCACTTGTACTGGGCTTACCCACTTGCTATCGGATATGGGGTAGATAACACCCACTTCCAAAAGCTTGAGTATCTCCTTTTTCACAACTTCCATCATGGGAGGATTCAAACGACGTTGCGCGTCCCTCTTAGGCTTTGCATCATCCTCCAAACGAATTTTGTGCATACAAACGGCAGGGCTAATACCCTTGATATCGGCAATTGTCCATCCTATGGCCGTCTTGTACTTCCTTAGCACCCTTAGAAGTTTTTGCTCCTGTAAATCACTAAGCTTGTTAGAAACAATCACCGGTAACTCTTCATTATCACCCAAGTACAAGTACTTGAGGTGGTCGGGAAGAGGTTTCAATTCTAAAATCGGAGATTTAACAATTGAAGGTACAAGCTTTTCATCACTGCATGGTAAAGAAATAAAAAGAGATATTATGAGTTTTCGGGCATTCTTGGAGTGAATTAAGATCACCAAGAGCTTCCTTGACTTCATTACCACACTCTACACCATTATCTATGGATGTAGTTAACACGGTTTCCAAAGCATCATCACCGTTTAATTCAAACATTTGTTGTGCCAATGTATCCATCACATCAATGGAGAAACAAGAGTGGACATCGCTAGGATATCTCATCGTCTCAAAAAATGTTGAAACGTATTATTTCTCCATCAAACTCCATAGTTAGCGTTCCCTTATCCACATCAATTATGGTTTTCGCCGTTTTCATGAAAGGACGCCCAAGAAGCAATGGAAGAGATGAGTCCGGAGCACCTTCATCCATCTCTAACACACAAAAAGTCCGCAGAAATACAAGTTGATTAACCCGCACAAGAACATCCTCAACAATACCCATTGGGTAGACATTAGATCGATCGGCTAATTGCAATACAATTTCAGCCTTTTTGAGAGGACCAAGATCAAGTGAATTATACATTGACGCAGGCATAACATTAACGGAAGCACCTAAGTCCAACATAGCTTTGTTAAAAGTTGTGTTACCAATTTTGACGGGAATGTCGAAACTACCCGGATCCTTGCACTTAAGTGGGAGTTTGTGTTGTAAGATTGCCGAAGCATTCTCCCCCACACTAAGCACTTCATTACCTTTGAGCCTTTGTTTGTTGGTACACAAGTCCTTCAACACCTTTGCATACTTTGGAACTTGCTTGATAGCATCAATGAGTGGTATGTTCACGTGAATCTTTTTAAGAACGTCTAAAATCTCCTTTTCTAATTCCGCCTTCTTAGAACTTGCAAATCTGCGAGGAAAAGGTAGAGGAGGAACATAAGTAGAAACCGGAGTTTTAGCGTTAGAAATAGGTACCTCAGAAGTTTGGGGAGAATCCTCGACTTTCTCCTCCAAAACAGGTTCCTTTGGTGTCTCCACCTTGCCCGAATCAGCAACTTCGGGTTGCACAAGTTGTGTACCGCTTCTCAACGTAATGGCATTGACACCCTCTTTTGGGTTAATAGGTTGAGAAGGAAGTCTCCCACTATTTTGTGCCTTCAAATTGTTGATATCAATCGCCATGGAGCCCATTTGTGTTTGCAACTCCTTAATAGCACTCTTAGTCTCTTGTTGACTTTCCTTGAACATGGTGGAAATACCTTGCATAAAAGTTTGAAGCTTTGCATCAATATCAGCACCTTGAGTTTGTGATTGTTGTGCTTGAGGTTGCTGAAATTGTTGTTGTGGTTGAAATCCACTAGGACGGTTGAAAGTAGGTTGTTGAACGGCTCCTTGCTTGTTAGCATAGCTAAAATTGGGGTGATCTTTCCATCCCGGATTATAAGTGTTGGAGTAGGGATCATACCGTCTTGGTTGATTCGGAAAGATCGCATTAGCTTGCTCGTCTTCATAAGATTGAGAAGAAGTTGGTACAACCGCGGCTGCGACTTGTTGAAGCATTGCGTTCATGTTACCCATTTGTTGACGAAGTTCCTCCACCTCGCTCACTTCACTCACCCTTCTTAGAATCACATCCGAACCACGACTCAAGAATTGTTGTGAGTTCGCTGCCATGTTTTCAATCAACTCCCTAGCTTGTGCCACCGTCTTGCTAACTAGTGCACCACCACCCGCAGCGTCAATAAGATTCCTATCACTTTATTGAGTCCTTCATAGAAGTATTGGATGATCATCGCGTCACTAAATTGGTGGTGAGGGCAGCTTGCAACCAATCTCTTGTACCGTTCCCAACATTCATATAAGGATTCTCCCACGTTTTGCTTCATCCCGCAAATCTCCTTGCGAATTTGAGTAGCCTTGGATGCAGGAAAATATCTCTCCAAAAAGAGTTTCTTCAGCCCATTCCATGTTGTGACACTTCCGGGAGGTAAATAGTACAACCAATCCTTAGCACTATCCATTAAAGAGAAACGGAAAACCTTCAACATTGCACCATCCGCCTCAACATTTGCTTTGGAAGCATAGCCGTGACAATGGTGTGGAAGTCCAAAAGATGTTTGTTAGGATCTTCATTCACCATGCCATGGAATTTAGGTAATTCTCTAAGCAACCCCGGCTTTATCTCAAAAGTAGAGTTCGTTTGAATACACCCCTGTTGTGTATCTAGCCTATGAGAAGCTAAGTCCTTGAGTGAACGATTTGCATCACCCATTTCTTCTTCTTCTCGTTGTCGGAAAATCTCTTCTCCTACTTCCTCCTCGTGCTCGTCCGTTGTGCCTTTACTTGGTTGGAGTATTGTGCCGCGTCTAGTAGCTATCCCGCACCTTGGATAATTCCAATCCTTAGAAGCCAGAGATTATGCACCTGCAAACAATTCTCGCAAACAAGTGAGAAACAAGACAAGAAACGAAAAGCAAAGATAAAAGCAAAAATTGTAAAAAGAAACTAAAAACTTAATAACAAGCCGTATGCCTCCCGCAGCGAGCGCCAAAATTTGATCGTGTGTCAATCCGTCAAAAATAATTTCACTTTCTTACGCACTAAATTTAAATGAAGCACAAGGTAAGGAAGAGTTCGTATCCACAGAGAGGCGTTTGTTGTTATGTAAATTTCGATTTCTAAAATAACCCAAGGTATGTTTGTTGTTTAAGAAATAAAAGTAGTTGAAAGCAAAGTAAATAGTTTGAGAAATCAATAAGGAGAAGATATTGGTCACGGGATAGTATCATTCACAAACATGTATTTTCATCAATGATAATTGGTATTTTAATCTCGTATTTATTAAAAGTCCTAGGATACCTTGATCGCAAGTATAACCCGTTAATTCCCTGTTTTCATCACAACCACATTAAAAGATGCATATGTGAATTCTTCGTCGAAAGCAACCTAAAGTGTAAAAGCACAATTAAGTTTAACTCCTAAGAGCATTAAGTTTTATGGAATAAGACTCATCAATGCAAACGAATGTGTAAAAGCACTAGACGTTTTAACAAAAGTTATGATTCACTTGTGACTAATAGGATGTATCACTACAAGCACTAACCACAATTATGCTACTTAGAATCGGGGATAAACAACTTTTCGTATTGAAAACCCTAATATAGCTCTAGAGATGAACACAAATCGGATTGATTCCTGACTCAACCTAACAAGTTTTCAAATCTTATAACACTATTAATTGTGAATCACAAACAATAAATACTTTGAGACAAAACTAATTCATTGAATCAAAAGCATGTTGAGAAATCAACTTTTATCCCATAACCAATAAGGTGTTTAGCTACTCATAGCTATGGAGTTCATCATCATCAATATTCAATAATAAACAAGGAAGAAGAAGAACAAAACCAAACCCTAGAAGTGTAAACAAAAGTGGCTCTCCAAAAGAATTCCCAAGAAAAAGATCTCCTATGTGTTGTAGAAAACCTCCCTTTTATAGCCTTTTTCTCCTTCCAAAATTAGGTTTAGTCTTCAAAGTCCATTAGGTGAGAGTCCACCAAGCCCACAAGGATGAGAAACCCGTGTAAAAAATACGCCCGGAAAACGGTCGTGGAATCACAGTATTATGGCCGGAAATCGGTAGGAGAGTCGCGGAAATCGGCTCGGTGACCAAGCAAAGTCCGGGCTTGGCCATCACGGTCAACGGGTCGGATCGGCGAGTCAACGGGTGAGTCGATTCGGTCTGGATCACTGAGTTGGATCGGGTCAACTCGGAGTCAACTGACTCAGTTGACATGAGTTAGTTCAGGCTAGGCCATTTTGCCAGGCCAACTTGCAAGGCTAGTTGCCAATGATGCACCATCATAGTCATTACTTCATTATGCCCGACCATGTTGGCCCTAACTTGCCACTCTTGCACATTCTCAAACCAATTTCCTTCTTATCTTTGCACTTCCAATCTCCCCGGCTTCTTCCATTCTCGTTCACACAACCACAAAGACTAATGAATTACTGACTCCTGTCTTACTTGACCGCAACACTGAAGCCATCCATTTCAGTCCACCACCAGAGCCTCAGTACCATCAACAGCACCCAATCCTGCAGCCATTTCTTAAGCTCAGGCCAACCTAGCCATTCTTGCCATCCAGCTACCCTGCCCTGAGCCCCAACACAAGCACCAATTCCATCTCAGTGCAACTCACAGACAACATACATATACTTCCCTTGAAAGCTCCAATTCCGGGCCTCGCAAAAATACACAATCACAAGCCATAACACCATAACCTCGCTCGCCACAATCCACCCAGAGGCTCGAGGCCATGCTCCTTTTTGCCATCAACTACTCCATCAAGAAGCCCCATTTGGAGTACCAAGACCTGACTCAATCTGATCCCATTGCAAAAATCGGCCACAGCTCCGTAGAGCAACTTCTTGTTCCTTGCGCACTACCACCACTGCGGCTTAAACTCGAAGTGCATGCTCAATAGCAACAACAGCATCCAATGCACCAGCTGCAATACCAGTGCCTACTTATTCTCTGTTCAGCCTGCAATGTTCCAAGGGCTACAACTTCATTTCCACCTGACCCTGCAACTAAGAGCCACAAGCTCAGACCATAGACTCCACTGCCCCCATCCCGAGTTATTCACCCGCCATACATTCCACTCCGACCTTCATCTCAGCCCCAAGATATTACTCCATTTGAGTTTCATTGCCACTTTCTGCTCATAACCCACCCAACATCAGCCTTCACTCCTGACATCCCTTTCTGCACTGCCATTTCCACAGCATCACCAGGACCATCCTTAGCTGCACAACCTGCAATCCCAGAATCAACATTGCAGCCATCTCCTGCAGCTTCCCATTCACTGCCTGAATCATATTAGCTCAAACCATTGAGTTAGTCCACTCAACTGCTCTTGTCTCCACTTCGATGAAAGTACTCGGCGAAACCACCTCAATAGCTCTCAATCAGCCATCAATTACTTCTTCCTTGCTCACAAAGAAATGCAGCTCACTCACACCCCCAAGTGCAATCAAATAAAACCAAAAATCAATTCAAGCACCACCTGTGTTATCATTTTAGAAACCCTAACTCCATCAAATTTCCTCACTGTGTCCACAGAACCAAAATCTTCCACAGACACATCTTCTTATTATCGAGATTGAGCTCTTTTCCCATCTGATTCATTTAATCTCTCATAAACCCAGAGATTCAATTCATACCACCACAGAAACATCCATCCCTTCTTTTCCTCTACTTCATTCCCAGCTTTGAATCACCATTTCCATTAATCGATCGGAGACATCAACCTAAACCCGTCCATCATCTTCACTACCAAATCCTGCACTTCCCGACCGCTCTCAATCACCAACAAAGAAACTCCATTTCCACGGACCCATCACCTGCTACACCAGTTGCTCCTCCTTCTTCTCGATCTGCTTTTCTCCCTTCTAATTCTCTCTTATAGCACAACAGCCCATTTCTCTTAGTGAAGCCTCCATGGCTATTTTCTCAGTTTCAGGTGAAGAGAAACAATAAATGTCAATGTGAATTTTTAGGTTTCCTGTAGGAGAGTAATAGTGGATATTGCCACCCAGGTGATCTAGATAAGGGTCAACCATAATGATTATAGGCACCCCATGAATTGATACAGGCCACTAAAACGGCAGCCCCTAATTCCGTGGGTTGACTCCGCGCAGCATCCGCCCTTGAAATGATGTTTTTACACATAGAGATGCCCCTTAACCGTGGCTAGGCTCCAGATAGTGTTCTCCCCTGAAATGACAATTTCGCCCTTTGACTCAATTTGGGTGATTTCCGCTTCTTTTCCTCCGTGCGACTCCATTGCACCTGATAACTCAAAAGCAAACATAAGATACATAATTCACACGAAAAATAGCAAAGAAAGCATAAACTCTATATAGAAAATACGGTGTATTCTACACCTATCAGATACCAACTGTGCTGGAATTCCAAATCTGCATATTATGTTTTCGAATATAAAAGTAAAAATATCTTTGTCGCGAATGTGTTGTACCTCTTTTACTTCTGCCCACTTTGTGAAATAATCTGTTGCGACAATCAAATATCTCCTTTGCCCCGTGCACTGTAAAAATGGTCCTACAATGTCTAATCCCCACTTTCCAAAAGGACATACACTTGTTGAAAAAGTTAACGGTGCACCTGGTGCATGTATTTTCTTTCCATGCCTTTGACAATCTTCGCAACGTCTTGATATTTGCTTCGCATCTTCATGCATATATGGCCAATAATAGCCTTGCATTTTCGCCTTATGTGCTAAAGATCTTCCGCCACTATGATTGCCAGCATCCCCACTGTGTAGCATTTTTAATACTGCTTCTCCTTCCTTTCGTGTTAAATACCTGAGCGAGGGTCCATTAAAGGATCTTCGGTATAGTACCCCGTCTCTTAATTCATAATTTGTTGCATGACTTTTTAATTTATGCATTTCTAATCTATTTCTTGGGGTTTCTCCTTTCATTAAATAAGCATGAAGTTCTGTCCTCCAATCCTCGCAATGGGATCTTTGTGCTTCATCTTCTATGAGCATTACTTCTGCTTCTTCCTCTTCCTCTTTGTTGATTGATGGTGATTGAAGTGTCTGTATTTTTATGCATCTCGCAGATGGATATGTCATCATACTTGATATAAAAGCAAAAGCATCCGCGAGTCTATTGTCTTTTCTTGATATGTGTCTCCACTTTATTTTTGGTATCTTCGCTGACAATTCGTCAACAAGCTTTTTGTACTTTTTCAAGGATGCTTCATTTGTAGTATACTCTTCTTTTATATGGCGAATAGCTAACTGAGAATCACTGGTAATTCTTACATTCTCCAACTTCATTTCTATTGCAAATCGCAAAGCATGTATTATAGCTTCATACTCTGTTTCATTGTTAGTAGATGCAAACTCCAATCTGAAAGAGAAAGCCATTTTATTGCCTTCTCAAGCGAAATTATAATGATCCCAATTCCGTTACCTTCTCCATTTGATGATCCATCTACCAATATTTCCCATCTATTTGGCTCATTAATAAATCCCTTGGATTTCCATGTTCTTCTTCTATATCCATCATTTCTTCTACCGCTTTGCCTCATCTTCTTCTAATGGAAATTCTCGCTAAAAATCTGCTACAACTTGCGATTTTGGTGAGGATAACACTTCATATTTGAGTTTACAATGACTTACTTGAGCATTCCACCTTTCAACTCTTCCTGATCTTTTTGAATTTTTCATCACTGACTCAATTGGTACTTTTGTCATTACCTTTACCGTGTGCGCTTCAAAATAGATGCGAAGTTTAAACGTTGCGTAAACTAATGCCAAAATTAGTTTTTCAATTTTTGAATAATTTTTCTCTGCAACATTGAATGTTTTGCTGATGTAATAGATTGGTTTTTCCACCCCTGCGTCCATTCGCAATAATACCGCGCTTAATGCATGCGAGGTTGTCGCGAGGTAAATTAGTAATTCCTCCCCGTCTTCTGCTTTTTGTAATATTGATATATCCATTAGATGTTATTTTATTCCTTGCAATGCCTTTTCACACTCATCCGTCCACCTAAATTTCGTTCCCTTTTTAAGTATGTTGAAAAAATGTTTGCACTTATCAGATGATCTCGAGATGAATCTTCCTAGCGAAGCTAATAATCCATTTAACTTTTGCACATCTTTCACTGTTGCTGGCGTTGGCATGTCTCGAATTGCTTGTACCTTCTCCGGATCAACTTGTATTCCTTCTTTTGATACAATGTATCCTAAAAATTTTCCAGATGCCACTCCAAAGGTACATTTTTCTGGATTTACTTTGATGTTGAAATGTCTCATTTGTTCGAAATTTCCTTCAAATCTCGCACATGATCTTTTGCTTCTTTGCTTTTTATTAACATGTCATCCACATATACCTTTAATGTTTTATGTATCCATTGTTCGAACACTTTCTCCACCATTCTTTGATACGTCGCACCGGCATTTCGCAGTCCGAATGGCATTTTTGTGTAACAGTATAATCCTCTTGGGGCGAAAAAGGCAGTATGTTCTTGGTCTTCTTCGGCGAGAGGGATTTGATTGTATCCCTTATATCCATCCAAGGAAGATATCCATTCATTTCCTGCTGCTGATTCGACCATCTGCGGAATATCTGGTAAGGGAAAACTATCTTTTGGACAAGCTTTGTTTAAATTGGTGAAATCTATGCAAATTCTTATTCCTTTTTCTTCTTCTAACTACGACCATATTCGCTATCCATTCGGGGTATTTTGCTTGTCTAATAATGCCGCATCAAGCATCTTCTCGCAACTCTTCTTCTATTTGAGGATGATATCTTGTCGCGATCTTTCTAATTCTTTGTTTGAATGGTCCGCATTTTTATCAATCTCTAATTTATGACACGCTCTGAGATGGATCTATTCCGGCATCTCATCCATATCCCATGCGAAGATATCTTTATATTCTCGCAACAAATCAATGGTCTTTCTTTTTCATCTGCTTCCATTTTAGTTCCAATTTTTAACATCTTGGGTTCTTCTTCAGTTCCAATATTCACTTCCTTTGTTGGTTCTGCCGCAATGTAGCTAGCCTTCGTTTCTCCCATGGGCGTTGGTCTTCTTATTTCCTTTGCGAGATCACTCTCTTCACCACATATTCCTTTTCCTTCTTCCGCTCTTATCATATATGTTCCAAATTCTTCTTCCTTTTTTGCTGCTTTTGCCATCTTCTTGCGATCTTTTCGCCTCTTCACCCGTTCTTCATAATGTTTTACTTCGATTTGATGATACACTCTTCCTTTTTCGGTATCTCCTCTAATTTCGCCAATTCCACTCGGCATAGGAAATCTGACACATTGATGAAATGTTGATGCTACAGCTTTTATTGCGTGTATCCATGGCCTTCCCAACAGTATGTTATATGGTGATTCCATATCTACCACGCATAACGTCACATTTGTTTCAATTTCTCCCAACAAAATTCGTATTTTTATTTCCCCTTTAGGTTTTGTTATTGATTTTCCGAATCCATAGATATGACATGTTGCCGAAGTCATTTCTTCATCTTTGTACCCCAATTTTTTATATGCATGATAAAACATTATATTCACTGAACTCCCTGTATCCACTAAAGTTCTACTTATTGCCCATTCTTCCATTGTTTTTGTTAATTTTCCTTCTTCTTTGCTGGCACTTATCGTAATTACTAGTGGAGATGTGTGATTTAAGCTCTCTCCTGACATCTCTGTTGCCGTGAATATAATTCTCTGTTTTTCCCATTCTTTCAAGGGTAACACCTCCTTTGCTGCTATGATTCGCTTTCCTTCAAAATCTCTTTTATGTATTCTCCCTTTAATACTTTCATGAAATTCATTAACCATTGATTTTGAAATCATATTACATTCCAATTCTTCATTACTCTCTCTGATTCTAATTTTCTTCAATTTATCCATCATACTCTTGATTTTTTTACCATTTTAATGACAATATCCAATCTTTTATCTTCAATCACTCCCTGTTTCTAGCGCCATTATGTAGTTGCAGGAAATCCTACACTACACCCCTCACTAGAATGTACACAATTAAGTCATTTTAAGATGAATGATTATGATTTCTATTGATTGAATACTTGAATCTTTACAATATGAAATAGAAATGAGTAGTAGAATTACAATCACTCTAAAACTTTCTCTCTCCTAAAGACTTGCTTAACAATTCAAAAAGATCTCTCTCACAACAGACTAACTCAACCCTTTATATAGGGTAGTACATAGTGGATGACAGCTAAGCTGTCCTTTATTTTCGGGAATGTCTTGCGAAATATCGCAAGTGTACATGTATCAATTCTCGCGACACTCCTAAATTTCGCTGAATCTTCATATCTTTCTCATGTTTTAGCTGTCGTCATTCATTGCGTCATTTATTTTACTTCCCTGCGACTCCCTCGCAATGTCGTCATTTATTAATCTCGCGAAGTATTGATGTCGCGATATTCTGATCCTACATAAACTTCTTGATAAATGCATATAGTTTCGACTATATGATTGCATCTAAAAAGTTGATATGTACTTTCTTTTGGTTATGAAGTGTCTCTATGGAAATTTCATTAGGATCCCACTAGTTTTCGTACCTTTGCCAATTTTATTGACAAAAAGGGGAGGAATAATGTGTAGTTCACACTACAAATACATATGGTTTCCGGATCATTATGTAAGGGGAAGTGGTTTTCATGTGAGATGAAGTATTGACGAAGGGGGAGTGATACATATCACCATAGTATTGTTGTCGAAGTTGTGATACAATTGAACTTTGATGTTGTGTAATAATACTATAACACTGTGTAACAATGATTGAGAGCTATTGTTTTCTCATTGTTATGGCTACGGATCTTCAACAATGATGATGCTACATTGAATATCTTTGGAATCATTGGAGTACTTGGAAGTGATGAAGATTTTGAGTAATATTGAAGAACCAAGGAGATCAAACATGTGGATGAGAAGATGCAAAGTTTATTTATTTTGTATTCCATATGTCTTGATAGTTTTGTCACTAAAATTGACAAAGGGGGAGATTGTTAGAACACTGCTCGGTCGAACTCGCAACCGTTGCTATCTCAAGCTTGTTTGTCAAGTTTAGTTGCCAAAACTATAAGTCTTGATTTCTAGTCTACTTATAGCTAAGTCTCGGACTATGATAGAAAGTGTAGTTGAGCTCTAGACTCCACGTCGTTGCTCACAATAATCTTAATCGACTAGCAAAACAAGATATTGTGGGATCACAAACGATGAGACGAAGATGTTTGTGACTAATTTTCTATCTTGCCTATCAGAGAAATTAATCTCAAGCCAATCTTACGATTGTACTCAAATACGATAGAAACAGCAAGATCAGATCACGCAACTACAGAGAAAATAGTTGGGTCTGGATTTACAATCCCAATGAAGTCTTTAAGTCGTTAACCTATAGGGTCTCAATAGAAACCTAAGGTTAACATCATGCAAAGACGAAGAACTACTCAAGGAACTGGTGGAACTTCATCAACAAAAAGGTATGTGGAGACTTGAACTTATCTATCACTCAAAAGTCTATCTACTCTCCTATCTTGAGTCAAAAGTCGTATTGCTATACAGACGTCGATTATACACATTTGTTATTTCGAGTCGAGTTTATCTCGCTTATCTATTTCTCGAAACATGTGTTGGTAAGCTTTTGCTTTGGCCAAGTTCATCTTTACTGGTGACGAAAGTCATGATGATTATTTCAATATTTGAAAATCGCTTTGATGAAAAATAGTTTGTGAATAAAACTATATAACATCCTCTAAGAATGGTTCAATGATTGAAATGAGAGTTTTGAATATATAACCATGTTTGGATATAAACATTGTATGTGAATTCATACCTATGTAAGTCCAAAATCCTTGAACCAAAGTATGCGTACTTTGCTGCTCAGGATAACCGGAGCTAAGTCCGCGTACCTGTACGCGTACTATAGGAAGTTCACATCCCGTGAATTTCTGCTGAAGTTTGTGAACTGAAAACAAGCTCAGTCTGGGTACTTAAGTATACGTACAGGTATGCGTACTTAAGTGGGTTATTTTTATAAAACAGTTTAATTCGTGAACTAAGACATTTATAAATTAAGGAATGCAATCTTTGCAAACCGTGGCTATAATGTTCCTGAATCGATTCGAGTGAATCAAAACTATTTTTGCTTCGATTGTGTATTGTATACTTCTATGAGATCTAAGCAATTGAAAAACTCTCTAACTAGTTCTTTTGAGTCATTTGAACTAGTTATTGTGAAGATGAGTAAGGTTGATATGAAAGTGCTCATATGGCTAACCATTGGTTAAATACTATTGAACCAACGACTTGTACACGTTTAGGTACGGTTACTCAAACCTAAATGAAGTTATATTTCATGTGTGTATAACAAGCTAAGTTCGATCTAAGGGTTGAAAGATATTAGCTTGAATCTAATCAGGTTTTCATCTAACGGTGAATATTGAATGCTTTGCTACCAAGGTAACTTAGATTGCAAAACCTGATTTGGAGACTATATAAAGGAGAACTCTATCAACTGGGAAACCTAATCCCCTCCTGTGTGATACTAGTTGTGTAAGCTAGAGTCTATTCTCCTTCGTCAGAAGAAATCATAAAACATACATTAGGCAGATTCTTATCTCGAAATTGTTGTTCTTAAGTTAGAGCTTTCTGAAGAATTTCTACCTAACGGAGAGGGACTTGTACTTTTCGGCTAAATTATTCAGTTGCATATCCTTCTCTCTGATCTCTTGTCTAAGAGTATTAGTTTTTGTTTTCAATTTCCGAACCTTGATGAACGAAAACTAATAGGCTTTAGGAGTTTGGCCAACTTTTTTCAGCATCTCTTTCGACATCAGAATCAAATTCATCGTGCATATAGTATGTGCTTATAACTATCTTATCTCGTAAGTTATGAGAGGTAGATACAACAACATAAGAAACTTCTGGACTTCCAAAAACTTGTGGTACATTAATAGAATCATTCTTAGGTTCTTCCATAACCATATTTTGATTCTTTGTCTAGTAGGTTATGTTAGAGCACTGCTCGGTCGAACTCGTAAGCGTTGCTATCTCAAGCTTGTTTGTCAAGTTTAGTTGTCAAAACTATAAGTCTTGATTTCTAGTCTACTTATAGCTATGTCTCGGATTAGGATAGAATGTGTAGTTGAGCTTTAGACTTGAAACCTATTATAGGGGCTGTTGAATCCATTAGAGGGGCTTCACCATGATCCTAATGTCTAGTTAGTTGGTTAGGGGGTTACCTTTCATCAATTAAACCTAAAAAAAATACTCTTCACTTCTAATCATCAACAACAACCAAAAATCAATCATCATTAGCAACAATTCAACAATCAATCATCATCAATAACAATTCAACAATAACCCAAACTCAATCATCATCAACAAAAATTCAAAATCAATCATCATCAATAACCCTTATATCAACCAAACCTACAAAAAAGAAAAACAAACCTAATTCTCTAATTCTAATCAACGACCCAAAATCAATCTGTTGCAAATGAGATTGAATTTTTTCTTAATCAAATTCGAAAAAAACGATTTCAGAACCAGTTACGGTTGGCTTTTTGGTTTTCAGAAGCCAACCGTAACTCGTTACCGTTGGCTTTTGGTTTTCAGAAGCCAATCGTAACTAGTTACAGTTGGATTTAGTGAGTTACGGTTGGTTTCGAAAAACCAAATATATCAGTTACGGTTAGATTTAATGAGTTACGGTTGGTTTCGAAAAACCAAAAACATGAATTACGGTTGGATGTAATGAGTTGCGGTTGGCTTTAGTGTGTTACGGTTGGGTTCGAAAAATAAAAAAAACGACTGTAACTTTTTACGGTTTAGATAAGGGGATTTTATAATTATTTACTAGTGACCATGTTTTGTCTTATTACATCAGCCCCTCTAATAGATTCATCAGCCCCTATAATGGGTTACTTAGACTTCACGGCGTTCATCGATTGAAAACGAGGATCTACTGAGGGGAGCTTGGAGGAACTTCATCAACAAAAGGTATGTGGAGACTTAAACTGTAATACCCCGATATTCGGCAGTGGTTGGCCGAATGGAATATAAGTAATGATTTGACCTTTCCTAACACCGAGGCCTGATGAGTACACTTGACTGAGTTGTGGGGAAAAACTTCTCAGTTAAGCGTGCTCGGCCGGGAGTAGTCACGGGATGGGTGACCTCTCTGGAAGCTGCTGCTGGATAACCGCAGTAGTGCCGTTAAAAATCCCACACTGCTGGATAACCGCAGTGGGTAAGTGGGAACAATATCGGTGTTAGTTGGATACGACTAGGGATGGTTCGCGTGTGCTTGGATGAGAGAGTATGCTAGGTCGTGCTAGATACTGGTCTCACAAGAGGCAGGGAACGTCCACATTATACCGAGGCCTTTTCAGCACAATTGGTTCCAGAGTTGGCAGAAACCTCTGCAGTTAAGCGTGCTCAGGCGAGAGCAATCTAGGGATGGGTGACCTCCCTGGAAGTTGCTGCTGGATTACCGTAGTGACGCCTGTTGAAAACCCCACACTGCCGGATAAATGCAGTGGATAAGTGGTGACAGTATCGGTGGAGGGACGGGTCATTACATAAACTCATCTATCACTCAGAAGTCTATTCTATTTTATCTCCTATTGAGACGAAGTCGTATAGCTATATAGACTATTATATTATACATATTTGATATTTCGAGCTGAGTTTAACTCGCTTATATCTTTCTCGAAATATGTGTTGGAAAGCTTTTTGCTTTAACTACGTTCATCATTATTCTTGACGAGTTAAGTCAAAAGATGATCATGTGAAATTGCCTTGAAACATATTACATGATTTGTGTGAGACAGTCACTTGAAGTAGACTCAGAATGTTTCGTATTGATCATTCGATCACTTGAAAATTATTTATAAGCTAATAGTTTGTGTGAGACAGCTATTGTCATCTTTTAAGGATGTTTCAATGATTGAAATGGGAGTTTAGAACAATTAACCAATTGTCTGGATATAGCACAGTATGCATATTAGTATGCAAACTGTTGTAATAAGATTCAGGTCTGGGAACCAAGTTTGCGCACCAGTATGCGAACGATTTTAACTGTTAAAGTCCGGGAACCAAGTTTGCATACCCGTTTGCGAACGGTTTCACCTGAGTTCGGTCCGGAAAGACAGTATACGTACCCGTTTGCGAACTGTCGTACATGACCAAAGTCCGGAACTTAAGTTTGCGTACCCGTTTGCAAACTAAGGTGGTTAAGTTTTAAAATCGGTTAAGTATAATTTCATACTCATGAACAAATACATTTATATATTAAGGAATGCAATCTTTGCAAACCGTGGCTAAATGTTCATGAATTGATTCTCTTGAATCAAATCCTATTTTGCTTCAATTGTGTCTTGTATACTTCTATGGGAATATGAATAATTGAACAACTTTATGAGTAACACAATTATATTCATTTGATTATCAATTGATCTAGAAGTGTTGGATGAATGTGGTTAATACAAAAGTGTTCATATGGCTAACTTCGATCAACTATTGTTGAGCCAACTCAATATACACGTTAAGGTACGGTTACCCATATCTAAATGAAGGTATGTTTCATTTGTGTGTAACAAGTTAAGACCATCTAATGGTGGAGAGATATTTCTTTGGTTTTAAGCAAACCTAGCTTGAATCTTAAATCAAGTTTTCATCTAACGGTGATTATTCATTGCTTTTTTAGTAATCTAACTTAGAATGCAAACCTTGATTTGAAAGACTATATAAGGGAGAACTCTAGTAACTGGGAAACGTAATCCCCACACCTCCTATGTGATGCTAGTTGCGACTAGATTTGATTCTCCTTTAACCTAGATTTTTCCTAAAACCATTATAGGTTAATGACTTTAGGACTTCATTGGGATTCTGAAGTCAGACCCAACTATTTTCTCTGTAGTTGCGTATTATGATCTTAGTTGTTCTATCGTATTGAGTAATATCTTTGTAGGACCAGAATATCGCAACACTAATACTTCGCGAGATTAATAAACAACTGCATCGCGAAGGAGTCGCATGGAGGTAAATAAATGACGTAATAGATGACGATAGTTAGAACATGAGGAAAGTGTGAAAGACTTGGCGAGATTTAAGAGTGTCGCGAAGGCAAACAGTTGTATATTCGCGAACATTCGCGAGACGTTTCCGAAAATAAGGGACAGTATAGCTGTCACCCACTATGTAATACCCTATATAAAGGGTCGAGTAAGTCTGTTGTGGGAGAGGTCGTTTTGAATTGTGAAACAAGTCATTAGGAGAGAGAAAGGAAAGAGAGATTGTAATTTCTTTAGCTTTGTTCTACATTTCTTTGTAAATCTTTCAAGAAAACAGTTAATAAAACACACCATTGTTCATCTTCAAATGGATTGATTAAACAGATTTGAGTGAGGGGTGTAGTGTGGGAAATCCTGCAACTACATATGCGCTAGAAACAGGGATTGAAGAAGATCAACCTTGTGGATTGGAAGAATTAGGGATAACAAGAAAGAAATCTTGAATAATTTTTAACAAGTTACTAAAATTAAGAAATGGCTAGGAGAAAGAATGCATCAGAACAACCAACAATCATAAGGAGAAGTGGAAGATTAGTGGGAGAAAGAAGAAATGAAGTAGGTGAACCATCAAGGATAAATGCAAGAAATGGAGAAGAAGATCCGATTCAACCACCAATTCAACCATCAACTCAACCACCAATTCAACCATCAACTCAACCACCAATTCAACCAGCACTAAACAGAGTAATCGATTATGATAGAGTGAGCGTGCATACATGGAGATCAGATTCTACGGAAGAAAGAGAAGAAGTACAACAATTGATGAATAATAGACAGGAAGAGAGAAATCGAGAAGAGATGGGAGAAACAATTCGTGGAAATGAAGAAATCGCGGCGTTAGAAGCGCTGAGACAGACAATACACGAAGAAAGGCGGTTAGAAGCAGAAGAACGCGCGAATCTAACAAGGCAAAACCACGAGTTGAGGATGGAAAATAGGAGGCTGCAAAATAGAAGATCAAGAAGTAGTAACAGATCGAGATCAGGATCGACTAGAGAAAATGGGAGAAGAACATTACCTGCGGAGAACATTAATGAAGAAAATTTGGAAAGAGAGTTAAATCATGGCGAAGAAGGTCGCGAAGAGAGAGAACTAATAGAAAATCGTTATATTTTGGTAAACAATCATGATGATGGAAATCAAGAAGATAGGCAGCCTCGAGGACAAAATAACCCAATTAATGAAGAAAATCAGGACGAAAGAAGAAGAGCACTACATGGGAGAGAAACACAAAGGAAACAAAAGGAAATTGAAGATGATATTGAAAAGCATTACATTGAGCAAGCACGTCTAGCCCGCGAGAGAGAGATTGAGAGCGAAATGGAAAATCGGGAATTAGAAGAAGCGATCCGGCGAATAACCATGATAATCGAGAGAGGAGGCGTGAGCGAAATCGCAACGATGGAGATATTAACGAAAATACGAAAGAATACAAAAAAAGTAGACACGAACGAAGAAGGAGAGAAGCGAGAATTAAAGAGACCGATCAATTCAGATTAAGAGGCAAATGAACAAATTCTGCGAGAATTGGCGGAGATGAGAGGAATATTGAACAACGAAGAGAAGGAGGAGGGAGAAGGCGGTTAGATGAAGCTATCGCGGAGGCTGCGAAAAATCCTTTTACATTAGAAGTGCGGTTAGGAGGAATACCCCAAAATGCAATTTACCAGCGCTAACTAGCATTTTTGATGGATCAACTTGTGCAGTACAACACATCAAGGCTTATGTGAGATGTATGTTACAATGGGAAAACCATGACGCTATATTATGCAAATACTTCGCGTCAAGTTTAACAGGAGAAGCTTTAAAATGGTTTGAGGGTTTACCAAGGAATACGATCACATCATTCAATCATTTATAGGCTATATTCTTGGGGCGTATATAAGTAACAACTCTTCGCGACCTGGCATTGAAGATGTATTTGGACTAAAACAAAGAGTTGGCGAGAGTCTAAGACATTTAACTATTAGATGGAAGACGATGTGCGGCGAGATGGCCGGCGGGGTAGATGAAAGATACCTCATCTTGTCATTCATAAATGCTATGTTCGCAACCAATCTATTATATGTTCGGGTTTTCGAGTTAAGAATACAATTACAATGACCGAATTACGAGAGCTCCGGGAGGAATATATTGCTTTAGAAGAAAGACAGAACGAGATGGAATCTTACCCAGTGGCAAACACAAATTCTAGTGTCGCGAATGGAAATTTATTACCTCAACTAATACACACGGTGGCGAGCACATCACAAGGTCAACAGGAAAGAAAAGCAGTTGATATAGAACCAAAGTTAGTGGCTATGGGAAGTCGCGATCAGGAAGAGTTTGAAAGAGAAAGAAATTTCTACAACCGTGGCGGAAACAATAAAATTCAAAGGCTTGATCAACCACAAGAAACCTATGGAGGTCAAAGGTATAATTCGCAAGAGACCTACGGAGGCCGGAGGCGAATTATCATAAAGGACATCGAAGTCACGAGTAGTGTGGGAGGAAATTAAAATGCCGCCATTGAACGCCGGTGTGGAAAAAATATGGGAAGCAATTCTTTTGATGGAAAACATACCTGCACCATGGAACATGGGAAGTGAACCACCACCGGAGATAGAAGTCACGAGTTCTGTTCTTACCACCGCTTTCATGGGCACCTAACAAATGACTGCGAAACATCAAGAGAATTATCCTAAGAATGATTGATCAAGGAAAGCTAAATCACTTTCTAAAAGAAGAAGAGAAAGTTCAACATTTGCCACCCCACCGGCAAAGGGAAAAGAAACATTTGTTATATAAGTTGGGGCAAAGGCTAAAAATTTGTTTTGCAACTCCATTGTACACTCATACCGCACTATTGAAGATTTTCATGACAATGTACTTAGTAGAGTTTTCGCGAGAGATGCGATGATAAAGAAGTGATGAATATTGCGAAGACATCGCAGCTAAAAGAATGGCAACTACAGATTATTTCTTTCTCTACCAAGAAGTACCCAAAGGAAGAGAAATACATGATAGCCCACTTGGTTGTGAAGGCTGAAATTAATCCAAAACCCATTGATGGCGAAGATGATGAAGCGGAAAATTGTTGGGCAATCAATAGAATATTGATTGATCTTGCGATTCAGTCAACATTATTTTCTACCATACTTACAAAACTATGGGAGGAAGAGATGAAGACTTGATCCCTTCAACATACAAAATATATGGTTTTAACGGTACAGCGAACAAGCCCAAAGGAGAAGTGCACATGAGGATACCCTTGCGGGGTTATCGGCGATATTTTGTTTTGTGTAGTTGATGTGGAATCTCCCTACAATGCATTGATTGGAAGACCATGGCTTCATCAAATTCTGGGTATAGCATCGACATACCATCAGTGCATAAAATTTCCACATCCTAGCGGTGTCGGAATTATAAAAGGAGATTGGATAGAGGGGCAAAAGTGTTATGAGGTGGATGTAGAAAGTCACGAAGAGAGAACAAAGAAAAAAAGAAAGGTTGGAGGAAGAATGTACGGGATGAACAAAGAAAAGAAAGACTAATGGTAGATGCCATAGAAACAAAAGAAGAAGAGATGTTTGCAAAGTGAATGCACAAAAGCAACTCGAGTATCATGATACAAAGGAGGCATTGAAATGGTGGACTGATGCGGAGGCAGAAGGAAGTAAGAATAAAAGGTGTAAAAAATGAATAATTGCGAGAAAAGACAACAATTTAGTGATGAAAGCATGATAAGGATAAGAAGCAGAGATGATGGTTGCGGAAAAATTGTGCGAGAATCTCGCCATGAAGAATGTATACAAATCTATTGAATAATGGAACTGAGATTATGCGATAACATCGCAGACAAATGATTGAATAAATTGATAAAATGAATGAGTGAGTGAATGGGACAAACCTTTATGGCGTACACCCTAGTTCGCGAATGATATTTCGCAAGAGGCAAATGTAAGACCTAAAGTACGTCATATAAGGGGGTATCTCTTAACATGGCTCGGGTGGAAGGTTACACCGCTCCCGAAACACAGGTCATGGAGATTTGGGGCCCATGAAAGCCTATCCGGGGAGATACCTTGGATTTCCAACTATATATATAAGGTTATACCCGGTTGGACGCCCGAGGGTCTCTTCCAAGGAGTCGTGTATGACCAAGGCGCCGAGGTACACGGTTGAGTCAAGAGTGCGGGGAGCATGGAACTTCCTTACCACTCTTGACAAGTCTTGGCACATCTTTCACTCGGCCCGAAGAAAACTCCACTTAGGGTGCGAGTCTCGTAACCATAAACCATATAGGTATAAGGGATAAGAGGCTGCGAAAACAACTGGTTGTTGTTAAGACCGGATGGGAGGAGCTAGTCTTGTATGGCCGATGTACGCCTCCTTGAAGGGGCAACCAGGGGAAGATAAGGGCGGCACCCTCCATTAGGGAGCTGATAAGTGTCAAAGGACGTAAATGTCATGAGGCTTTATTCTTGCAAGAGAATTTAGGCTTGTCATATTTGTGCAATGATCCTGCAGAGGCAATAATACTAACGCGAGGGTAAGACGAGATCAATGGGTTTTTACATGAAAATGTAAGAACGTCCTGCGATTTCGTCGCAAAGACGACAATGTGCCGGGATTTTATGGTCGCAAGAACATTTAAACCTGCCATATTGTCGCAAATATAATGTCCTAACAGAGGCAAAAATACTAAAAAAATGATAAGACAAGGTCAATGGGTCATTATATGAAAGTGTAAAGACGGCCTGCGATCTTGTCGCAATGAGGGGTGGCAAAATAAGACCTTTACTTAGGAAGGCATAATAAGACCACACAAATAATGATAAGGCAAGATCAATAGATTTCTTAATCCATGAAGATATCTTGCGATCTTGTCGCGGAGATAGTGTTTAAAGTCAAAAAAAATAAAAAAATAAAAAAATAAAAAATGATGATGATATATATGTTTATATCTCACGAGAATGATTATATTTAACTCGCAAAGTTGATTATATCTTATGGACAGAGGCAAGTGTGAAGTTATAATTATAAAGAAGGGTTGTTTGATTAATATATCTGAACAAAGGAAGCAAAAGTTGAAGTTTACATTCAATAGTCAAAGATATATGTATACAGATATTACAAGAAATTAAAGAAGAAAGAGAAGTTATTTCTTTGTCTTTGGTTCTTCTTCTTCATCGATTCTTTGGTTCCATCACTCTCGTCGTCAGATTCTCCTTCTTCATTAGCTTCACTATCAGAAACGTCTGAGACAGGCAAGTTCTCGGGAACTTCTTCAGCGAGAAAGGGATATAAATGAAGAGGGATGTTGTGATCCTTACAAACTATTTCCATAGCTTGATTGCGAAAACGAACAAAGCATCATTATTAAAATTCGCCACCGTAGTTTGGAATTGCTTGCTTCAATTTAGAATATCTATTCTCGCGAGAGAGAGATCCTTTACGAGACGCTCTTTTTCGATTTCAAGCTCTCCAATCCTTGTCTCAAATCTCTTTTGATTAAAAACATGAGGAAATGAATTAATGTTAATAATACAAAAGGAAAAATAACGAGAAAAAGTAAAGAAGTATAACAAACAACCTTCTCTTTCAAAGATCATATCCTTGATTAAGGTAGTTTGCTCGGTGCGAAGACTAACATCAACACCTAAGTTATTTCTAGCGTTATCTAAAACCTTTGCAGCCCAGGCAAATTCATCATCATTATTTATGACAAAAAGTGAACGAATTTGGTCTTCTCGCTCGCTAAGCATGGTATTCGACGAAGGAGTTCATCTCGTTCAACTTGCACATCAAGGAGAGATTTTTGAAATTTTGCTAATGCCTGTGCACCTCTCTGTTAGTAATGCGATCTTTCTCATCTATGAGATCACTAAATTTCTTCCTTAAAGTTTTGGTTTTCTTCTTGGAGTCAACGTACTTTCGTTTAAAAAGATTAGCCAAACTTAAACTAGATCTATGCTCGATTTTTAAGAGATGATGTTTGGATTGAAGATCCTTTAATGAAAGAAGGTTAGCATCATTTGAAGAACTACTTAGAGATTCATTGAGGCGAGCAAGGAGTACATCATCATCCATGGGCTCGGAAATGAATGAAGAAGAATGGACTCTTCAGAGAGATTATATATGTCTCGAAAATAGTAAGTCGTGGCAAAGAAAAGTAAATGATAAAATAAAAGAAATCGAGGAATAAAGATTGCTATACCATAAAGTCATTGATTTGCACTTTCAAGAGTAGATACTCTATTTTGTTGAGAAGTAAGCTCGGCCTCCGGTTGTTTAATCCGTTCATCCTTCTCGCGAGATGACGCAGCCCCAACTTCTAGTTCTCGAATCCTCTTGTTCAATTGCAAGTTCTTCTTTTCAAGGTTGTTGCGTCTTCTCTCAAGGTCCGAGGCAAAGCAACAAAAGCAGCTCTCCCAGACCTGTGAAAGAAAATAGAGAAATAATTAAAGATAAGAGCGGAGTCACAAAGAGGTAAAGAGGTATGAACATACCAAAGCATTGAGAGCATTTAAAAGGCTGGGTGTTATTGTTCGAGAAACTCCGCGAAAAGACTCGATATCCTCCAACAATGGGGCATCACAAATCTTAGCGATAGTTTCGCAAGTAGCAGACAAGTTGCTATCGCCAAAACCTTGCATAGAATCGGTAAAGACATTAGATAAAAGCGCCATAGCAGAAGTATCTGAATGACTTCCCTTAGCAGAAGAGGTGCCAATCTCATTTTCATCTTCCGAATTCTCGCTAGATTGGGAGTTAGAATGTGAAGGAAGTTGGAGTCTTCGTCTTTTGGAGGATGGGCCAAAAGATTTGTCCTTGCGAGAAATGGCCTTATTCTTGCCTTTAGCCCTCGCAACTTCAGCTTCTCCATCATTAATCTTTGCAGTTTCAACTTCTTCAACACCAATCTTCACACACGAATAAAGATAAGAAACAGAGGCAACAATATTGTTTAAAATAACAAAAGAAAATGTTTCTTACTTCATCCGTGAGTGATCGAAGTATCGCCAGGATATTTGGCTGAGGATTCTCTTTGTATTTCTTTCTCATTCTGGTGATCTAAAAATTTTCTAAAAAGTTAATGAAGGAAAGAAATGGAAGACATAGCAAAGCAAATCTAAAATGAATGATATGTATATACCTCTTTTGTCTTCTCAGGCCACTTAAACTCCCAAGGATGATAATTTGCGAGATTGGCTGGGAGTGCATGTGAGCTGCGATATAAGGTCCACTCGAAGGAGAGGTACAACCCACCACTTTTCATCTTTGGAGTAGCGAGGGATATTATTTTTACCCGAATGCCGATCAATGTCCCGCATAAGCAATTTGTCGGCATCAACGTTATCATTTTTCTTCAATCGAACACCCCAAATAGATTTATCGTTTCTCATAGTTATGACTGAATAATTTGCAAAGAAATTATCCACAAGTATACTTCTCGGCAACTATTGGTAAATTCGCAAATTGGGGATTTCGACATTGTCGGGATATAAAGATCCTTTACCGGCACCACGAGAGGCGAATTCAAGCATCAGGCGAATACAATCGCCGTTCAATTGATAAATAGCCCGCGAGAATTTCTCGTGAGCAAGAATCTCATAAAATAATGGTATTTCGGGATTATATAAAGGAATGGGGAGCCCCGCGAGGAGTTGACCTAGCGAGACTATAATTTTCTGATCATCACATTGATGATCAGAAAACAATTTTTGCGAAAGCATAGATGAGGATTCTTGATGTGGAATGGTAGATAAAGTGAAACCCTTTTCTGTAATTTCTTTTGAACATCAGTAAAATGAGGAGCGTATGTACGACCAAGTGAAGCCATTATCAGAGTATAGGAATGAAAGGAGAAGTGAAGAATTGAAAAGGAAGCAGTAGCAGAAGCGCAAATTGCGGAAGGAGAAAGGTGAAGAAAAGTTATAGAGGGAAAATAAAAGAGAAGAAGAGAAAAATGAGAAAGCTATATATAGAGAAGAGAGTTCTCGAGAAAACAAATGCATTTAATGTGAGATGGGACGTGAATGGTTAAGAATAATCGGTTGAAAGAGACGTGTCAAGAAAAGAATGGAAGAAGAAACACCTGTAATAAATTCCGTACATAAACAAAACGAGTGAAAATGAACAATCGCAAGATAAAGATAAGCAGTTGCGGCACTTTAAAACATTGGTTCTCATGACATTCTCTTCTTCGCAGAGAAGACATGAGAAGAGGCAAGATGTAGGACCAGAATATCGCAACACTAATACTTCGCGAGATTAATAAACAAGCGCATCGCGAAGGAGTCGCATGGA
The DNA here is from genome assembly GCA_023531295.1 of Papaver armeniacum. NCBI lineage: Eukaryota > Viridiplantae > Streptophyta > Magnoliopsida > Ranunculales > Papaveraceae > Papaver > Papaver armeniacum. The sequence continues at coordinate 853,903 of JAJJWW010015024.1, read as the reverse complement.
GGTAAATAAATGACGTAATAGATGACGATAGTTAGAACATGAGGAAAGTGTGAAAGACTTGGCGAGATTTAAGAGTGTCGCGAAGGCAAACAGTTGTATATTCGCGAACATTCGCGAGACGTTTCCGAAAATAAGGGACAGTATAGCTGTCACCCACTATGTAATACCCTATATAAAGGGTCGAGTAAGTCTGTTGTGGGAGAGGTCGTTTTGAATTGTGAAACAAGTCATTAGGAGAGAGAAAGGAAAGAGAGATTGTAATTTCTTTAGCTTTGTTCTACATTTCTTTGTAAATCTTTCAAGAAAACAGTTAATAAAACACACCATTGTTCATCTTCAAATGGATTGATTAAACAGATTTGAGTGAGGGGTGTAGTGTGAGAAATCCCGCAACTACAATCTTCTCTAAGATTGGCTCGGGATTTATATCCGATAGGTAAGATAGAAAAAGTAATCACAAAGCTCTTTGTCTCATTCTTTGTGATTCCACAATAACTTGTTCTACTACCACATGGTTCAGTTATTGTGAGGTGATTGATATTTCTAGGCTGTTCTTAGGGAATATAAGGCCGGATTATCAATTGGTTCCTGTTCACCTTGATTTATCAAAAGACGGAACAAAAACTTGCTAGGTATTTCTGTGGGAGACAAATTTATCTATCAGAATAGACTTTTTTGTGGGAGACAGATTTGTTTATAAAGTCTTCGACTTTGGGTCGTAGCAACTCTTAGTTGTGTGTGAGATCAGCTAAGGGAATCAAGTGCGTAGAGTCCTGCTGGGATTCAGAGGCTTAAGGAACGCGACAGTACCTTAATTTGTGTGAGACTTGGTTAGGGCTCAACTACATTCCAGTCTGAAGTTAACTTATAGCAGGCTAGTGTCTGTAGCGGCTTAATACAGTGTGGTGTTCAAATCTGGACTAGGTCCCGGGGTTTTTCTGCATTTACGGTTTCCTTGTTAACAAAACTTCTGGTGTCTGTGTTATTTCTTTTCCGCATTATATTTGTTTATACAATTGAAATATAATCAATTAGTAAATCCAACCTTTGGTTGTTGATTGAAATTGATTGACACTTGGAAATTGGTCTTTGGTACCATCCAAGTTGTTTCTCATAATAATCAGACTCACAGATTCCTCTGTTTGATTTGCTGATTACATTGAGAAACAGAGATATAACTCTTGGATATATTTCTTTGATTGATTCTGATTGTCTAGTTGATTCTCTTAGAATTAGATTGGAGTTAGTCCATACAGATTTCCAAACAAAATATTGGGTGTGGTTGTTAGACCCCCGCTTTTTTAGGTTGAATGGCACCAAACATAGGTTGTTAGATTTTATCGTGTTTGCATGCTCTAATATCAATTGAAATGAGGAGGCTACCAAGCACACCGCAATATTTTCTATATCAACCTACTACATGAACATCTTTTATAATCTTATAGAGACAACAGGTGTCAAAAGATTATTTCAACAAGATGTACACATGGTATATACCGTAAGTTAGGAACCGAGCCAATCTATGGGACCGTACCAAGTGATTGATTAACGTACAATATTATTACTTTAATTATAACTATAACAATAATTATAATTGGGAAAATAAGCAACGAAACGTAAGAAGATTTTGTTAATGAGGAAAACTGCAAGATAAAAAAAACCCCGGGACCTAGTCCAGTTTTGGATACTCTCAAAATTAAGTTATTATACAAATTGACTACCACAACTTCTTGTAGTTGATACCAAGTAAACCACCCCTAGTTACTTAGTTCCTTCATTATCCCTGCGCCTACAACCAATCTGGTCTACGTACATGAATCCCAAGATAGAGATCACTATCAAGCCGCTTCACATGTTGTGAAGATTTTAGCAACTCAGCTCCTTTAGGTCGTAATCTGAAATAGTAAAGGACTAACCTGTTTCAATAACCTCTTTATCAATATCAAGAAACAAATCAGTGAAAAATTGAGTATAGAGGGTCTACCGTTTAATCAATATAAACTCCTTCTTAGGTCGCAGATCAGAATACCAGAAACAAATCTTCTAGTCTTCAATCTTCAAAATACCTGTACAAACAACTTAATTCTCACTAAATAATCGATCACAAACAGAGCAGATTCTGTTAACAATGGATGACCAGTTTTCCTATATCTTCAGATCTCGAACTAATAAATAGAATTGAAATAGTCAATCCTTGAACTAGTTCGAGTGGCCTTATATCAGACGAGAATGACCCCAAAATAATAAAAAAAAATCTATAAAGGTTCAACTCTATCGTTAGTCAATCAAATCAATAATCAAAAACTAAATTAGTTTCCCACCAACGATACTACTAAAAGCTTCTTGATGCCAAAGAATACTTTAAATGAAGGACACCCAAGAGATTTCACCTAATCAGGATACTTTCCTCTATCAGCGAGTATGTAAAATACTACGAGCGAGCTTCCCACGCAAACGGTTAGGCAGTGTGCCGCTGGATGATTTTGTAAGAATACAAGCTCTACTATTAATAGTATAACGACACGAGCTTGTTTAACAAGGAATTACCAAATCCAAAAATCCTAAAGATATGGAATAATAATTTTTTTTTCAATTTTCAAAATATTCCAACTATTATCCAACTCTGAAAAGGAAAGAGTACCAAGTACACCACCAACTTTTTCGTTTGGAAACCTGTATGGACAAAACCTAATACAATTACAATAGATTTAAATTAAAGATCCTTGAAAAATATTATATAAAGTTTTCTCTTATCTCTTCCTCAATCAATATGTCTAAACTAAGAAGTTCGTGAACCTTATTGTGTAAAAGAGTTCTTGAACGATCTCACAAATCAATATCCAAGATCAATTTAGTCGTGTCCAAATCAAGAGGATCTGAATTTCGACAAGTATGAAACTTGTAATCTATCTTTGAAGATATGAATTCAACAAGAACAAGTCTCGTATTACTTGTGTTATTCCTATTACAAAAATAAAACAATATAATATGAAAAAGGAATAACACAAGACACTAGAAGTATTGTTAATGAGGAAAAATGCACCTGCAGAAAAACCCCAGGACCTTGTCCAGCTTTAAAAACCGAATTGTATTAAGCTGCTACAGATACTAGCATACTATTAGACTGGAATGTATTTGAGACCGAATTAATCCTCCAAGCAATTTAGTTGCAGTCATGCTCCTTACGTCTCTTGAACCTCGCAAGGCTCTACGTAATTGATTCCCTTAGACGATATCCTTTACAACCTAATAGTTGCTAAAACCTTAATGAAATTTTTTGATACCAACCTGCATCTGATAGACAAGCCTATTTGATTTCCCTTTTGATATGTGTCAATATAGGTTTGGAAATCTGTTTTCAGTAGCAAAGTTCAACAAGCTTCATGAATTCGGAGCACTTACACTCAGTTAGCTGAGAATTCTGGATTACTAACCACCTTTCAAGAACAACAAATCAATGTCGGAGATTGGCAAAAACCCCAACGATCAATAAGAACAATATTATGATACACGAACTATCAGGTAAAATATAGTTGGACCTGGTTTCATGAATCCCTAAGTGAAGTCTTCAAGTCGTAAGCTTAATTATGTTTCATAGAGGAAACCTAAGTTAATAGAGGACGACTATAACAAGCAATTAGGATACATAAGTGTCAACGATTATGAAATCACGTTGCATGAGTCTATCTATTTATAGATTTTCAAGGCTCTTGATAGCTTTGAATTCAAGCTAAGATAACTTTAGATTCAAGCAAATACTTTCTCAATTTAGATGAAATTCTTGTTAGGAATTCATGTAAGCATGTGAGAAGTTAGCCTTGAACTTAAACAAAAGAAATATACATTATGGTCCATGGTACTAGAACCGTGTATATACAATAATAGAGGACAAACCGGGAATGCTCTTTTGGTTATACAGGATCGGTCCTAGTAGAGATCCTTGGTAAGGTTTTGGTTGTACTAGAGATCCTTATGATCAACACACTAAATAATAACAAATTACCAAATAATGTTATGTCGATTTTATGAAGTCCAAATAGATAAACTATAATTCGTAACTCCATATACCAAAGTTGTATGAAACAACTAGTATATAATTCCTTGACACTTTGATCTTAATAAAATGATCAAGTTACCAATACTTTAAGTTTTCAATAAAAACTAACTTGAAAGGAACATAGATAGAAATGGAACAAGTCAACTCTGTGTTACTAACCTCGAAAGAATGATATTATGTTCATTGATGTCGATACTTCTTCAAGTTATTCAGAGTAACAAGAACAAATCTCAACATTTATATGTTCATAATCTAACCTAACGAAGTTGACTCTAGTAATCGTATCAAGCAGCTTCGAGCTTTGGAACTAAAATATGACATACCAACGCTTGGTGGGCTCAACCGAACAATGCCCTAACAATGTTTATCCCTCATTAGATTGGTTTCTTTCTTGTTAGGATCATTCTTATTAAATTATTATGTGATTTGATTATTTTTGTTTTATTTATTTATTCTTTTGATCAAATTTTTTGTTTGCATTTATATTCTACATCTTGAAAATTAATTACATAAATTGTTTTGAACCATAGCTCATTCAATCTCCAATTCCAGACATGAACTGAATCAATTTTTATAGAACTTTATAGGTATACAAACCTCGTAGCTTGTTTGTCATGCCTGGCCTGAGCTGATTAATGGACAAATTTTAGACCTCAAAATAAGTCTTTTTTATCGGGCCTACCCAGTCTGACATGTTTTTTAGGTAGCTAAGTATGAGTACCGTCTAGCTAGGCCTGGATTAGGATTCAGGTTAGCCTGTCCAGCCTAACCCAATTTACACCCTACCCAAGTTTAATCATATAATGAAGTAATCTGTAATCAATTAATAAACTAGGGGTGTGCAAGAAGTCCGGAACCGCGGATTTCACCCGTATCCGTCCATAAAATTGCAGGTGAAACCCAATCCGCAAGATCTATGGTCCGGACACGGGTGAGATTTTTAAATCGGCACTTTTAGCGGTTTGGTTGCGGTTGGACTTTGAAATCCGCGGATTCACCCGTACCCGCAATAACCACAAGAAGAATGAGAGGAGGAGGCTTAGGACATCCATTATAGGCGTGGTAATCCAATAAATTGATTCTCGTATTGTCGTAGGAGAGGAGGCTTTCACATCGTATGTAGGTACAGCCGGGACATCATTTATGGATCTGGTCGTTAAACTGGTGCCAAGTGTTAAAATATCACACGATGTTAAATCATCAGTTAAATGCAATAAAACTAGCTTGTATTGATTTTCTGTTGCATCGAATCCAAACCCAATCCCATCTCTCTCATGACTAATCAGTGTAGGACGTTTGAGTTCTCCTGTTGCTGGGTTGCATATATGGCTGAAATGCTTACTATATAGACAGATAAAAGATTTGCATGACAACATATGGAATTCTTCTGCTTCTACAGCATGCTTCAGAAATCTTGATATTTTTAACTCAGCTCTCTGTTCCCTGACATCTTTGGAATTACACCCCTCTTAAACAGATTTTATACTCAATATCTTTTGCGGGTATCTTTTATGTAGTTTGCAATAAGTCTGGGACATAATAGCAAAGGGAAGGGAGGGCACTCTGGTAACAAGAAGCAGAAAAACAGTACATGAAAGGTATATAGCTAAAGACGTGTTTTTTTTTAGACTAAATCCGCGGTTAATCCGCATCCGGTCCGCATCACCCCGTTAATCCGCGGGTGATTGGGCCGGAGTCGCCGAACACGGTTGGATTTTCCAAATCCGCAAATTTGACAGATTGGACGCGGGTGGCCCCTAATCTGCATCCGTTCGTCCGTTGCACACCCCTATAATAAACACTTGTAGTGGGCTCAGATTGCGGTGAATTTTCACCATTGGAAAGCCCGTGAAGCTAGATCCGACACACTCACACCCCTAGTTATTCCCCCACCCAGAGCTCTACGAATCGGGCGACCGCCGTTGTGACTCACTTTCCACCGATTTCCACTATTTTTGCCGTCCAAATCCTCTGCATGTCCATGATTCAGATCTAAATCAACTTCTAAACTCTTGTTTTATATTCTTATAGCTTAAATCTCGGTCTTTTAATCCTATTGTCTCTTCTATTTTTATATTTTTCTCTCCTCTTTAGAAATTTTGTTTTTTCTTTGTAATTTATTTTAACAGTGTTGAATGCTTGATTAACGATTCTTCTTCTTTGAATCCTTTATTTCTCTTTTTTACAAGATTTATCCCTTACCTTCCTTCCAAGCCTGATTGGTGGGAGCTTGGGTTTTGGAAAAACACAAGAACGGAGGCTACGGTGTCTATCAGTGGTTTCTAGTTGGTGTTCCTTTTAGATCGAAGAACAAGACAAATCTCGAATTCAGAGGTTAGAATACAAGTTTCGAATTTTTAAATCCTTGAAGCAATTGTCATATTCAATTCAGGAAAAAACTAGAGTTGGTGGTTTTATTCTAAATTGAAGATTAAGTATGATTCTCAATAGTTAAATCCAGATTATACGTATTTTGAATCTCTGACGCAAGTAGTCATATTCTTTTCTAACAAGAAGACTTTATCCTTTTCTATTCCTGAAGTCTTAGTGGGTGGGAAACATAAGAAAATCTCAATCAATATTTGGATCTTTGGAAACATAAATTTGAAGTAGTTTCATCATATAAGAAGATAAGAATTTACTTAAGGACATCATTGTTGGTTGTTTAGTTAGAGGATTTTATAATTGAAGTAATTATTTATAGTGTGAAGCCTGTTTTTCTTCAAGTTCGGAGATTAGTCTTTTGTTAATTTCCATCACCTTTATAGCCAATGTTCTAGCTGTTCTTGCTGGAGCCTTTGCGAACATACCAATCATGACAGTTTCCTATACTTCTGATCCTTTTATCTTCAAATCATTTCCTTTAAAGTATTTTTTTCTGAATTAGCCATCAGCTTCCGCAAATTTCTTGTTTTTAGTCTTATTCGTTTCTGCAATCTATAGTTAATCGCCTGTCTAATTTCTATTATCTTTGATTGTATTGCAAATTTACTGTTTTTTCTCCACCTTTAATTTCTGTTTTGCTGCGTCTGCTTAAGTTTTTTTACAATGAAACTCCTGTCATGGAATGTGCAGGGGATTGGGAACCCCCTCACAAAAAACCACCTCAAATACCTTCTCAAGAAGCACAACCCTGACTTCATCTTTCTGGCAGAAACTAAGATCCTTAAAGATAATATGAGTATTATTGCTAGAAATTTAAAATTTCATGATTGGTTCGTCGTTCCTAGGATAGGTCTTTCTGGTGGTTTCCTCATTGCCTGTCATAATAATATCAAAGTGAAATGCATTGCTGAGTTTTTTGATATTTGTTTTTTTGAAATTCATGACTGTTTTAATAATATTTGGAATGTTGTTTGTATGCATGGTCTCTAAATGCTCAAGGAAAAAAGTTTTAGTGGGAAAAAATAAATTTCTTTTGTCGTATGAATTCTAGTTTTCCCTGGATCATTATAGGTGATTTAAACTTTATTCTTCATGTTAATGATAAACAAGGGGGGAACACTAGCTCTAATATAAATAAGTTCATTCATGATAACATTCAGTATCTAGGGTTAATGGACCTGCGATATCAAGGCATCCCTTTTACTTGGTCTAATAATAGAGAAAGTCATGAAAACATTAAAGAACGTATTGATAGAGTTTTAACTTCTTCTTGTTGGGCTAATCTTTATCCTAATGCAATTGTTAGTCATCTCCCTAGAGTTGGCTCTGACCATACCCCTATTATGTTAACTTGTAAACCTTTGAATCAACACTCTCACAAACCTTTTAAAATTATGAGAACTTGGTTAAGCCATGAAAACTTTAGTAACCTTATAGCTAAAATTGGAAATGTAATCTTAATGGCTCTAATGCATATAAACTTCAAGGGAAACTTAAAAATCTATCTTACAATCTTACTAAATGGAACAAAACGGTCTTTGGTAACATTTTCCAAAACATTGATAACCTTAATAAGAAAATGGAATATCTCCACACTATAAACCCTTTACCAATTTTAGAAATTAAAGATACTCATAATAAGCTTGATACTTGGTATAATAGAGAGACTGATTATTGGAATCATCTTTCGAAAGATAAATTTATTAAGGATTTTGATAGGAACACTGCTTTCTTTCACCAAGCTTCTAATAACAGAAGAAGAATAAATCACATTCATACTCTTAGAGATGACTCTAGTCTTTGGATAGATGATATACCTCGGATTCATAACATTCTAATAAAACACTTCAAAAACATAAGTACTTCTAATAATGCGCAACATCTTGATACTCTCAAAAATCTTATTCAACCTTGTATTAATGAGGATGATAATAATTTGCTCACTAACATTCCAGATGAAATAGAAATAAAAAACACTCTTTTTAATATGAACCAATGGGGATCCCCTGGACCGGATGGTTACCCTCCCGGTTTATTTAAAGCTCACTGGGATTTTGTTAAAAATGATTGATTCCTAAAGTTCAAAACCCTTCTACGCCTAGTGATTTTCGCCCTATTAGTCTTAGTAATACTACGTATAAAATTATCTCGAAAATCTTAACAAACAGATTAAAACCTTTGCTTCCCAAAATCATTTCTCAAAATCAATCTGCTTTTATTCCTGGACGTCAAATTACTGAAATATCATCGTGGCTCATGTAATCTTGCATTCCGTGAAGATTTCTAAAACTAAAAATGGAAATATGGCTTTAAAAATCGATCTGTCAAAAGCTTTTGACAGAATCGAATGGGATTTTCTTAACCACACCCTTCTCTCTTTTGGTTTTAGCAAAGAGTGGTGTCACTTAATTATGCAATGTATAACCACTACTTCTTTTTCTGTTCTTTTAAATGGTGTGCCAGGCGAAAAAATTTACGTATCTAGGGGTCTCCGTCAGGGTGACCCGCTTTCTCCATACTTATTTATAATCTGCATGGAAGTTCTTTCTAAACTTCTTTTAAAAGATGAAAACGAAAAACAAATTTCAGGGATTAAAGTTACTAAAACAGCTCCCTCTGTTTCCCACTGTTTTTCGCTGACGACTATTTTCTATTCTCTAAAGCTAGTATGTCTGAAGAAAAAATATTGTGAACATTCTCAATTTTTTTGGGGAAATGACTGGGCAAGTCATTAACTTTCAAAAATCAGGGATTTACTTTACGCCTAAAATTCACAACAAGCATTGTAAAATCATTTCTAAAATTCTTAAAGTTAGGAAAATCTCTAAGAATGATAAGTATCTTGGAACGCCTCTCTTTTTTGACAGGAATAAAGTTAATAACTTTGAACCTTTACTTAATAAATACTATGCCTCCCTTCAGGGTTGGATTAAAAAGATGTTTAATCACGCTGGTCGTACTGTTTTGAATTGTGCTTAGTGCTTACCCTAACCATCAAATGCAATGTTTAGCTTTTCCTAAGAAAACGTTAGATAACTTAGATAAAATTCAAAGGGATTTCTGGTGGCAAAAGAAAAACAAAAGGAAATGTTATTATCCTAAAGCTTGGCCTAGCATTACCAAAGACATTAGACAGGGTGGTCTGGGAATTAGAATACCTCACAAGCATAACCTTGCTTTAATCACCAGGTTAGCCTGGAGATTGATTCATAATCAGGAACAGCTTTGGGCTAAAATCCTTAAACATAAATATTTCCGAAATCATAACCCGCTAAGAAAAATAAGAAAATGTAGAATTTCTTGGATTTGGTCTAGTATCAGGAAAGGTCTGGAAGTAATAAAATCCAACAGTGTTTGGCAGGTGAATAATGGAGCAGATATAAATATCTGGTCTGATTTATGGCTCCCTAACCAATCTGTTCCTCTGACTCCTGTTAAGATTGATGATAACATTCCTAAAATGGTTAATGACATGATTACCTCCAATGGAAATTGGGACATGAACATTATCTCTAATGATATAAATAACTCTGAACATAATACTATTAATGCTATAACTATCAATCTAGATAAACCTGATAGGATAAGATGGATCTCAACTAGATCAGGAGAACTTACTACGAAATCTGCTTATAACTCTCTTACGAAGCTCAGAATCGATAAGGATGAAGCTTTATTTTGGAAACAAATATGGGGTTTATTTTGGAATCAAATACGTGTCAAAATGATGTTTTGCATTGGTTCAATTTTTGGATGAACAACAAAAATTTTAAAGACAATCATGACAAAATTTCTTTCATTATTTGGTTTATTTGAAAATTCAGAAATCGTGTTAACTTTGATAAGATTTTGCCAAAGCCATAAAATTTAATTGACATTATTAACTTCACACACCAGAATCACTCTATCTCTAGGACTGCCCCTGTTCGGAACTTATCAAAGAAGTTTGCAATGCTTGTAATGTTAATGATAACAGGGAATTTGATTGGTTTGTCCATTTTGATGCTTCTTTTATGGAATCTGATTTTACTATGGGATATGCGATCTCTATTCTGGATAAAGTAGGAAACAGAAGGAATTGTAGAGGAGGCAGCGGTTGGGCATCTTGCCCCTTAGAAGCTGAAGCTAAAGCAGGGATAGAGGCTCTTAGATGGATAAAAGATTTGGATCTCAACAACTGTTGCTTAATCAATGACTGTCAAATCTTGGTGAAGATTATTAATGGAGAAATAAATTTTGAAGACCAACCTTGGAGATCTCACACATCAATAGATGCAAATCTTCCTTTAATTACTGTTCGGTTTCCTTTTTGTTTAAAACTAGAAAGTTTGTTGATTTTGAAGATAAACTTGCTAAGGAAGTTAGAGCTAGGAAAATCTTATACTTCTAGAAATTAATTTTCTTAGAAAGGACTAATCTCACATTAGATCCCATCATATGTAACGTAAACTTTGGTTTATAAATATACTAGATCTTAACCCGGCACGGGATGTTTTGTCTCTAATACGATATTGTTCACATTCCTCTTGCTTCATTTTATTCGTGAGTAATTATTTTGATATTCAAATAGGTTTTTGGAAACAAAATGAGTTACCTGATCTTTTTATTTTTTACTTAAGCATGTTATTCCAATTTTTTATCTCGGATTTTAGTAATAATGTTGTGCCAACATGAAAATAAAATAAAAAATACGAGAAATAAATTTTTCCCCATTTATTGTTCCATCATACCATAATTTCAAACTTCAAAAAGAATATTTCATCTAACAAAGACATATACCTAAACTGCAATCAAACTCCATGATGTTTATGAATACATTTGTTCAAATTATTTGATAACTAAGGCTCTAAGGAGTGAAGCAAAAACCCATAATATTTTCCCTACTATAGATAAACACTATTTATTTATATTTTGCAAATGTGAGAGTTATAAAAATGAAGAACCCTTGGCTATTGGAAGGCTGAGATATACACATGTGAGTTGAAAAAATAAACTTATAATAGTAAATCAAAACATGTGTAAGATTCTTTTTCAATCATATTGATAACATAAAATTGAAGAAATTCGTGGATAAAAAGATTTCACACCAACTATGCTAAGTAGTGCATGAATGACGTTCTCACATCTAGTGTTACTCAAGTAATTTGGAGTTTTAAAGAGCATAGTCATATTGATATTTGTATCTACATAAATTCAACTAACCTTCCGAAGAAAAATTATTAGTTTCAAGGTAGAGCCGACACAAACTTCTGTCGCCCTCAATGTATACAACACACATTGGGTTTAATCGGCCTTGAGATTAAACAAATACCCCAACATTAGTCAAATAATGTCTACAAATACGGGATCGAAACAAAGTGCTAACGGGAAAAATGAGAGACTAACATCAGTTCTACAAAGAAAATACCCTATATGTATCAAAGTTTGATAACCAAACATGTATTCAAATTAAAAAGTCATCAACTTAACACAAAAATACAAAAGAACCCAAGTTAAATCAATACTTGCATAAACAAAACTTATAAGAGAATTTTGTAATTATTAAATACCTTTAAAATCACTATTAGAGATTTAATTGCATGCCTCGCAACGGTAGGACGAAATCACCAGTTAATCAGAGAAATTTCACTGGATATGTAGCAATCCGAGAGAAGTTTACACCGGTGGTGATGCGTTCCATCTAAGTGTTGTTCGATTGATTATTTTTTTTAAGGTTTCGGTTTTCATTGGAGAAACCGAGAGGGAGCGTTTCATTATATTCATTATCATTCAGAAATCCAAGACCAACTCGCTCTCTGCTTACGGGATCTCAATACAACCTTAGATTTATCTATTGGACGGAGAAACCTTGATACTAAATATGTAGTTTTTAGTGTTATTTATTATATAACGTGACATCCAAATGTTTTTTTCTTCTTCTTAATTTTCATGTATTTTAACCGAGTTTATATTAGAATTAAGACGATCGACCACATTTCTAATTTATAGTGTTATCCTTTTGTAGCAGCACGTAATTAACATAGTCAATTACTACTCATCAATACCGGCTAGTACCACAAACCACCAGATATCACTTCTTTCTCCACCACCACCATTTTCCATCCCTCGTAGAATATTGGGCACACTTATAACTTTTAATCCCACACGTCATGTATAAAGTTTAGATTTAACAAACTTAGGTCGTCAATTAATTTATTCAACCATATGTTTTTTGTTAATACTGAAAATCATGCGTACGAACGGTTACCAAAGGTAGCAGTGGTACCAAAAATAACCATTTTGTCTTATATGATTTGGTATCATCCCAAAAGTATTTGTTATCCGCCTTTATTGATCGTGTCAAAAACAACCAACTATACTTTTCACAATATCATGTTACCCGTCATGTAATTTTTTTTTTATTTTTTTTATTCAAAAATAAAAAACCAATACGACCGCCATTAAAACCATCCAGCGCCACTATTTCTTCCACCAAAACTAATGTTACCGCCTCCACCACTTAGTAACACCTTCCACCGTTTCCACCACTTACTTCTTCCTCTAATACCACCACCACCACCACCACTAATATCTATTGAAATAATTTTTGTCAAAATTATTATTTATTAAGGGAGATATGTATTAATATTAATTAAGGGACATTTATGATGTAAAATTAATAAATCATTTATCATGAGAAATTAATGAGACATCAATTAATAAAACACTTATACTCCCTCCGTCCCACATATATAGGCGGAGAGAGACAATTCTCTTAGATTAAGAAAATTGCATGGGATTCATAATTTTATATGTTTTTTCTTGTTTTGCCCTTCGTCTTATCTCCAACACAATTACCTATGTACAATAAATATGGGTATATATGGTAAAATTCATCTTGGAAAGCAAAGTCCGCCTATTTAGTGGGACAAAGAAAAACCAAAATTCCGCCTATATATGTGGGACGGAGGGAGTACTAATCAATATTTAAGTTGAACAAACCATCACCATAGATTTATCTTCTCTCTAGACAAATCACTTATACTAATTAATAAAACACTTATACTAATTAATATTTAAGTTGAACAAATAACCACTGTTGATTTATCTTTTCTATCAATTCCAACCAAGGTGGAACAATGGTTAGAGGCCACTCTTATGACACAATAGGTCATGAGTTCGAACCTCCCCGTTATAATTTTTGAAATTCCATATCTTGACTTGAGTATTCATTTTTATTTCATAATATTTGAATGAACACCACATGTGCGACTTGTAGGGTGTGGCACGGAGGACCACAGCCTTTGATTTATGTTTGCCAAGGATAAATCCTGACCACCACTCAGATAGGCAAAGTTAGCTAAACTATGCTTTATACTATTGATAAATAAAATAAATAAATAGAAGTCCTTTTTATCAAAAAAAGACTCTCTCTTTGGGTCTTAAGGCCTCTTCCTATGCACATGCCAAAACATGGTATTTGGCATATATGCACCCACTATGGGTATGCCAAACTGCCAAACTCATATGCCAATATGTTATTTCTGGCATATAGGCATACACGACAGAGTTTCCAGCGAGCGATAGAGTCTTCATCGCTCGATGGTCACAATGTCGTTCGATGGTCATTCAATCGACAGCGACAGTCAAGCTGTCGCTCGATACTTTGATAATCGCTCATCAGATCTTCATCCAACGGCTAATATTTCCCCCTACCGGATTTCAACCAATTCCAACCCAACTTCAAATTCATTTCACCATGCATAGTGCATAACCGAAGTGGATTTGACTACAGAGGAAATAACATGGATCATGATAGTTAAGGTGAATTTTTCTTTTTTATTGGTCTAATTCGCTACTATGAAGGTGAATTTTTAATGAAATGTAAATCTGGTTTTAATCTGAATATTAATTTAAAAGATAATTTCCATTAATCTAAAAAAAAAAATTACATTTCACATTTCAACTAAAAGAAAACATTTTAACTACTCATTTCCTTGTCCGTTTCCTCCCGGACCAAAGATCCAATTGCCTGCATTTTCTGGATCCATAGAGTTGTTCAACAAACTAGTTAAGGTGCCGGTTTGAGACTGACTTGGTGGTTGAGTCTCATCAGAATCACCATAACCTTGATAAGCAATGGGAGTATGGGGTATGGGAACATTATACAAATCTTGAAATACGTGTGGTTGATATTGTTGCTGGAATGGTTGAAATGCTGATGAGGTTGAGGCAATTGGAGTATACATATTTGTTTGCCTAACTACTTCCATGTTCACACCACCACCTGGAGTCAGTATGTCAGTTTGTGAATGACTAAACATACGTGTAGGAGTTGTATCCAAGCCAATGTTTTCTTCACCACCGCGTACTCCTTGAGTATCTAACACCATGTTTGGGGTTGAACTTTCTGGATCCTCCTCCATATGACGACGTCTCAATCTTCTTTCACCACTTTGCTGACTTCCACGACTTTGCTGACTTCCACGACTTTGATGACTTCGACGACTTTGCTGACTTCCACCGGGACTCAATCCTCTACCAACTCCAACACCAGGACTCAAACCTCTACCAGCTCCAACACTGGGACTCATGTCATACATCATGCTTTCCCTCAAACTTTGCATCTCATACAAGTGCATATTCAAATCCCCCGAAGAAGAGCCTCATAATTGTTACATCGGGTCCGATACTCCAACTCGTAGCATTGACCCCGAGGTATGGATAAGTCCGAGTAGGTGCACTAGAAACAATTGGATAAGTAACAATCTCTCCGGATGTCTTGGAGATAGTCTTTACTTCCCAAGAAAATGGTGGCATGTATGACGATGAACTTTGAGAAGGATATGCAAATACGTCACCCGTCTCTGGTGGAGGTTGGGAAGGAAGAAATTCATTGTCAAGTGGCAACCTACCTAAAGCTGGGAAATCCATCCGACCCAAACTTTGCGGTTGCATGGAAATATTTGGCTTGAAAATAGTATTAAACCAAGATAGGTACTCATTTCTGTCCATCGGCTCCCGGATCAATTCATCAGCTTCTTGCCAACTATGACCTTCTCTTATCAATTTGAAGTAATCGTCTGCTGAAACATCTGTACTGGGATAAGGGTTGATAGCTATCACTTGATCTCCTTGCAAATGAAGAAAGCTGTCTTTCACCATAATACCAAACACCCTTCTCGTAAATAGGGCTGTATAACACCATCCTTTTAAGGCTTAACTCTACCATTGTCGACCTAGTTCTTCTTGTAACTCGTACTTCTTCATATGGCCGTGAGATAAGGTTATGGCTTGTTCTACTCAACTCGCTGAATCTTATGAACAATAGCAAAGATGTTGACCATCTTCAATCTGTGTAGCTTCCCAATTCTCGAATCATACTTTCGTATGATCGGAAATACATTCGTATAATTCTTAAGACAAGGTTCAAACACGGAAATATGTATACCACCAATACGAAAAAAAATAACATTCACCAGGTTAATAACTTTTTCATATGAAAATGACAAATAAATACATAATGTGAAAAAGATTGGTTCTTACCTCCGAACTCCCCAAAAGCATTAAAACTATCTTTATCACACGTCGAATTATCACTTAGGGCAATGTAAATCTCTACGATAAAATCGCAGTCCCCAATCATATGTTGGTGCTTGCTCTAAATCTTCTAATGCTTCGAGAAACCCAATTAACACTACTTGAGCTAGCATTTGGAAACAGACATTGGCCCAAAGGTCCACAATACAAACAGACGTTCTAGCTCCTCAAAATGGTCGGGATCAAATATTGATTACCACTTCCCCTGTTTTCATTCATTCTTACAGCATAACGCTGGAAAAAACTTTTCAACCCGGACACCTTCAACCCATACGCTTTTATTTGTCTATGTGAAGGATTTCCTTCTAATTCATTTGAGTATAAAGGAAGTCTTTCTTTCCATCTACCTTCTGATAACCACTTTAGTCTATTAAATGGAATGGAGTTCCCTTGGCATGGAATTCCGTTAACATGTATAAATCTATCGGTGTAACTCCTATTAACAATAATTATTCATAATTAGAATTTGTTGATTTTTATGAAATAAAACACATAATCTAAAAATTAAATTACCGAAAAAGACCGACTTACCGCATTCAAAGTCCTTGAAAAAGAACGTGTTTGTAGTCTTCCACCATCGTTCTAATATAACTTGAACACCTTGAGTCCTGTGGTTTCTAGGTTGTATTTGATATAGATGTCGCCAAGGATATCTTCTCACTCTCTCTTGAACAAAGACCCGAAGTAATTGAAAAATTGTACGTAACTCGGTCCATCCACCTCTTAGATTTATAGCGTTATATCGCCCCTCATTATCGAAAAGGTGATTAGAGAATACACCTTCACCGGCTACTAGTCTAACATTATTAAACTCATAATTTGTATCCACAACAAAACTTACTCCACCGCACTGGGGTACTTGTAGATGCTTTCCCTTTTTGTTTCTTTTTCTTTTCTCCATATCTCGATTAAGATAATCGTTTCGAAGGTTTTCGGAAGAAGAATTGAGAAGAAAATCGGTGGTTTTCGAAGGTTTTCAGAAGAAGAATTGAGAAGAGTTTAGAAGAGGTGGGAGTATAGTTGCGGTATTTATAGGCGGCAGAAACTCGAGCGGTGGCGATATTGATTATATCGACAGCGATATAGTGAATTTCGAGCGATATTGACAATATCGCCAGCGATAAAGACTTTATCGCTGGCGATATTGTCAATATAGCTCGCTAGGGAGTCGATCGCTCAGCGGTTTCCCCATAGTGGCGCAAATGGTTTGGCATGCCACCTGGCATGCCAAACACCATTTTTTTTGGCATGTGCATAGGAAGAGGCCTAACAAACTCCGCTGATAACAAGCTGGACTATTAAGGCTTAGTTTGGTATTGCTGCAGCTTTTGTAAAAGCACTTTTCTCATTGTGCGTTCTTTGTCTTTGTCTTTGTGAGAAAAAGCGGTTAGACGTTTGGTAAAATATTAATTAAAGTTGAAGCCGATTAAAAAAGCAATCAAAGTGTGTTTGGTAAAATTTCAGATTCAACCATAGTTGTTGTAGCAAATGACAAAAACAGACATATCTCTAATGGTAGGTTTATTCAATTTTATGGGTTTAAAAATAATTAATTATTTTACTATATAATATTAATATTCATACTAATTACCACTATTATTATGATTGTTAAAAAATTATCACTTAAATACTTATATATATATATATTTCAAACAAAAAATGAAACTAAAATTAAGTAATTATTTAATATTTTTTTAGTTATACTCATTAACAAATTAAATGAAATGGTATATAAAATAGTTTGAAAAATTAAAAAAATTAAAAAATTAAAGAATGCAATATAAGAAATAGTAAAAAAATTGATTGTATACAAATTTAAGGGGTAACTTTTGTCATTTATAAAATAAAGTAGGGATAAAAAGATAAATCAATCATTAAATTTAGGTGGGGCCACGACTTATCTTTTTGTAGCTTTTAAAAGCTCCTCCTCCCCTTTTTTTAAAATTGAGGAATTTGGGAAGTGCTTTTAATAAAAAGCACTTTGAATTTTTTTTACCAAACACTAATTTCAAAAATTATTGACATAAATAGCTTTTGAAAGTGCTTTTGAGAAAATAAAAGCATTACCAAACCAAGCCTAAATCTCATCTCAAAAGTCCACGAAAATCCCGTCACAAATTTCTACTTACTCAAACCGTAAACCTTCGTACTTATAAAATAGGGTTACTTTTTAGTATTATGCATCTCTCAATTTAATTAAACCGAATATTAAAAAAACTCAAATCGAGGATTACAGAGCAATGTCAAAAAATGCAGTTAGGGTTTTGGTCACTGGTGCTGCCGGTAAATGTTTTCTTTTATTTTATTCGATTTCAATTCTCTAGGGTTTACGTTTAGCATATCTGTAGTAAAGGATTTGATCACATTATTGTTATACCAATTCATTTTCCTTGGAAGTCCTACTGACAATTATTCCTAACTTGAGAAACAAGAAATCAATTATCAGTTAATTTCTTACTGATCTTGTCTAAGATTCCGTTGATTGATTTTTATTTTGTATAAATTGCAATTGAATTTTTGTCATCAATAATTTTATTTGTGAACAACAATCAATTAGTAAACAAAGAAGGGGTTTTCATATATTTAGTAATTTCTTCAATGGAGCACCTTGAAATTGTCCAAAAGCTACTGGTTCTTATTGTTTGCTTCTATTTGTTCTGGTGGATTATTAAATATTTTGTCAATTTATTAGATGTCGAAAAAGAACCTATCAGGGTTCTTGTCACTGGTGCTGCAGGCAAGTCATTTTTTGATCTATGAATATTTTTTTGATTAATAAGAAATTAGTGTAGTTTACCTATCAAGTTGGCAATTCTAAAAGTTATTGGTACCTGTCAACTTAAAGTTCTATTGGATGTTTTGTGTGCTGGTTTCAAAAGATTAGCACTTCTCGGTTTTGTAATAGCAGATGCTTTATACACAGTGGTTTGCTCTAATTAACGGCAAACCTCTTGGTATCTATTTGTTTCAATGTGGCTCTTCTAACATAACTTATGTTACAGGGCAAATTGGATACGCCCTTGTGCCGATGGTAGCTCGAGGTGCGATGTTAGGTCCAGATCAACCTGTAATTCTCCACATGCTTGATATTGAACCTGCCGCGGAAGCCTTGAATGGGGTGAAGATGGAGTTGATTGATGCTGCATTTCCTCTTCTAAAAGGTATATCTTTGTAATACAACCGATTAATCATGAAATCTGATGGTTCAATATATGCATTTCTCATGAATCTACTGTTCAACAGATGTTATTGCCACCACGGATGTTGTCGAAGCTTGTACTGGTGTCGACATTGCGGTTATGGTTGGTGGGTTCCCTAGAAAAGAAGGAATGGAAAGGAAAGATATGATGTCAAAAAATGTTTCTATCTATAAGGCACAAGCTTCAGCACTGGAGAAGCATGCAAACACTGACTGCAAGGTGACTTACCCGGTTTCTAAGATTTTGTTGAATTGCTTGCATTTTCTTTTTCAGCCCTGCATTACCGGTTTATGGAATATTGCTATTTTGGAGTGTTGATAAATATATTGCCGTGGTTCTTTCTTTTTGATAGAACGTATCTTTTCTAGCTAGTGTTTAGGCTAACTGGAATTTGCACCTCAGTTTAATAATGACTAATGCGTATTGTATATTTTCCTTTTGCAGGTACTAGTTGTCGCTAACCCAGCTAATACCAATGCCCTCATCCTGAAAGAATTTGCGCCTTCGATTCCGGAAAAGAACATAACATGTCTTACAAGGCTCGATCACAACAGAGCTCTAGGCCAAATCTCTGAGAGGTTGGATATCCAAGTCAGTGACGTGAAGAACGTCATAATTTGGGGTAACCATTCTTCTACTCAATACCCAGATGTTAGTCACGCAACTGTCACTTCAAGCGATGGGCAGAAGCCCGCTCGTGAGCTTATTGCCGATGACCAGTGGTTAGACCTTGAACCCATGCTTAATCTCCATACAAGTTTAACTTTCCAATGTGAACTCAATTTCTTGCAGTTTAATTTAGTTGTTTCTGTTTGAATTCTTTTGTTTACTCAAGGTTGAGAACAGAGTTTATCAAAACTGTACAACAGCGGGGTGCAGCCATCATTAAAGCACGGAAGCTGTCAAGTGCACTATCTGCTGCGAGCTCTGCTTGCGACCACATTCGCGATTGGGTTCTTGGAACTCCCAAGGTAATGTAGTGTTATTCTGTTCAGAACAGAATATGATTTGGAAAACAGATGATTTTAACTTCATAATCTTGCTGTTGTTATTATTCTCGATACAGGGAACATGGGTATCGATGGGAGTTTACTCAGATGGATCTTATGGAATCCCTTCTGGCCTTATTTACTCCTTTCCTGTCACTTGTGAGAAAGGTGAATGGTCAATTGTTCAAGGTAAGGTCTCAGTTGCTAGTTCAATTGTATTATTATTATTTGATTGAAAAATTGAGATCTTTCATCCTCCACGAAGATCAGTCAACAAAACAGTTTACTAATCATCTAAACAAACTTACTAATGCAATAATGTTGGCAGGTCTCAAGATCGACGAATTTTCACGCACAAAGATGGATGCTACAGCAAACGAGCTGATTGAGGAGAAATCCCTTGCTTATTCATGCCTCAATTGATGAAGAAGTACAAAACTTCACAATAAAAGTAAAGATTAACAAGAAGAAAAATAGATGATCAAATACTTCTTACTTTAATTTAAATTTGGAGAATGAAGTATGTGATTTCAAATCATTTTCTTCAATCTGAAATTTGGAAAATGTTGTCAATAATTTTTATTATTGTTATTCCCTAGTAGAAATTAACGTTTAATCCCATTTTTCCTAGGCTTTGGACGCTCTAGTCCTCTCCCTCTGAGCCAAGTACTTTCTATTCCGAATTTCCCCGCCCAGACAGTTTAATCCAAACTCTTAGCGATCCAGAAGATCTATTACCCCGAATACTTCTTTGTATATTCAACTAGAGTGTAAAATGGATAAATCATTGTTGCAGATGACATGGATGCATTTAAGATTATTGTTTTTTATCTTCCAGGGGAAAAACTTCAATTTTATATCTAATTTTTTTTTCTGATTCACAATCGGCGTTTCGATTTGTAATCCTAGGATGATTCTCATCATCTTGAGTTAAAAAATATAGGAATTTTTTTTGCAGAATTTTTTAGGGCTCGTGTTTGAATTTCCCCTCATTAATCTCGATCTAAAATCTAGTTTCAGATTTGTAATCAACATAGCCTAATCTTTACTATCCACCTAATCTCCATCTTTTGATTTCTATCATCTGTTGGAGTTGCACTGAATTTTAGATTTGTTATGTGGTTTCCAATGTTGGATTTGTTTGATTTTTGTCGATGTGTACATACTTGTACACCGGTGTGTTATGTCATGGATGAAAGTAGATCTGGCCTGTTTTGTGTGAGCATGGATGTTAAAATTTGTTAGAAGATGTACATAATTGTACACCAATGTATCATGACATGGACATATGACATGTTATATGGTTTTGAATGTTGGATTTATGCCATTTCTGTAGGTGTGTACATACTTGTACACTGATGTATCATGTCATAGATATATGACCTGTTTTATGTGAGCAAGAATGTTGGATTTGTTAGATTTCTGTACATCTGTACATACTTGTAGACCAGTGTGTTATGTCATGGATATATGATCTTGTTAATGTTCAAATGTTATTGAATTTTGTTATAAGAAAATGAAGCTTTACTGTACATAGATGTTATTCTTACAAAATTACGTATGCATTTAATCTGATTTGTTCTTTGACTTGTTCATTTATTTGTTAGATTTGTTGTAAGGGTGTATTTCAGATTTGTACACCAATATGATATTTCAGAGATATATTGGACTGTTTTGTGGGCAGCCTATTGTTTTTCTTAAATTTGTTGTAGGAGTGTTCATATTTGTACACTGATTTTTTGTTTCAAGGATATATATATATATTGACATGCTTTTTGTAGTTGCAGGAAATCCTACACTACACCCCTCACTAGATTTTACACAATTAAGTCATTTAAAGATGAATGATTATGATTTCTATTGATTGAATATTTGAATCTTTACAATAAGAAATAGAAACGAGTTGAAGAATTATAATCACTCTAAAACTTTCTCTCTCCTCAAGACTTGCTTAACAATTCAAAAGAACCTCTCCCACAACAGACTGACTCGACCCTTTATATAGGATAGTACACAGTGGATGACAGCTAAGTTGTCCTTTATTTTCGGGAATGACTTGCGAGATATCGCGAGTGTACAAATATACAATCTCGCGACATCTCTAAATTTCGCTGAGTCTTCATATCTTCCTCGTGTTCTGGCTGTCGTCATTCATTGCGTCATTTATTTTACTTCCCTGCGACTCCCTCGCAATGTCGTTATTTATTAATCTCGCGAAGTATCGTTGTCGCGATATTCTGATCCTACACTTTTGGGTATGAATGTTGTTTTTGTTATATCTGTTGTAACTTGTAAGACTGTAGATATTTGTACACATTTGTGCTATCCCGTGGATATAAGGATTGTTTTGTGGACATGCATGTTTGATTTTCAGATTTGTTGTATGAGTGTAACAGTTGTGAACCTTTGTATCTCAAGGATATGTAGCATGTTTAGTGGGTGTGGATGTTGTCGTTTTTGAATCAATGCTCTATTTTGTTATTATTCTATAGAAGAGTACATACTTGTATACTAGTATGCTTTGTGATGAATGTATGGCATGTTTTGTGGTTATATATGCTAGATTTTCTTACTGATTCTATAGATGTGTACACGTTTATCCATTGAAATCCTCTATGATGAATATATGGAATTTCTTGTGGGTATGAATGCTATATTTTGTTAGGTTTTTGTATAGGTGTACATGTTTGTACACTAGTATATGCTCTGTAATGAGTGGATGGCCTGTCATGTTGGTATGGATGCTAGAATTCGTTAGGTTTATGTAAAGGTATATGTATTTTCTCTGTAAATGATTTGTTTTATGTTTATTTTATATGTATCAAATTTAGGGACTCATAAGATCAAAATGGTAATGCGCCCTCGCCTATCACAAGGTTTGCGGAGGTTGATGGTTCAGATCCTTCTGAGTTTCCATGTTATGTGATTTTCATTATTTGTAGCGTTATTGGTGCTTAGGTCGATAATTCAAGATGTATGTATGTACAAACTGGTGCACCTTTGTCTTGTCTCATGAATATATGGTATGTTTTATGGGCATGGACTAGAATATAACCCGTGTTGTAACGGCACGTCTCGGTAATAAGTAATTTCATATGTTCTGATTTTGATTCGTGTCTTTCGTCTTATTAAATAACTTGGCAATTGATTTAATATATATTTTTTAAATTTTCATGTGTTTTACCCAAGTTTATTTTAACATTAAAAAGATCAACCATGCTTTATATTTTATAATGTTACATGTTTTTTTGGCGTCACAGAATGAATGCAGTCTTTTATTACTTACCAATACGCGCCACCACCACAAAACCGCATGATACCATTTCTTTCTCCACCGCCAACCAGTGGCGCCAAGGTTGACTAACCTGGCTTTAGCCCCCCTTAAAGTTCTAATAACTACAGAAAAATCTTTAACTTTATCATATAAATAGGAATTAGCCCATCTATATTTAGGGTTTAGTCCACCAAAGTTTACATGTTTCTTTAAAAAGAATGTAACCCTTTAATGTGAATTTCTGACTCTGCCATTACCCCCACCATTATTGCCCACCTCTGTAGGTTGTTCGGCGTGATTATGATTTTCAATCATTAACCCCATGTATGAGGTTTATATTGAACAAACTTAGGTCGCCATTTAATTTATTCCATTTTTTTTTCGTGTTATATTCTCTTCTTTTTTTTTTTTTTTTTTTTTTTGCAATCAATTTTATTTGAACATTAAAAACCATGATCTATACGATCTGGTACAAAGATACCATGGGTAACATTTGGGTAATCCAGCGGTTATGAATATTTTTTCCTATATGATTTGCTAACATCCTTGAAATATATGGTACATGTCTTTATCAATCGTGCTAAAAACAACCAACTACATCTTTCACAATATAATATTATCCGTCTTGTAACGACACAAAACTAATATTATCAACCACTACTCTCCAGCAACCACCGCCATTGCTTTTTCCACCACCACCAAGGGCAGAGCCAGAATTTTGAGAAAAGGGGAGCAAAGTTTCTTGGCAAGTTGGATACAGGTGCAAAATGGACTTAGTAGCCATGAAAGACCAAACATAATTACAATTGGACTTGGATCCGCCCCTGACCACCACCACTAATGTTTCCTCCTTCACCACTTTCTAAGAACAACCACCACTTCAACCGCTCACTACCGGCACTAATGTCTATTGATATTACTTTTATTTTTATCAGAATTTATTAATGAAAATACATATTTATTGAATTAATTAAGAAAACATTTACAATGAAAAATTTAATAGATCATTTATTATGAGCAATTAGCGAAACACTTTATAATGAAAAAAATTAATAGATTATTATGAGCAAATTAGTAAAATACTAATTAATAAAGCACTTATAATATTTAAGTTGAACAAACGTATATTTATCTCCCCTCCTAGACGAATCTCGGTCGCTTTTTTATCTAGCCTAACTTATCCAAGTCTTGTTTTGTATTCAAGATGTTGATTTTTTTGGGTTTTTATAGATGTGTACATAGGTGTAAACCAATGTCCGTCTCATGGATATATTGCCTGTTTTGTGGGTCTGGATGTTGGATTTTTGGATTTTTTGCAGACGTGTATATAGTTCTACACCAGTGTAAATTAAAAAAAAAATTTAAAATGAAAAATATATGTAGTCATATGGGTACTCTTTTTGTAGATCTCGGAAAGAGTTTTCCGAATATATAAAGTTTGGAATTTTGGACATGCGATTTGAAAGATAAATTGTTTTTTTTATATATTATTTAAAATTGTTGACATTATCATGAGTCACTTTAGACTAAACTGTAAATATTTGGACTAAATTGTAAATTAAGAAGGTTATTTGTGTACTTTCCATCTTTCGAATAAATAAAAGACTATTTTGTACCTAGTTGATTTTTTTTTTTTTTTTTTATAAACAATGAACCTTTTCATTAATGTAAATTCGAGGTTACAATGAGTTTAAGATCGAAAATAAGAGAACACAACGTAACAAGAACATACCGTAAAAGTACAATACCGAGAAATCCGACAAAGAAATAAAAAGTTTATCGGAGTAAGATAAATACAAGTATCAATAAGATACGATTAAATCGGAGGAAGAATGGTTTTTCTCGGAATTATATTCCAAGCATTTAATTTGTTTTTCTTCTATAGAAAGATGTGCTCCCAAAATAGGAGTGATTTGCTCAAATATCTTGTAACTAGTTGTTGATGGTGGTTTTTAGCTTAGGGATAAAATCGTAAAACCGTACATCCGTCATGACGTCACTATGACCAATAGCGCATTTATTGAAACAATCAGCGTATTTACGGAAGAATTACCAGGGTACCTTTTTTTTTATACATGTGTCATGTTCCACGACAGAACCCTTAGTATTAACTGACATCACCTCTGTATACACCTAACCATAATTCTCCCACCGTGCCAATGGCAAACCATGCCAGCCACGTCTCTGCTCCAAGGCATGCCAACCATGCCAGCCGCACCACCGTGCCAATGGCAAACCATGCCATCCACGTCTCTGCGCCAAGGCATTCCAACCATGCCAGCCGCACCACCGTGCCAATGGCAAACCATGCAAGCCACGTCTCTGCGCCAAGGCATGCCAACCATGCCAGCCGCATCACCGTGCCAATGGCAAACCATGCCAGCCACGTCTCTGCGCCAAGGCATGCCAACCATGCCAGCCGCACCACCGTGCCAATGGCAAACCATGCCATCCACGTCTCTTCGCCAAGGCATGCCAACCATGCCATCCGCACCACCGTGCCAATGGCAAACCATGCCAACCACGTCTCTGCGCCAAGGTATGCCAACCATGCCAGCCGCACCACCGTGCCAATGGCAAACCATGCCATCCACGTCTCTGCGCCAAGGCATGCCAACCATGCCAGCCGCACCACCGTGCCAATGGCAAACCATGCCAACCACGTCTCTGCGCCAAGGAATGCCAACCATGCCAGCCGCACCACCGTGCGAATGGCAAACCATGCCAGCCACGTCTTTGCGCCAAGGCATGCCAACCATGCCAGCCGCACCACCGTGCTAATGGCAAACCATGCCAGCCACGTCTCTGCGCCAAGGCATGCCAACCATGCCAGCCGCATCACCGTAACAATGGAAAACCATGCCAGCCACGTCTGCGCCAAGGCATGCCAACCATGCCAGCCGCACCACCGTGCCAATGTCAAACCATGCCAGCCACGTCTCTGCGCCAAGGCATGCCAACCATGCCAGCCGCACCACCGTGCCAATGGCAAACCATGCCAGCCACGTCTCTGCGCCAAGGCATGCCAACCATGCCAGCCGCTCCACCGTGCCAATGGCTAACCATGCCAGCCACTTATCCACGCCAAAACAAAGGGTTGCAATAATCAACGGCTACCCTTCTCTTCGAGATACGTATCTCGACCATCCAAGTTCGCCACCTAACGCACGGCAACTTGCGGCCCAAGGCCAAACACCACGGTTTGCACCAAACCTAGTTTTGGCCGTGCCTATACCATGCCAGCCTCTACTTCACGTCATTGGCTGCCAAAACAAAGGGTTGCAATGATGAACGGCCACCCTTCCATCTAAGATGCAGATCTTAGCCGTCCAAGTTCGCCACCTGACGCATGGCAACTTGCGTCCCAAAGCCAAAACACACGGTTTGCACCTAAACCCTAATTTGGCCGCGCCTACTCTTTGACAAGGCCATGACTCAACGCTGGTTGCTAAAACGAAGGGTTGTAATAATCAACGGCTACCCTTCTCTTTGAGATGCAGATCTCGACCACACAAGTTCGCCACCTGACGCATGGAAACTTGCGGCCCAAAGCCAAAACACACGGTTTGCGCTAAACCCTAGTTTTAGCCATGCCTAACACATTCCAAAGCCATGCTCAACGCTGGCTGCCAAAACGAAGGGTTGTAATAATCAACGGCTACCCTTCTCTTTGAGATGCAGATCTCGACCATCCAAGTTCGCCACATAACGCATGGAAACTTGCGGCCCAAAGCCAAACACCACGGTTTGCGCTAAACCCTAGTTTTGGCCGCGCCTAACACATGCCAAGGCCATGCGCAACGCTGGTTGCCGAAGGGTTGCAACAATCAACGACCACCCTTCCATTCGAGATGCAGATCTCAGCCGTCCAAGTTCGCCACCGAACGCATGGCAACTTGTAGTCCAAAGCCAAACAGCACGGTTTATACTAAACCCTAATTTTGGCCGCACCTATACCATGCCAGCCTTTTCTTCACGTCACTGGATGCCAAAACGAAGGGTTGCAACGATCAACGGCCACTCTTCCATCTGAGATGCAGATCTTAACCGTCCAAGGTCACCAGCTGACGCGTGGCAACTTGTGGCCCAACGCCAAGCCTTAATTGTGGTTGCGCCCAAACTACGCCAAGACCCTAACTTTTAACCGCGCCTAACTACACCAAAATCCTAGCTTGCCGGCCACGCTTTCACGCCGCCAGCTACAAAACGAAGAGTTGCAATAATCAACGGCTACCCTTCCTCTCAAGATACAAAATCTCGACCGTCGAGGGTCACCACCGAGCTGGCAAGTCTCCCAAGCTCAACTTGCCAAGCAGCACCAACATGCTACACGTTTTCCCATGAAAACACTCGAGACATCTAACACATGTCACAAACTGGGGAATGCTCATAAAGGGTATTGGTTTGGCGGTTTACAGCGTGCGGCGTACACTACGCCCGTTACAAGACAGTGTCATAAGAATAAGGCGGTTAGTAAATACAGGGAGTAATGGTGAAACGATTTCCTTCATTATGGAACATCAATTCCAGGCGTAACCGGTTACCACCTCCTCTCATTTACTCATTTGT
The DNA here is from genome assembly GCA_023531295.1 of Papaver armeniacum. NCBI lineage: Eukaryota > Viridiplantae > Streptophyta > Magnoliopsida > Ranunculales > Papaveraceae > Papaver > Papaver armeniacum. The sequence goes on along the minus strand of JAJJWW010015024.1, from coordinate 825,850 downwards.
TTCTATTTCTTACGAGACCAGAGTACGTTTCACTTGGACTTGTATAAATAGGTCTTACCTATTTCCACCGAACAACAAGTTTTGGTCAGGAGCATACAACACTCAGAAATCACTTGCTAGCTTTCCCATCTGTTAGCTTTCACTTTTTGATACAAGTCAAACAACTACTCTTCCAGAATCAACTATTCTGGTCTCAACACTTTCTTCGCTTCCCTCCCTAAAACCAACCCTTTTCCTTCACTTTGTGACCGAAGCAAGTCTGGAACGGCCATTTCTTGGTTTAGGCCGGATTTGTACAGATTGATCTCTCGAATCTAAAGTACTCCCTTGCAGTACATTGTTTAGGGTTTAGACTCAGTTTTTCACCCACTCACGCGAAATTACCGAAATCAGCAGAAACCGTTTTCACCCTCAAACACTAGTGATGAAGTTTCTGTCGTCAAAGAAATCACCGTTGAAGATTCCGTCGCCGGAGATAAAAAAAAAATGAAAATTTCGTCATTGGAGAGCATCACTATTGATCTTAAAACCCAACCCAATAACCAAGAATCGCCATTAAAGCAAAGATAAGCCTCAAAATAGCACCATAATGACATAGATAAGTAGAAAAAATAATAACAACTAAGCTAAAACTACTAACTAACCTAGAAAACAAGAAATAATGAAGAAATATGCTCAGATCCGGTCCAAAATGGACCAGATCTGAGCAGAGAAGGATTGTTGTTGATGGTTTTGTTGAAGAAGAAGAAGGAGTGAGAGAGAATAAAAAGAGATAATGGTTTTTTTCTTTATTTTCGTACCTAGTTGAATGGGTTAGGACTACATTTAGATGAGATTTTGGACTAAAGCATATTCTTCCCAATTGAGTGGCGAACAGGTTTGAAGCCAGATTTCAAAAGAGGGGTGCAAATCAAAAACAAAAACACCACAAAACAAAGTCTTATTGAATGTTTTTTCCATCACACATGAACACATAAGCGATGACATGTTAATTAGTTAATTCTTCGTAGCAGCAGTACAACTTGATGAAATCTAAGTCTCATTTTTGTTATATTCTTCAAAGAATCGAAGTGTTCATCGATCCTTTGCTAAATTCTTTTTATTAAAGGGTTTTCGGGTTTTCCCCCTAGACGCTATTAATTTTACCCTACCACTGAATTTTTGGACAAAAATATCATTCTCATCCGCCTATTCGTTTTATAAGGGAAATCTATGGCTTAGCTTAGGTCCCCACATATCTAAATTTCTCAAGCATAAACCTAACTGCACATTTATTTCGCTAATTAGCATAAACTTTCGATGATCCACTTTAAACAAATTCAAATTTTGAGCTAAATCTTAAGTACACATATATTGAATCGAAGTTTATATTAAATTATTTAGTTATTCTGTTTGGGTGACTTAAGCATGCATATTTAGTTATTCTGTTTGGTTGACTTAAACATGCATATTTAGCTATTGTGTTTGGTTGTTATACAAAAACATAGTATTGATATTACTTCATGCACTTAGATATTATTTCATCGTCAGATATCTAAACAACAAGATCAAAAGAAATGCAATCAACTTAAAAGACGAAAAAGGAGATTATTTTTACGCATATCTATATAAGCAACAATCAAAGAGAAGAATAAATAACTTTAGCAAAAGTAAAAGAAACTGTCTTTGTGAATATTGGGGATAGTTTGGTTAAATATTCATGATAATACAACTTATGAGTATACTTCAAGTTCTTCTATGCTTCTACTTGTGTTCGTTTAGCACCTTTGTTATTGAAGATCCATGGCGATAACAACTTATGAGAATACTCAGAGAGCTTTGTTAGAATGAAAAAATTACTCTACTTATTGGTTGTTATACAGAAACACAGTATTGATACCTTTCTCAAAGTTCAATTTCACCGCAACTTTGAAGCAATACTATGGTGATATGTTCTCCCCCTTAGTCAATACTCTCATCTTTTGCAAAATAGGTAAAACCTAGAGATGATAATCCACTCCCCCTTACATAATGCTCCGAAAAGCCATATGTTGTAGTAAGATACTACTTAATAATTCTTCCATTTTTGTCAACAAAATTGGTAAAGGAAAAAAACAGGGATCACAATAAATTAAACAAAATAGTGTCAAGATTAGAGAACACATATCAACTTTTAGTTTAAACGTTTGATAGACGCATTTTTGTGTCTAAGATTGTCCTCAATTTTCTCTTTGTTGGTACTCGATTTTGTACTTATTATGGTGTTTTGTGTGTTTGTAGGTATTTTTGGGAAATAAACATTTTTTGGAAAATTCAGCTCGAAAAACTACACGGGGAACCTTCGGAGGAAATTTGCTAAGCGGACTCCAAGTTTGGATAAGGGGCACCCATGGCTATGTATAGCCCATATTCATTTTCAGCACCCACGACTATGTGTAGCCCAAATTCATCTTTAGCACCCATCTTCCTTGTTTGAATTTTAGTTTTGGCGGGAAAATATTCACACTACTGGCAGATTTTTAATTCGTCATTTGGAGGGGTTATAGTGTGATTCAATGGCTAAAATTTCATGGGCAGACTTCATTTATCATAAAAGGCTAGGTTTGGGTCTCTGGGTCGATTTAATTTGGCTAGTTAAATCGTGTTAAAGAAACCAGGGGTGTACTATATGGGAGGATATTCTTCATTAAACTTGAGACGATTTGGGATATTTTTCTCGCTCCAATTAGTTGATACCAGACTGTTTAATCGAAACAGAGATGGTAAGAGCTTTATTTCGAGAAAATAATATTGTGGTGTGATTTGGAAGAAAACAAGGCACGTTTGTTCTTCAAGATATTTATTTCATCTTTGGAAGGTTTGCATGAGTTTGAAGCATTCTAAACTTCTTATGGAGCGTGTACAAAGCTATTGAGAGTGTGCAGATTACATGCAGGTGTGCGAAGAAGTCAATTCAGGAAATTATTCCTGTGATATTGCAGAGAAGGAAAGGGAATTAATAAGAGTTATTGCGATGTTTTTCCGGGTCCTGTTGAGTATAAATAGACTCTTGAGGCATCATAAATGGGGACGGAGAGTTAGGGAGAGTTTGGTATAGTTTAGAGCAACAACGGAGGAGATTGATCGAGTTGCAGAGAACACTTTTCTGCTGTTGCTGGGAAGAACACGAAGAACATAAGACCCTAGTAGACAGTAGTTCATGCTAAAGTGTCAGCGACAAAGAAACGAAGGTCGTAGAGCTATAGCGTCAGCGACAGTACATGTTTATCGTTCTTTGTAACAACTGAGTTTGTAACAAATATAAGTGTTACAAACCGGTTTAATCATTATTTTCTCCCATTTCATTATTTGTGAACACCTTTGGAGCAATGAAATCAACTTTTGAGCGTGTTTCCATTATGATGAGCTAAACCCATCCTCTGGGGCGACGGAGGAAGCCAAGTTTCACAAATGTGGTAATTATATCAATTCTTGTTACGACTATTTGCACTATAATCAATAGATTTATGAGTTTCATTGAATGGTTGTGATTACAATTGATGGGTCATGCTTAGCTTAGATGTTTTGATGTCCCATGCTTTAGTTTTACACCCATTACTTTCGAAATCTACCATAGGCAATAAATTAGAGTCAATAAAACTTTATCATTTGAGCTTTAATTGTTTAGAATTGATATCTGAACCATATGAGTGCGGAAATTGGTGGAATCCTAGCCCCAGATTTTCCATAATTTCCACAAACATATTTTTTTATATTTGAGTTTGCTATATTTTTAGTTTTATTAAGTTTAAAAATCGAACCTTCACAAGTCTCAACGAACCTTTTACTACAACATCATTAAAAATACCATCAATTTTTGGCGCCGCCGACGCGGACTTGTATTTAGATTTGTTTTAGGTTTATTTTTATTATTTTCTTGTTCTCTTTTACGCCTTTGGTATTGTTTGATTCTTTTCAGATTTGGAGCGAAGCTACAAGGAAACAAAAAAGTGCTATAAAAGGAAAGAATCTCCAAAGAAGGAAAGAAAAGAGGAATCCGAAAGGAGTGAAGAAGAAGATTTTGTATATAGTTATTTTATTTCTTTTTATTTTTAGAAACTGTAAATAGGGGTTTCATTGTTGTAATTTTTCTTTTTATTTTTGGAAACTTTCTGGACTTTATTTTTGGACTTGGACATTATTTTTAAAACCCCAAGGAAGGGTTAAAAAAATTAAATAAAACTGTTTGCAGGGAAGGACGACAGTTACGATACTGTCTCGGACCCTCGGGTTCGTACACTGACATAGGAGTCGGTGGCCTGAGTCGACTTTAACGGTTCATCGCCCGTCTGGTACGGGAGGTAAGACTCTATCCACCCACGAATCCCCTGTCAGTGGGTTTTATTTGACAACACAAACCCGTGCAAAAATAGAATATCGAATTGGTATTACAATAGCCAATACAACGAATATCCGACTAATTTTCAAAATGGACATTACTTTGACCATAGTGTGAATAGTGGTTGGGAACATCAAACTTTTGAAGGATATGGTCCATACCATGGTGAGCCCAATTAATATCCACACGCCAACCGGTCGTACGAGCAAAATTCCTCTCTACTAGAGTCAACACGTAAGTTAGCTGAGTCGACACGTAAGTTAGCAGAAATGAATAACTTAGTTATGGACGAAAGAAATACAACGAGTGAACTTTCTTTCCTAGATTCAATCAGGAAATCATGTGAGTCGACTCAGAACCTTTTGTTAGAGGCCCAGAAAAGAACTGCTCAAAATAATCATAATTTCCAATATAGTGTTTCCAATAGTACCCTTGAAAATGAGGATAGTTATTTACATAATCAAGATGACGAGGTTATAATTGGTAACACTACCTATTTAGATGAGGTTCAACCATTTTCATGCTATTATGATGATTGTGATGAGGATAGTGCTGATGAAGAATCTGAAATATGTAGGCATAGTGATCAGGAATTTGTTACTCCAATTGAGCTTTATAATGACAGTAATATTTCTCGGTTCAAATCCAAATAATTTTAATAATTATTCACCTATTCAAAATGATGAGGATTTGACTAGAAATACCCCCGTTTTAGACGATGTAGTATTTCCTTTTCACGAAGCCGATGATAGTTTTGAGGAACGAGTTTATTCTGAGAATATTGTTTTAGAGTCTAGCGATTTAGACACATTAGACTTAGAAAAAGAAAATGACCTCGTAGAGATGAGTGAGGATGAACCTGACTTAGAAGAATCAATTGACCATTTTCAGGAATCTGATGACCTAGAAATTAGGGAAGTTGTGACTAGTCTTTCTAGAGACCCTAAAAACTCTAAGTTTGGGGGTGATTATCATTCTCCGTGTGCTTTAACTCTTAGAAAGGTCCCTCACTTGGGACTTGACATATGTGCCTAAACCATTTTACAAGATTATCTTAATACACGTTTTCCTGAACCTAATGATGTCCAGAAAGAAGTTCAGTTTTTATAAACCCATCCTCTGGTTGATGTGGTTAGCCCAGGTTACGATACCTCGATTGACTTTGTTTTCCCACCAAAAACTTTTCTTCAATTGTGGGAACTTATGAAATTCAAATGTGTCAAATATTAAGTTTTAAGACTAAACCTAATTACTTTAGGAGATTAGGGTCGACACATTTGTTTAAGGAAGACCACCACTCTTTTTGTGGTCAACTGTGTGAGTCAAATCTGATTGAATTAGAGAATCCCCAATTATTCAGGTTATTATTATGTGCTTCTAAGTTCCTACTTGAGTATTTCCAGACTCTACAACCTGATCTTAAGAATCCTTCTTTTGAGGAAGTCCAGCCCATGAAAATATTTTATTTAGACCCGTTTATAGACCCTGAACCTGAGCCACAACTAGATATAGTTATCTTAAACAAAAAGTTAAATAAGGGTATGTTCGATATCTTCATGGTCTCGTTGCAATTTTCTCTTCTTTTGGGTAATACTTTTTGATCCAGGATGACCCACGCTTATTTCTTCTTCGCTATATGATTCTCGTGAGGTGACTAGTTCTTTCTTAGTCCTGGTGAAGACTTTAAACTTAGCACTTCTTGGGAGGTAACCCATGCTCATGCAACACGGTAATATCTTTCCTTACTCTTTTCTTCAAGTGGTAACAGTGTCTCATTGTTTATGCTTTTAAATTCATCTTTAGAACATTGAGGACAATGTTAGATTTAAGTTTGGGGGTATGGGAGAAACTTTTTAGTTGCAGTATAAATAAATAAACTCCAGAGCCTAGAAATTTATGTTTATTAAGGTTGGCACTAACCAATCTAAGTGGATGGGAACATCTTGGTTGTAGGAGTTGAGGAACCAATCTGATTAGATGGAAACATCTAAAGAGTCTATTCATAAAAGCACAGAGCTCAGGTGTTAGAATTAAAAAAAGCATGATAGTTTCGCCATATCTCATTGAATCCTTTTCACCTTCTGTTTTTGTTTTTCTTTTCTTATAAGTGATTGGGTGAAATAGAGTGATTGAGATATCAAATCAAAAAAAAAAACTGACCATCAGACCAACCGGAATAAATTCAATAAAGTCGACCACAGGTACCCTTGTATATGCCAGTTGTGTTGACCTAGAGTTAGGATTATCACCCACTGGTTCCCTTGTATATGCCAGCTGTGTTGATATTAGTCAGACCGGTGTCTGAATCCATTAGGATGGGTTCATCTTCAACATCAAAACCATTTACGTATTTCTCTACATCCATCTTCTTAATCTTTCCATGTGATTGGTTGACTCCGGTTATGATGTACAGAAACTATCTGAGTAGAGCTCTGTCACTTATATGAATTTTAGTATGCTTGAGTGCAAACTCGTGTACAACAATTGGAATTTCGCATCAGGGTACTTCCTCCTATAGTCAATATTGTATGCCAACCAAGGAGATTCTTTAGTTCCTTCCAAGGTCCTGCGTAGATAGCTAGGGTCTGGAGTAAAGGTTTTGTGGGTACACCTCTGGTAAACCCTCCCGAGACAACACTCGGCTTATTTTTCTAGATTAGATTTGCTCGAGGACTAGCAAATAATAAGTTTGGGGGTATTTGATAGACGCATTTTTGTGTCTAAGATTGTCCTCAATTTTCTCTTTGTTGGTACTCGATTTTGTACTTATTATAGTGTTTTGTGTGTTTGTAGGTATTTTTGGAAATAAACATTTTTTGGAAAATTCGGCTCGAAAAATTACCCGGGGAACCTCCGGAGGACATTTGCTAAGCGGACTCCAAGTTTGGATAAGGTGCACCCATGGCTATGTATAACCCAAATTCATTTTCAGCACCCACGGCTATGTGTAGCCCAAATTCATCTTTAGCACCCATCTTCCTTGTTTGAATTTTGGTTTTGGCGGGAAAATATTCACACTACTGGCAGATTTTTAGTTCGTCATTTGGAGGGGTTATAGTGTGATTCAATGGCTAAAATTTCATGGGCAGACTTGATTTATCATAACAGGCTAGGTTTGGGTCTCTGGGTCGATTTAATTTGGCTATTTAAATCGTGTTAAAGAAACCAGGGGTAACTATATGGGAGGATATTATCCATTAAACTCGAGAAGATTTGGGATATTTTTCTCGCTCCAATTAGTTGATACCAGCCTGTTTAATCGAAATAGAGATGGTAAGAGCTTTAATTTCGAGAAAATAATATTGTGGTGTGATTTAGAAGAAAACAGGGCACGTTTTTTCTTCAAGATATTCGCAAGATATTTATTTCATCTTTGGAAGGTTTGCATGAGTTTGAAGCATTCTAAACTTCTTATGGAGCGTGTACAAAGCTATTGAGAGTGTGCAGATTACATGCAGGTGTGCGAATAAGTCAATTCAGGAAATTATTCCCGTGATATTGCAGAGAAGGAAAGGGAATTAATAAGAGTTATTGCGATGTTTTTCCGGGTCCCGTTGAGTATAAATAGACTCTTGAGGCATCATAGATGGGGGATGGAGAGATCGGGAGACGTTTAGACACTATAGAGCCGGAGAAATTGGAGTTACAGGGAACTGCCATTGCTGCTCCTGTGAAGAACACGAAGAACATTAGACAGTAGGGGACAGTCATAGTGCTACAGTGCCAACGATGCTTCTTATTTATCGTTCTCTGTAACAGTAAGTTTTGTAACAAATATAAGTGTTACAAAACCCAGTTTTATTATTTTTCTCCCATTTCATTATTGTGAACACCTTTTTGAGCAATGAAAAATTCCTTTGAGTGTGTTTTCACCATGCGGAGCTAGAACCCATCTCTAGGACGACGGAGGAAGCTGTTTTTCACCCATGTGGTAATTAAATTAATTCTTTTATAACTAATTGCATATAATTTAATTGTTTTATGATTTCTATTAATTATTTGTTATTTTGTCTGATGTCGCATGCTTAGTTTTAATTACTTTTGATGCGTCATGCTCACAACTTACAACTAATGTTTTATGAAATCTACTTTGGCAAAGAATAGAGTTAATATTTCTTTTATTTTGAGCTATAATTGCCTAGGATTAATTTCTGAACCACTTGAATATGAAAAACAGTGAAATCCCGAGTCCCAGAATCTATCCATCCTGCTACTATTTTGTGTATATATTTTCTTATTTTTATTTATTTTTATTTATTTTTATTTATTTTCATTTATTAAACCTGAAATCAATCTCATCAAGTCTGAGTGAACGACAACCTTTCTTACCACTATCTAAAATTCGATCAACAATTTTACCAAAAAAACTCGATTTTGCGTCAAGGAGACGTATAGGTACAAGAATCTCCAACAATTCCACATCTGCTCTCCCCACAAATATATTACGTTTAAGCACAAGTTCAAAAGAATAGTCCCCCCATTTGATGTCATTTCCGAAAGAACAACATGAGCGAATTTTACTCTAATCACAAGAGAAGGATTTTCTTTGGATATTAACAAACTTACTCGCCAGTTACGAACAAAGTAAATTTGTATCCCAATTTTTTTTTCTCTTCTTGCCTGTTACAAATAAAGAAGTTAAAAATAGTGATCTTAATGTTAGAGGCACTAATATACAAAATTTTCTTGAGAAAAATAATCATCGACAAAAACTATTCTCTACGCTAGTTTCGAACAAGAGAACAATTAATGAGATATGACTCGACATAAGAATTATAACTTCTCTATCCATGTACGAACGTAGAAAATAAAGTTCATCACTTTTTCCCTGGTGGTTATGCAATCAAGAAAGTAAGTAAATTCCTAGAGAACATCTTACGGAATCCTATGACAGTATATTCACAAAAAGTGTAATCGTGGAGAAATCAATACTACAATTCTCAAAATAGTTTACTCCTCTTTTGTAAGAGTTAAGAGCTTAACCTATGAGAAAATATGAGATGCATATTCTAATCACAAGAATATGATAGCATGGAACAAATCTCACAAAACAAGCAATACACACACACACACACACACACACACACACATATATATATATATATATATATATATCCATGAAGACTAGGTATTGCAAGTCATTTTCCAATATAAAATTTAATTAAATAAACTTAAACATGCAAGATGATAGTACTTGGAATAGCTAATGTAACACATAAGAACTACTCCAAAAGCTAATGTTCCTCCTTAAACAATAAGAATAAAAATTCCTACAAAGATTTAACTAGTAAAAATAAAGAAGGAGCTAAGCATCATCTTCTTCTTCACTCTCCGACTCACTCCAAGAAGCTTGAATTTTCTCCATTTCATCCTTAATCTCGGGAAACTTTGTACCAATGATAGGGTGTAGAATACATCCTATTTATTATCTATTTTTTATGCTTTCTCTGCTATTTTTCTTGTAAATTACGTATTTTACGCTTGTTTTGAGTTTTATAGGTATTTTGGAGTCATGCGAAAGAAAAGAAGAAGAAACCATCCAAAGTTGTGCTAAAGGGCGTAATTGTCATTTCATAAGCAAGTTATATATGTAGCCTGGCCACGGTTAAGGGATAGACATTTTTTTTTTGATGAAGAATTGTTAAAGGCACCCAAGGAAGTTACTCAGGGTACCATCTGGGGTGGTTCTTATTTGGGGTGCAAACAGTCGTCCCAATTTAAAGCCCTAGCTAGGTCGAGAAATCATTTCCTCCCCAATCATTCTACACCTGAAAGTGAGAAAGAAAGCAGCCATGGCTGCTGCTGTTAATCGAGAGCTGTTAGTGATGAGACTGCGGTTGAATCGAAGATGGTGGAATTGATGGTAACTGGGTTAGGGTTTGGTGCGAAACAACTCAAATGGAGGAGAAATCGGCAAGACATGATGCTGTTAGGGTTTGCTATCTCTGAAACCAAGTGAAGATGTTGTTCTTGAGATGGAGGTGGTTTGTAGTCGGGCTTTGAAGTTCAGATGAATCTGTTGCTGTTAATTTGAAGAAATTGGAAATGAATCTGATGTTGTGATTGGGGTTTGCTGGTGGTAATGATTAAGGGTTTGAAGAATTAGGCGAATTAGGATTCTCAAATAGAGATTGAAGGGGATCTGTGAGATGTTGAAATCGAAACAGATGACAAGAAGTCAGAGGTTGTTCTCGATTTGAAATGGGTTGGATTCTGCTGATATGAGAGAAATCAAGAAATTGGAGGAGATAGAGGAGCAGCTGTAGAAGAAGTTCAGATGGGTTCAGCTTGGATTTGAGTTTGTTGTGGGGTTCGAATATGTGTGTTGTTGATACTGCTGCAGTTGTTAAGTCAGTGTTAGCTGAGACAAAGATTAGTGATGCTGTTGTGCAACAAGGGATCTTTGGTGATGAAAATCAAAGATGGGAATGATGGTAATTACAGTAGAATGGGTTAGTGATGCTGATAGCAGCTGTTGTTGGTGGTAGACTGAGAAGGAAATTGAACAGAAATTGGGGTATGTGTTGCTGCTGCTGTTGATATCATAAATGGAGGAAATGGTGATGATTTGAAGCATCGAAATTGAATGACAAAGAAAGTGTTCTGTTAACACTGTTAGAAGAGAATGAAGCTGTTGATTTCACCTAGATGTATGTTAGGCTCTTAACAGGTGAAGAAAATTAAGGCCTGAATTCGGCCGGGAAGTCCTGTAAATAGCCAGAACTCGGCCGGTTTTCTGCACCGGCAAGTCAACTCGGCGATATCCGATCCAGCCGATCCAGCCGATCCAGCTCAGCCGAGTAAGACGAGTCAGACCTGACTGAGACGAACTGACTCAGCTGACTCACTCCTTCCCTTGACCTGCTGACTAACGGTTGACCCGTTTGACCGTTAGTCCTAACGGTGGACTGACGGAATATTCCGTCGAATATTCCACTGACGGAGAAATTTTCAGGTGGCCAGCGACGACTATTCCGGCCGGATTCCGCCATAATACCGATTTTCCGGCGAGCCAAAAATTCCAAATTTTCTATGGACTTCTCTCATGGCTGTGAAGACTTGGACTAGGAATTGGATGGAGAATTGGGCTCAAATTTGGAAAGAGAAGATGGAAGATGAGAAAGGCTTGGATTTGGAAATTGAATTGCAAAAGGAAAAGGATTCTATTCCTTGGAAGATTTGGAGAATATTGAAGCCTATAAATAGAGAAGTTTTCTACATCTTTTACACACCTCTCTACACACACAACACTTTTCTTTTCTTATTCTTTGTGTGAACTCTTTAGCATGAGTAGCTAATTTTCTTATTGATTGAGGATGAATTCCTAGTTCTTAATATATGTTTTGAGTTTTGTTTCAATTCTATCTTGAAGTTTTTCACATGATTATCGTTTGTTTTTACTAATAGGAATGATCTTAAAGACATTCATGATTGATTGATAGATTGTTTGGGTGGCCAACTAAATTGATTTGTTAATTTGATCTAAAGCTAGTGAAAGTTAGGAGATAAGTAATCGTTTCTTGACTCTTTACATAAGTAGCAAACACGAGACCTTGCGGAGGGATTCCGTGGAGCAATTGTGTGTAGAAACAACGCTAGAAAGTGAACCAAGCGAACCGAGTTTAACTACTAGTACTAAACCTAAATTCATAAATCTTAATGCATTCAGGGAATTACATCTTGTAAGCGAACCTCAAGGTGGTTCTTTTGGATAGAATCTGATAACTAAGCGGACTTGTTACTCAGTGAAATAAGGGATTTTGGGGCTAGCTAAGCGGACCTGCTATCCTACGGTTGGTGATAATTTGTGACTAATAACAAGTAGAAAAGAACATAACTTGATTCATTGTTTCGTAACGAAGAAGGATTCCTTGGTCTTGTCTCTCTTATTGCTTTCAACTTTATCTTTTAATTGCTTTGTTTATTTTCTTTTGCTTTTTACACCCCCCTTTTGTGACAATTTTTACAACTAGAATCTCTTGCTCCTCGTGGGAACGAACTTGACTTCCATTATATTATTGTTAATTGAGTGGAAATATTAATTAATTTGATTGCACCTACGACACGCATCAACCAAGCAAACACATTTATTCATGTATACATTTTACCTTTTTGTCTACCTTTTCAATATTTTTGAGAATCTTGTGTAGAAGTTCCAAGGAGATAGGATCACAAGTACCGATTGAGGATGGACAGGACTTCTTCTTCTTTTGAGATCATTGTTCCACATGTGATGAAAGGAAGTCTTGAGAACGGGAGTAGGAGAACCAATTGAATGTCCAATAGGATCAATGTCATGATATTGACAAATTCTCATGACAAGACAAGGAAATCCTAATTTCTTGTCATAGAGTTTCATAGTGGCCATTTGAAGGATAATCCAACTACATGTATCAAGACCTTGAACTTCAATATCGAGAAAATAAACCAATTCCGAAAATTCATGGCCCCAATGATCTTGTTCAATAGTGGGAGGACAAAGGTTTTGAATTCCAAATTTTCCAAAAAAAAATCATTGCCATGGAGATATCCTTGGTAGGGAATTTCCAATTTTTCCAACTAATACTTCTTCCACTAAGTTGATGACATTATTTCAAATGATATCTTCTCTATCCTTGGCCTTTGAAAAGTGAAATTCCCTATAGGAAGACAAGTCACGGTGCCAACAATTTTCTATGTACTTCAATAACTCTTCTTCCAATCATGGTTTTGAAATAAAATTTCTCAAGATTAACATCATGGACATTTGCATAGAAGACTCTCGTGAGAACGTCAAATCCTTTACCATGACCATCAAAGATATCACTAAGGTTATACTTTTCAAAAAAAGATACTTCATTAGCATGCAATTGATCCTTGACCAACTTCTTTTCAAGTAGAAATCCTTTAGAAATAATTTTGTCACAAGCCTTATCACAATCATCATTTACAAAGACTATTCTACATGATGTGTGATTGCTAGAATCACCTTTTTCCTTGAGATGGATGATACAAGAGAAGACGCCTTAGAGTTTGAAAATGCGAGGGTACCAAATACACCACCAAAATTTTTCGTACGCAACCTATATGGACTAAACCCAAATACAATTTCGAGAGTTACAACTTAATGAATCTCAATCAGGAATTATATCAAGAGTTTATATCGCTTTCTCTCACAATCAATATGTAAACAGAAACTAGTCAGTGAACCTGATTATACCGTGAGAGTACTAGGAAGATACCAAAGTTCAATCAAGTCGTATCCAACAATTAAGATGGATGTATCTACTTTGATTGATTTTACGTACAACCTGTGATATTTCAATTATATAATTATAAACAATATAATGCGGAAAAGAAATAACACATACACCAGAAGTTTTGTTAACGAGGAAACCGCAGGTGCAAAAAAATCTCGGGACCTAGTCCAGACTTGAACACCAAACTGTATTAAGCCGCTACAGACTCAAGCCCACTATCCATACTTTGGACTGGAATGTAGTTGACACAGAATCCACTGTCACAGTCATTCGATTACAGTTGCGCTCCTTACGCCTCTTGAATCTCGTAAGACTCTACGCAATTAATTCCTTTAGCTGAGTTCCTTTACAGCATAAGAGTTGCTTCAACCTAAGTGAAGACTTTAAACCAATTTACCTCCCATATACGTGATTTTCGCTCTGATTCGTTAGATCAAGGTGAGATAAAAAAATCGTTTGCAGTAGACTAGGTCCAGCAAACCTCAAAATCTGGTACTTATGATTCCCGAAGAGCATCCTAGATTATTATTCACCTCACAAGTAAAACCTACTCCAATTTCAACAAAGAATCGTTATAGAGGAATTAACTTGTGGAATCACAAAGTTTGAGACAAATAACTTTGCGATTTATATCAATCTTACCTGATTGGAGTGAGACTCAACAATCAATAGCAAGATCAGGATACACGAACTATTAAGATAAAGATAGTCAGACTTGGCTTCATGAATACCTAAGCGAAGTCTTTTTAGTCGCTAAACCTAAAAAGGTTTAAGGAGAGGACGACTCTAGTTTACAACTAGGACACACAAGAATAGTGTCAGGGATTCAAAAATCCAAGTTATTTGAGGTTCTCCTTTTATAGACTTTCAAGATCGAAGGTTGTTTTGGATTTAAGCTAAGGTATCTTTGGAATCAAACAATCTTTTTCCACCGTTAGATGAAAAATCGGCTTGAGACAAACACAACAAAATATATACTCTGGTTAGGATGAACCATAACCGAACCGTGTATAAGCTTAACCATTTTCATATACACTTTTAGACTTTAATCTTGAGTCAAAACCATAGGTTATATTTAATCAAATTTGTCTTGAGGTATTTTTAGAGAGTTATTCAAATGCTGATTATCTCATAGAAATGATTCTGAGGCATCTGAAAATATTTGACTGGGTAAGTATGTGTACTGGTATGTATACTTACTTCCAGTTCGTGAGTTATTTTTCTCATAGTACGTATACCGGGTATGTGTTCCCTTAAAAAAAACGCGGTTCAGGAACTTTTGGTATCCATACTAGGTATTTCTACCTTCCTGAGTTCACGAGTCAACATAACTATGAATATCAATATTCTGCGGAGCACGTGTCACGGTTTTAGTGGTCGCGTGTAGGATAACTGTGTAGCCCTCGCTACACAGAGGAATCTAAGTAGCAGAAGACACCTTCGCATATCTACTTTATCTCATCCCAAGGAGGGATACCTCGACGGCTAAGATGAAAAATTAGAACCTATTCTAGAGAGAGGCAGCTGGCGAAGGGACAGAGGTAGATGACACAACCAACCAACATTAATTGCGTAAATCTCTTATCTACACGCTTAACCAAAGCACGTGGAAAAGATGAGGTGGCAAAGTCTGACTGGCGAAGGCTAGCGGTGAACGAAGGTACAATCTGTACTGAGGCTTGGTAGTTCTGAAGGAACGTGGGTCAGCTGAGGTGGCAGAGTCCGACTGGAGAAAGCGTGCGGTGAACGAAGGTACCATTTGTACGGAAGGTATATCAAGGGACAATGGACCCAAAGACAGCAAAGATATATCTGGAGCAGAAGAGGCTATAAATACCAAGCTTCACCAATAAACAAAGGCATTCAATATCTAGGAGAGGAAGATCTAGTCTTAAGCTTATACCTCTTTAATGTTTAGAACTTAAGTATTTACTTTAACTTGAGTTATCTCTATTACTTTGGGAAGCATTTAAGATCTTTGTAACCACCACAACTTAATACAAATAATCATTCATTACCCAGTGGACGTAGACAAAAGTCGAACCACGTAATCTCATGTGTATCATGATAACTTAGTAGCAATTACATTATATTTGTGTTCTTCGTTATCATTGCGATCTTGAATACCTTTTATTACTTAGCATTATCAGTTCAACAGAGATATCAATACTACTTAGTATCTGATTCTCCGAGCTGTATACATTACGTAGAATATGGGAAAATTAGTAGTCACAGTTTGGCGCTAGAAGGATTTGCTCACCAGCTTGAGTTTTTATGTTCCTTTATTTTTTAACTTACGCATCTTCTTTAACGAAGAGATCTGAGTTTAACAACGGCGGATATCACTTCCTAGTGATCCATTCGTCCGTCATTTATGTAAGTTCATTGAGTTCATAGCCTCTAAAGACTTGCAACCTTACAGGTCTACAAAGTTTTCTGGAAAAAAAAATGCGTTCACAAAACGTTAAAACTTTTGTTTATACTGAAACAACTTTTTCCGACAGAGTATCCTTTGGATATGAGTACCTCTGAGCACTAAGGAATCTCAATGATAATTTAAGGAGAAAAGATCTTACAAAGCATTTAATAACCCCATTTTCTTTGGATATCTGACACCTTCTTTAATTGTTTTCAACATTTAAGGTGGTTTTTTCCAAGGGTGTCATAAGAAATTAAATACCATCTTTTCAGACGTCATTCTATTACTTTTTCTGAAAAAGATGCTTAGCCGTCTTCTGTGTCAGAGCATTAATTGCTACTTTTAACGAAGGCACCCAACTAGCAGATTTTGCCACTTTTTCTGTGACAACAGGATAACAAAAGACCGAAGGCATGCAGAAACCAACTGACGTACCAACAATCTCACGACCAGTGGTTACGAGAGGAAGATCTCAAAAACCATCTCAAGTGAATCAAAGAAACGAAGCGGAGGATGGACAAAGCGAAATAGCAAGAAGAACAGTTGCTAACAAACCACCTACCCCTGCTGAAGGGATGGGGCAAACATCGGGAGCACAACCACTTTACGACATGCCGTTACCGGAGCGTCCCTATGTTACGAAGCCACCTGCGGCTAACGAAGGGTTAGGAAACCTAACTCCTATCCAGCTAGATCATGATGCTCCGGTTATAGAAGAAGGAGTGGATGACTCTGAGGATACGGCCGACAACACTCCTCAAGGTGGTGGAATCCACAATGAAGAACAAATGGCAGCGCAAGTAGAGGCTTTGGTACTCCGTAACAAGGAGCACGAGGACGCAATGCACGTGATGGCTCAGGAAAACCAGAACCTGAAGGATATGCTGGACGTACAGATCGAAGGTTCCCAAACTCACCATCCTTTGAAGAGGCGTGAGCACGGGGCTATCTCAGGAAGACGAAGGGGGGATCTTAATTAACCCACCAAAGGCTAACCCGCCGGGGGGAGCCAGAAAAACACGGAACGATCCAAACGATGTGGATCCAACTTACAAGCCCTCTCAGTCCTATTATGATAAGGCATTTTCCAGAGATGCCCACAATGTGGACATGGTCATGGAACAAATTGAGAAAATGCAAAAATAAATACAAGGATTGCAGACTGGCCACGCAGGAGCAAGGCTAGAAGAGGTACTCTAAGAAACGACAACATCTCCGTTGTCTTTTCGCATTTTGAGTGAGCATATCCCTGTGAAATGCCCCGTACCTACGTTTCAGGCATACAATGGTACCTCAGATCCCGCATCCCACCTACGGTACTACACTCGTGTCCTTGCCCATTGGGAAAGAGATGAGATAATACTTTGTAGGTATTTCCCTGCAAGCTTGACGGGATCAGCATTGGCGTGGTATGTTGACTCTTTTGAGCAATTGTCTACGGTGTTCTTGGAGACATACATGTATAACAAATCAACAAAGGCACTGTCAGACAGGCTATTTGCTTTAGCTATTAGACCCCGGTAAACATTGTGCAATACACAGACAGGTGGCAAAAGACGTGCCAAGCAATCGAAAAAGTTAATCCAGAAATTAGCATTAATTGCTATAAGTACAGACTTGATAAAACCTCAGCTATCTTCGTGAAGCTTCATAACCGAGCTCTTGATTCCGAAGGAGAACTTCGGGTTGTCCAAGATCACTACATCCGACTTGAAGAAATTAAGAAGGACAACCCCAGGGCACAAGCAAAGCCAACGATAGCTCCGCAACGAACGAATTCTCTGGAACCAATTCCGGAGATACCTAAGAGGCAAAACGAAGCTGGGGGCAGAACCAGCTCACGGGATAAAAGATCAAAGTATGGATATGGCAAAGGCAGAGGAAAAGTAAGGGAGGACTTTGTAGATAAAGTCTACACAAAGCTAAACACAACATTCTCCCACATTCTAAGCAAGGAGGGAGCGAAGCCATACTTTCCTTACCCTAACACTGGGGAAAGAAACCGGATAAAACAAAGTATGCTAAGGAGTACTATTGTGCATACTACCAGTACTATGGGCATACAACTGACACATGCTTCCACCTGAGGAACACAATTCAGAGATTCATAGACGAAGGCAAATTCATGGAGTATGTGCAGATACAACCTGCTGATACTGAGGTAGCCCCAAAGAAAAGGGTGGAGTTACCACAGGATGGCAAATACATTAACATGATCACCTTGTCATACGGAGGCCAGGAGTAGCTACTCGAAGATATACTCGAGCTAGCTCGAAACAAAAGAAAGCTAGAAACCCACGAGGTATTCAAGCTAAGCGGACCACCAACTAGCACTTGGGAAGAATGGATGGCCACGCCATTAACATTCTCAAAAAGGGACGTCAACCAGGAGGTCGAGATGCACAACGATCCACTTGTGATAACTCTTCCAATACATGGATGGAATGTTACGAAGGTCCTCATTGATGGGGGCAACTCGTTAAATATATTGTTCTACGAACCCTACTTATGTATGGGTTTAACAGCTGAGCAAATGGATTCATCCACTTGCACAATTTACGGTTTCAATGGAGCAGTCTCTAGACCAAAAGGAGAAATTTTCTAGCAGGTGCGCGCATGACCCTTAGTAACCAATACAAGGTTCTACGTTGTGGAAGCACCTTCGCCCTACAACTTCATTATGGGACGACTCTGGGTCCATCGATTAAGAGGAACATCGTAGACCTATCATCAGTACCTTCGATTCCCTACACCCATGGGTGAAATGAAAATAAAAGGTGATCAACAAGACGCAAGGCTATGCAATCTAGCAGAGGTCAGACTCAACGAAGAAAGAGCTGCTGCATAGCACACAAAAGGAAAAGATGAAGGGTGAACGCCAACGAAGTAAAGGAGGGAGGATTCAAAGTCCCCGAAGCCCCCTCAGTTCAAGAAGCAAGCACCTCCACCAATCCGGTAGCGGACACTTCTGCTAAATGAGAATTACAGAAATGCACTCCTCTACAACCTCAGAAAACAACATTTTCACCGGTGGAACCAACAAAGAAAATCAACATCGGAACGAAGACTAGGCCAAAGATGATCAACATCGGAACTTTACTAGAAGAGGACGAGGAGATGAAACTGCAAAAGCTACTAAGGGACTACGTAGATGTCTTCATATGGTCAATGGAAGACATGCCTAAAATTGACCCGAATTTGGTCTCCCACCACCTTCGGATCAAACCAGAAATAACACCATTCAAGCAACGTATCCGCAAGGTGGCAGATATTGATGTGCGTCGTTTACACGGAAAATTAATTAACTTCTTTCCACACTATTAACTGGTAATATAATAGCAAGGAGTTTGTTCCCACGAAGAGCAGGGAGTTTTAGTTATCAAAGAGTAACCGGAAGGGGGGGGGAGGGTTAGATTTTAATTAAAGTAACTAATAAAAGAAAATAATAAGAATTTGTTGTAAACAATAAGAAGAAAGATGACTAGGGAATCCTTCGCCGTCACTGAACTGAAACTTAATTGAATACAAGTTTATCTATTGTTAAATTTACATTGTTACCAACCATAGAATAGCAATAAGCTCTGCTATCCCCCGGATTCCTGTTGCCACTGGATACGGAAGCGCTCGACTGCCAGTTTCTATCCAACTAACCCACCAAGAATAAGCTCTCAAGGTGTAGATTAACTGAATGCTTTACACTCTGTGAATCAGGTTGATCCTAGCATCAGACACATAGGCTCGGCTCGCTTACTAGTGTTATCTTTATACACAATTGCTTAACAGAATCCCTCTGTCAGCTCTTGCGATTTACTACTTGTGTATAGAGCTGATGTGACAATTACACGTATCACACACCCCTAAACTAGTAGAATAAATATTGATTGGTTAATTTAATTGATCACTTTAAATAACCCCTCAATATTCTTAAACATTAAAAATAATAAAGATAATCAACAATAAAATAAAACTTGAAATAAACTTGATTTAAAAGATTAAAGCTTCATTGTTCAGGACATTGAAATCATCCCTAATCAATAAGAAATTTAGCTACTCATAGCTAAAAAGTACGTAAGAAATAAATAAAGAAGAAATAAAGAAATTGAAACCAAAAATAAAAGCTCACAATAAAAGTGAGGAGCATAAACTTTATTTCTCTCTCTGTTTCTGTCTTCTAGCTAAAAGAAAATAATAAAAGAAAGAATGATTTCCCTTTTGGGTTTAGGGAGCTATTTATAGGCATCAAATACCCTAGCCGATTCACAATAGTCGTACAAGATAGAGATTCAAAGTCGGTGTAGTTTATCCAAGAGCAAAAGATGCTGATTCGGTGCAGGCAGGTCGTACTTTAGAAATGTCTACATGCCTCCTCATCCATTCGATCCCCTGGGGACCTCATATGTCTTCATCTACACCGTTGATCTATCCTTCTTCGATGCACCGTTTCATACCAAATCCTCACTTATCCAAAACGCGTCAGCAATCTGCAAAAATGCTGCAGAACGCCCCCATCACACGTCTTCTTCCGCTTTTCCTTTTGCTGCATGTGCTGGGCGGGTCCCTCCAATGACGTCATCACAGCAGCTTCTCTGGCAACCATGGCAGCATCATATTCTTCTTCGTCCCCTGATTTGTCTCAATCCAACACAGCTTCATGTCTTCCATTAAAACAACGCCAAAACCGATCAACAACACCATTATTTTCATTTACTACAGAAGAATCATGAGTTCATAGCTCTATCGATCACCATCAGTCTCCATTAAACCATCAATCCGATATCAACTCTGCCATTAATCCCGATCACCCGTACTGCCATCGTTTGTGCCAACAACTCCCTGAACTTGCTCGAGTTCTCTTATCTTCACTTCCTTGTTCTCTACCATTTCGTCTCATACATCATCATCACGTCCAGTTAATGGCAGCGACCAATATAAACCAACGATTAATCATTGGTGATAATGGCAGTAGCCATATGACTCTCTCAAGCTTGAATGTCACTGATTTACTGCAATCAAGCTAGTACCCATGTTTTCTACCACTCCTAATGACCGAGTGGTGTGCTTGGATTCGAGAATTATTTCAGATCGATAATCATCACTAACATGATCAATCATGATCATCAGCGGTAGTTCTTCATGGCAGATGCGAAAATAATGAGGAGGTGCCCTGCATAAATTAGTCGGGTGCCTCCAACAACATTTGAATATTGACAGTCCCTGATGCGTGTCGTAGGTGCAATCAAATTAATTCAATATTTCCACTCAATTAAAAATAATATAATGGAAGTCAAGTTCGTTCCCACGAGGAGCAAGTGATCTTAGTTGTAAAAGTTGTCACGAAAGGGGGTGTAAAAAGCAAAATAAAAATAAACAAAGCAATTAAAATCGAAAGTTGAAAGATGAAAGCAATAAGAGAGACAAGATCAAGGAATCCTTCTTCGTTACGAAACAATAAATCAAGTTATGTTCTTTTCTACTTGTTATTAGTCACATTATCACCAACCGTAGGATAGCAAGTCCGCTTAGCTAGCCCCAAAATCCCTAATTTCACTGAGTAACAGTCCGCTTAGTTATCGATTCTATTCAAAAGAACCACCCGAGGTTCGCTTACACCGATGTAATTCCCTGAATGCATTAAGATTTATGAATTTAGGTTTAGTACTAGTAGTTAAACTCGGTTCGCTTGGTTCACTTTCTAGCGTTGTTTCTACACACAATTGCTCCACGGAATCCCTCCGCAAGGTCTCGTGTTTTCTACTTGTGTAAAGTGTCGAGAACGATTACGTATTCCCTAACTTATACTAGATATAGATCAATTAACAAATCAATTTAGCGTGCACTCCAAACAATCTATCAATCAATCATGAGTGTCTTTAAGATCACTCCTATTAGTAAAAACAATCGATAATCATGTGAAAAATCTCAAGGTAGAATTGAAAACAAAAACTCAAATCATGTTAAGAACTAGGAATTCATCCTCAATCAATAAGAAAATTATCTACTCATGTTTTTGAAATTCACACAAATAATAATAATTAAAAGAAGAATTTTCAAATTCACACAAGTAATTAGAAAGAAAAATCTTAGAAAAGCAAACAAAAACACAAGTGATGTGTGTGTAGAGAGGTGTGTTGAAGTTGTAGAAAACTTCTCTATTTATAAGCTTCAATATTCTCCAAATCTTCTAAGGAGTAGAATCCTTTTCCTTTTGCAATTCAATTTCCAATTCCAAGCTTTTCTCAACTCTTCCACCTTCTCTTTCCAAATTTGAGTCCAATTCCTAGCCCAAGTCTTCACACCCATGAGAGAAGTCCATAGAAAATTCTGGAAATTTTGGCTCGCCGGAAATCTGGGATTGTGGCCGGAATCCGGCCGGAATTGTCGTCGCCGGTCACCTGAAAAAGTTCACGTCGTCGGGAGAATATTCGACGGAATATTCCGTCAGCCCACCGTTAGGACTAACGGTCAAAGTAGGTCAACCGTCAGTCAACTGTTAGTCAAATGTCAAGGGGAATCACTGAGTCAGACTCGAGTCTGAATATGGGCTGAGTCAGGACGAGTCAGACCTGAGTCACTTGGCCTAAGCTATTTACAGTCTTGCCAGGCTAAATTCTTGTGTTGCACCAGGATGGTGCATCACTGCTTGCTCCCAGCCATAATGGCTCTTACCATTTCAGTTCAGCTTTCTCTCCAGCTGCAACACAGTATCCATTCTACCACCTGAGCACAAACACCACAGTCTAACACAAGCCTACCACCAGCAGCCTGTAATTCCAACAGCATCACAGCTGCTCCACAACACTCTGCCAAAAATCATCACTATCATCTCAGGCTCCCTGAATTCCTACAATGCTTGGCTGCAAACCCTTCTCATTACAACACACCATAACAACCACCATCTGCACCTCACTGCAAAACCACTCAATGCTAGCCACAATTTCTGCCATCATTTCTTTGCTAACCCCTTTCTGCCTCCTCCATCTGCTTTGCAACCTCATTCTCTACCTGGCCAACAATGGCAGCAGCATCAATTTTCCCTGCAACTTGCAGCTTCACATACACCTGCAAAACATCCCTCAAGCCATAACTCCACCAGGTCACTGCCATTGTTACCAGGCCCTGTAGTTTCCTCAGCTGCACTACCTCCAACAGCATCAGTTCACTCTAGCACCAGCACTTAACCTGTTCTAATCCTCATCCCAAGCAGCAACCATCTCAGTCTAGCCACCTACTTGATTCAAAACCCTGAGCTATTATCAATCAACACAGAACATCACAAACCCATTCTGAACCTTTGTCTTCTTGCCATGAATTCCCATTCTCTCCATTGATGCTTCAATCAATAACACCATCTCTTATGGCAATCTCAGCTTCTAATCGTTGCAACAACACAATCTGCTACTCCATTAGCCAGTTATTGCTCACTTTCACCCTCTGAGCTTCCTTGTCACCAACCAATCAAACCTGCACAGAATTAAGCTTCATATAGCCACCAGAACCAACTCTATTTCAATCCGCTTCAGACCTGGCATCTGCAATTGCTTCAACTCCACCTCAAGAACAACCATTGCATTGATTCTGTTACCTGCAACAATGCCACCAACAAGCTCCATCTTCTCCAGCTCTGCCCTGTAACTTGATAACAACTACCATTCTCTCGATCTTTATCTCAAATTCAGAAGTAGGCTCGAACCCTAACCACCAATTCCAAGCAAAACCCCCATCTTCAATTCATTCCAACGATCGATCTACAGCGGCAGCCATGACTAAACCCAGCTCTGTCAAGTTCCAACACCACTGCAACTCCACCAGTTCTTGCTCGATCTGAATAACAGCAGCCACAAATTCCAATCACCACCTTCTTCTTTGTTCATCAGCAGCGACACCCTCTGTGATTCTCCCTCGATTCTCTTGCAAAAACACCTTCAATTTCTCTCGATTTCTGACGCCATTTTTCCTCTGCTGTTTTACTCAGTTTCAGCCCTTTCAGGTGATATTATGATTGAGAAGAACGAATTCTCGATTTTAGGGTTGAGTTAAATGGAGTGGATTCGGTTTCGGGTTTGGATCCGGGTACGGTTAGGGTATGGAGCAGAGTTTAGGGTGTGGGTTAAATGGGTTTGGGTTTCAACATCCATGGATATAACCCAACCCTTTTACCACTGATAACAACACTATGTTTCTGGATAAGGGCTGCCCAGTTTGTAGTGATCCTCCCAAAAGAGTTGCCCCTTAACCTTGACTGGGCTCCATATATCAATCGCCTATAAAATGACCTTTTTGCCCTTTTGGCTCAAATTGGGTGATTTCTTCTTCTTTTCCTCCGTGCGACTCCAAAGTAGCTATAAAACTCAAAACAAGCGTAAAATACATAATTTACAAGAAAAATAGCAAAGAAAGCATAAACTACTAGATAGTAAATACGGTGTATTCTACACCTATCAGTCCCTTAAGTAAAAGGCTGGACTTCCTTTAGCAGTTCCTTTGAACTGTTTCTGCCCCTTAACATTAGGGTTCCCCTTAGCGATCTCCATTCAACTGTCAGTCCTGGAAGACTGACAGTTTAGTTCCTACTTCATTCTTGTTTCGCCCATAACTTCTTCATACGATGTCGGAATGACTCCGTTCTTTCGCCATTGATTTCATCTACTCGTCATTTACAAAACGAAAAGTATAAATCTTGTACTTGAACGACTTCAACTTGGTCTTTGGCCCTTCTCCACTTCTAGCTAGCTTATTTCCTTGCACAATTAAGTGAAAATTCACTTCTTTTGGATGATTTACCTAATAAAAAACAAATAAGAGAAAACAAACGTAATATACAATAATTTGCAAGAAAAACAACAAATACTAGCATGGAATGGACACCAAATATATGTAAAATATGCACTTATCAAATTCCCCCACACTTGCCTTTTGCTAGTCCTCGAGCAAACTAAACTAAACTACAACAACTCCATTTCGTCGAGGATACGGTTGCACTTAACATGTGTAACAGGCCTTTAAACCCCTAGGTGTCCCTAGTTGACGAGTTATAGTCTCGTGAGGGCTTACGAGAGGTATACCCACAAAACCTACTCCAGCTTCAAAGCGTTCCAGCGTCCCAAGCATCCAAAGAGTTATGAGGACATGCAGTTTCTGCATGCTAGTACTAAGAAGTTAGAAATACCAAATAACATATTCTCATTCTTAAATGTTGAGTGAGAAATAACCACACCATAATGAGAGAACACGTGTTTGAGAGCGACTAATAAGCATTTCGCCTCGACTTCTGCCTCACTTAAAAGGATTTTATGAAATTGCACTCAATAAGACGGCTTTTTTATGGGTCTCACATGTGTGCAGGTAGGAATGAAGAGATAAATCCTACACAGGTTGAATGGTGGGAAGGAAACCTTCCGAATAATTTCTGGATACCCCACAAAATCGTGGGAAATAAAATACTTTTTCTGATGATCTCTAAGAAAGGAAATCAACCACTATAGCAAGGATGGGAGTACTTACCACCTTCACATCCGATCGGCAGTGACAAAAGCACCACTCTCACAGCATCCAATAGAAACGTAGTCTTTAGCTCGTCTTCTTCATCTTCTTGGTCTTCGGTCTTCAACGGTTCATGATAAACTCTTGAACTTCGTAAAACTTCGACAATTTGTAACTCTTTTCCTCTATTTCTTGTTGCTTGAAACTTATTTATATTTTTCTTCCTCATGGCTTTATTGAACAAATAACAACCTAAATGCAAATCTTTTTGTATTTTTTCTTTTCTTTTCTTTTCTTTTCATTTTTTTTTTGAAAAGATTGCAACTACAAAAATAATAACGAAATTAAAATTAGCATGGCCATGAAAGAAGTATTTTACCACTTTGTTCTTCACAACTTGTATTGTCTTTGTATCCTAAACTTCAATAACTCTCATCTTTTGATTTTCTCCGCTCTTGTATATCTTCATACTTGGATATAAATTACGCTCCTTATGTGTAGGTCTTCAACATGTATATAAAAATCTGCTCATTGTATGTTTCTTTACTTGAATATAAAAATTGCTCTTCCTTGTATTGTTGCTTGTAAACCTTAAACGTCTTCAACTTTTCTTGTAGATTTTGATGTCGCTCCGCTTGTTGATGATGATGTGTGTTTCTATGGACCTGTTGGTGGCGAGAGAAAGAATGGTGCTAACTACAAATCAAACTACAAGAAGGTGGTGTTCATCTATAGACGTCACCCTTATGATTGACAAAATTAGCACTCAAGAGATCAAAGAGTAGTGATTCTATTGGTGGGAGGTTGGGTAGCTCACCATTCTACCCGGAATTAACGTACGGGGACACATACTCAAAAGAAAGCTCTTTAGTCAGTTACAAAGAAAATTTGGTCTGGTGCCTCTGTTGATTTGAAAATAGGTAGTCTCCACTAATGATTGATCAGCAACTCTAATAATGCATTTCTCTATGCTCCTCATTTGCATCACCGGCATGATTAAATCCATTATTTAACACTCTAACAAGCAAGAAATCCGAACGTAGTTCCCTAACACTTCCAAGTTCAGTTATGTCGGTCAGAATCTCTGTGTAAACATACCTAGAATCATGCTAGTGACTCTAAAATCTCTACAAGTTGGAGGTTTTTATGCAATTTTTTTTAAAAACTCTATATGCAAAATACTCCCCCACACGTAAATTTTACATTGTCCTCAATGTAATTGACTCATCCTAAGTAAAATCAAGGTGGGAAATCAAAATATGATATGAAAAGCTAAGAAAAATAAAATACAAAAGATAGAGATGCAAAACCGATGGGTTGCCTCCCATTTAGCGCTTAGTTTTACGTCCTCAGACCGACTTGGCATTCTCCAAATTACTCCTCCAGAGGAAGTAAATCACGAAGCTCAATCTCATCAACATCCACTGTAGTAAAGTTCTCGTAGTATGGCTTCAGTCTATGGCCATTGATCTTGAAAACTTTCCCAGTTTTAGGACTGGTTATTTCAACTGCACCATGAGGAACAACATTAGTAACAACAAATGGTCCCACCCATCGGGACCTTAGCTTGCCAGGAAATAACTTAAGACGAGAATTAAATAAAAGAACTTTTTGCCCCACAACAAAACTTTTTCGAGAAATCATTTTGTCGTGGAATAACTTCGTCTTTTCCTTGTATATACGAGAGCTCTCATAAGCATCATTACGTATCTCCTCTAGCTCATTGATTTGTAGCTTCCTTTGTTTCCCAGCTTCGTCATACTCCATGTTGTACATCTTTACCACCCAAAAAGCCTTATGCTAAAATTCAACTGGGAGATGACAAGCTTTGCCATAAGCCAACCGATATGGAGACATACCAATTGGTGTCTCATACGCCGTTCTATACGCCCAAAGTGCATCATTAAGCCTGAATCTCCAATCTTTTCATGTAGTATTGACAGTTTTCTCCAGAATGGACTTGATTTCACGATTTGAAATTTCAGCTTGCCCACTAGTTTGTGGGTGATACGGCGTGCCAACCTTGTGAGTAATGTTGTACTTCTTGAGGAGATCATGAAAGGATTTCTTGAAATGCGAACCTCCATCACTGATAACCACTCTTGGTGTACCATGTCTAGAGAAAATATATTCCTTCACAAACTCACAAACAACTTGAGAATCATTAGTAGGGGTGGCTTTAGCTTCCACCCATTTAGAAACATAATCCACAGTAAGAAGTATATAATATTTTCCATTCGAAATAACAAAAGGACCCATAAAATCAATACCCCACACATCGAAAATCTCTACATGAAGAATCGATGTGAGTGGCATTTGATTTCGAGCACCAAGATTGCCCGTTCGTTGACATCTATCACAAGATTTGCAAAAACCATATGCATCCTCAAATAGGGTAGGCCAATAAAATCCACTCTCAAGAACTTTGAGAGCGGTATGTTTAGAACCAAAGTGACCACCACAAGCATAAGAATAACAAAAATATAGAATTTATTGAAATTCAGAGTTAGGTACGCACCAGCGGATAATCTGATCAGCACCGTATTTCCACAAGTAAGGCTCATCCCACACATACTGTTTGGCTATTTTCTTAAGCTTTAACTTTTGAAAATTAGACATTGTACTAGGTACTTGCCTTGTAACCAAATAGTTCACTATATCAGCATACCAAGGTGTTGATTCTTCAATTGAGAAAAGTTGTTCGTCCGGAAAACGATCTTGTAAGGGAAGGTCTTATTCGGATACAACAAGTCTACTAAGATGATCCGCAACAGTATTCTCGACACCTTTCTTATCTCTGATTTCAATATTGAATTCTTGTAGCAAAAGAATCCATCTTATGAGTCTTGGCTTGGCCTTCTTATTTTTCAATAGGTACCGAAGTGCTGCATGATCAGAATACACAATCACTTTTGTACCCACTAAATAAGCTCCGAATTTTTCTAATGCAAATACTATAGCCAGCAACTCTTTCTCAGTGGTTGAATAATTGATTTGATCCTCATTAAGGGTCCTTGATGCATAATAAATCACATGTGACCTCTTGTCCACTTTCTGACCCAAAACAGCTTCGACTGCATAATCACTTGCATCACACATTAACTCGAACGGCAAACTCCAGTCAGGTGACTTAATAATTGGTGTAATAGTCAAAATCTCCTTCAATTTGTCAAAGGCATCCTTGCACTCTTGATCGAAGTTAAAAGAAACCTCCTTTTGCAATAATTTGCACATCGGCATTGAGATTTTGGAGAAATCTTTGATAAACCGCCTATAAAAACCTGCATGACGAAGAAACGAGCGAATCTCCCTCACCGAAGTGGGGTATTTTAAGTTTTTAATCAAGTCTATCTTTGCTTTGTCCACCTCGAGCCCTTGAGAGGACACGATGTGACCGAGCACTATACCATGGTTTACCATAAAGTGGCATTTCTCCCAGTTTAAAACAAGATTAGTGTCTATGCATCTTTTAAGAACAAGTTCAAGATTATTTAAACAAATATCAAATGAATCACCATAAACACTGAAATCATCCATAAATACCTCAATGATGTTTTCCACATAGTCAGAAAATATACTGACCATACATCTCTAAAAAGTGGCAGGCGCATTGCAAAGACCAAACGGCATTCTTCTATAAGCAAATGTACCGAAAGGACAAGTAAATGTAGTCTTCTCTTGATCCTCCGGTGCAATAACTATTTGATTGTATCCCGAATAACCGTCCAAAAAGCAATAATGTGAATGTCCCGCCAGCCTCTCTAACATCTGATCAATGAAAGGCAAAGGAAAGTGATCCTTGCGGGTAGCCGAATTGAGCTTTCTATAGTCTATGCACACTCGCCATCCTGTTTGAACTCTTGTAGGAACAAGTTCATCATCTTGATTTCTGACAACAGTGACACCTGATTTCTTAGGAACCTGTAGTTGCAGGAAATCCTACACTACACCCCTCACAAGAATCCACACAATCAAACCATTGAAGATGAACAATTATAATTTTTGTTGATTAATTTCTTGAATGTTTAAAAGATAAAATGGGAAAGAGCTAAAGAAATTACAATCACTATAAACTTTCTCTCTCTTAATGACTTGCTCAACACTCGAAAAAATATCTCTCCTCCAATAGGCCTGTTCGGCTCTTTATATAGGGTATTACATAATGGATGACAGCTAAGCTGTCCTTTATTTTCGGGAACGATTTGCGAATTATCGCAAGTGTATAAATGCATAATCTCGCGACACTCCTAGATCTCGCTAGGTCTTCACACCTTTCTCGTGTTCTGGCTGTCGTCATCCATTGCGTCACTTATTTTACTCGTCTGCGACACCTTCGCTACGTAACGTTTATGAATTTCGCAGAGGTGTTGGTGTTTGGTAGGCTTGGGAAGTGGTCTGTTTTTATGCCTACAAAT
Source organism: Papaver armeniacum (assembly GCA_023531295.1). Taxonomy (NCBI): domain Eukaryota; kingdom Viridiplantae; phylum Streptophyta; class Magnoliopsida; order Ranunculales; family Papaveraceae; genus Papaver; species Papaver armeniacum. The sequence goes on along the minus strand of JAJJWW010015024.1, from coordinate 795,940 downwards.
TAAACCGCAAGTGCACGGTGTCTACTATGCAGAACTGGGCAAATACGGGTCGAACCACAGAGACTTGTGGTGCTATAAGGTTGATCAAGGCTTACTCAACTGATTTTCTAGGAGATGTAACACAATTATGGTTTGTTTGTCGATGCGACTAAGCTGAATTGTGACTCTAATCTAAGGCAACAAATACTGTGACAATTTGGAGAATGCTAGGGTAGTTGATTCCACCACTAGACCCTATGCTAAGGTAATTCAGTTCATGTAGTGTTATTGTTCCTTCCTAAGGAAGATCCTAAGAATAATGTGTCACTAATTTTACTAATTCCCCCTAGTATAGAGTGTCTTCTTACAGTACACTCTATCACAGGTTCCTTAGTCAATTAATTAGGCATCACTCATATCTTGTTAAGCACATATCTCTTCCTTGGCAGTTTCTAATGGAGAGTTGATTAACCTTTCACTCTAATTCTCCCCTAGTATTGGTTGTCTTCTTACAGTACAGCCAATCACATGAGAATTGGATTAATTGGCTAACTATAATCCTACTTCTATTAAGCACAGTAATAACAGCAACATCAACATGATTTACCCAACATATAATCTAGGGTTTCAACAACACCCTAGCAAATGAACTTAGAACATGATTCAAATAACAAATAATACAAATTAACTCTAAATTGCTGCTCTGGCTAATCCAGGCATAAGTCTCTCACAACCACAGACTCTCCCTATTTATACTTGCAAAAATCAAAACCCTAATTTACTTCAAAAATAGAAAAACAATAGAAAACCCTCTCACCCACGTCGTCGAATCGTGCTCTCCTCTGTCTCGAGCTCCATGCATGGGTCATTGTACAAACCCTAGTTCTAGTTATCTCTAATTTAGCTTCTAGGGTTATGGAGAAGCTAAAAGATAGATAGCTCGACCTAGAGGGGAGGTGAAGGTGGCTGAGGCGGCTGTTGTTGTCAGGGGAAGGAGATGGTGGCGGTGAGGGCTCTGGTATGGTCGGGGGAAGAGAAGAAATGGGGCTCTGCAAGTTCTGTCAGGGAAGAGAGGAAGAAAGAGAAAGATGGAAGTGAGAATGGTTTTGCTCGACTGGGTATAGGTATAGGACATTTCGTTGTGAAGCAGGCACATCGAGAAGACGATGCGAAAGACACAGCGAGCGTTGGATGTGGCGGGTGAGATCTAAACGGCTAGGGGACAATTGGGTTGTTTTGGTGTTGAGCGGAGGCATCGAGAAATGATGTGAGTGAAGGAGCGAGCATTGGATCTGGTGGGAACCCGATGCGAGAACCGATGCGACCGTCAGATGTAGATGGGGCAAATCTAATGGCTCCGAGGGAAAGGGCTCGGATCCGGGTCGTGGGTCAAGTCTTGGATAGCTTGGGCCCATGTCTTCTATATGGGTTGCTCCTTGTTGGGTTGCAACTGTTGCGCGCGGGCTTTGGCTTTTTGTTCCATAGACGCTCTTCTCCAATTTTCTGCTCTTTTGGCTCCTCAGATTCTCCGGGCTTTATTCACTACCTAAAAACACAAAATTAATTAGTACAAATATTTATTCTTGAAAACAAAGAAAATACAGAATCTGGGATAATATCTGATTTCTGAACACAAAAGATGAGCTAAATGCCAATAAATAGATGTAGAAATATGCAATATTTGGCACTCATCAAATACCCCCAAACCCGAATTTTACTTGTCCTCAAGTGAAACAAAATTAGGAAATCCTAACTATACCCCCTGTCGCAGTCTCTCGAATGCATTTAGCGTATGCACTAAGCCTTTAAACCCCTAGGTGTCCCTAGTGGACGAGTTGTAGTCTCGTGAGGGTTTACCAGAGGTGTACCCACAAAACCTTCTCCAACTTCAGAGTGTAAAAGAGTCTCAAGCATCCAAGGAGCTATGAGGACATAGAGTTTCTGCATGCTAGTAACACGAAGTTAGAACTATCAAAGAACGCATTCTCATCCTTAAGTACTGAGCGAGAAGTAACATACCATATGAAAGAATTCGGATTCGATTGTGATCATAAGCCTTGACTTCTGCCTCACCATTAGGGTTTTATGATAATTGCACTCAAAAAGATTGCTTTTTTAGTCTCTCATGTGTGCATGCAGGAATAAAGAGGGAAATCCTGCACACGTTGTAGGTAAGAAGGATAACCTTCCGAAATAATTTCTGGAGACTCCACAGAAGTGTGGACAAAAAGAATCTTTTTCTGATGATCTCTAAGAAAGGAAATCAACCATTAGCAAGGATGGGAGTACTTACTTACCTTCTCACCCGATCGGAAATTAATATCACTCTCTCAGCATTCATAGAAACGTCTTCAATCTTCGGTCTTCAAATGTTGATGATGAACTTCTGAACTTTACAAAAACTTGACAAACCATTTTTTTTTTTTTTTTTTTTTTTTTTATGAACAGGGAATTAACTTGATGGTAACTAGACTCAGAAATTTTTTTTTTTTTTTTTTTTTGGATACATAAATGACATGAAAATAATAATAAAACAGTAAAAATCAATTTTTCACAAACTTCATTAATTCTCATCCTATTTTCTTTCCTTTGTTGCACGTAAACCTTGGACTATCTCAACTTTTCCTTCAAATATTCTGATGTTGCTCCGCTTGCTGACGATGATGTGTTTCTATGAATTTGTTGATTGAGAGAGAGAGAGTGATGCTAACTGCAAATCGGTATTTAGAAGAAGTTTTCATCTTTAAACGTCACCCTTATGATTGACAAAAATTAGCACTCAAGAGATCAAAAGTAGTGCTGAAAGTGGTGCGAAGTTGGGTAGCTCACCATTCCTACCCTAATTGACGTACGGTGACACACACTCTAACAGACTTTTCTAGAAAGTTGCAAAAAATTGAAGGTTGGTGCCTCACTTGATGTAAAATGGGTAGTCTCCACTATGGGTGATCACAATTCTACTACCGAATATCTAAACAAAGACCTAATTCGCCCTCCCGGTATGGTTAAATCCAACTTTAACGCTCTAATCAACTAAGAAACCCGATTGTGTTCTCCGATACTTCCAAGTTCTCGTTATTTCGGTCGACTCTCTATGTAAACGTAGCTAGAAGCATGCTAGTGACTCTAAAATCTCTAAAAGTTGGAGGTTTTTATTTACAAAAAGAGTTGATTTTTTTTTTTTTTTTTTTTTTTTTTTTTTTTTTAAAGTAAAAGAAAGACTAAAAACTCTATATGCAAATGCAAATGCACCCCCAAACCTAAATCAAACATTGTCCTCAATGTGTCAACAGATAATAAAAATTTAAACAGTCACATACCAAGAGAACTATGTTGAATAGAGAAAAGGGAAGAGATTACCGGATGTCGGCGGAAGCAAGGTTAGAGCTTCATTTGTCAAGGCTAGAATCCAACATTCTCAGTGGAGATCATATCGGATTAGCACAATATATGTACAAGAAGACTCAACTGATTCAAGAAAAGAAAAATTAACAAGTCCTACTAGATTATATACAATGAAAATTTACCATACACCAACAATCTAAAGAGTTGAGGATCAACCCAAAAGACAATATGTACAAACATCAACAGCCTTACACCAATATAACATGAGATTGCAGGAAAGGTTGCATATGTGAACAAGTTACCCCCAAACCTAAACTTGTCAACAGATGTGTTCTTGAGCACAAAATCTTGCAATTTTAAAGGTACATCATGCAAAAGGTCTAACTCAAAATGAGTTTTGCTAAGAACAGGCAGATATACACATTCCAACTGTGGTTCCTTAAAAGTGTTATACTTTGATGCAAAATAGTCCAAGAGGACTTGGGAAGCACAAAGCTCTAGGCCTAAATTAGGCATTTTCAGAAAAGTTGGTTTTGCAATTTTGTTACAAACTACACCTAGGTTTGGTGGAGGAGTATCAATCTGTGCCTTAGGAGAGAGATTAGGTACATCTAAGTTGTGTTCATGTATAAGATCATTTGTACCATCACACACTTTCCTAAGGTCAGAAGAAGGTAAATCATGCTCACCTGCATAGAACAATTCATCAATCTCCATGTCATAATCATCAGAGGAGGCAACATATTGTGACATGGGCAGGGAATCAGACACAACAATAATATCATGATCCAAAAGAACATTAGTGTCAACAGAAGATTCATCCTTTCTTAAGTCACAAACAAGTTGTGTAGCATGCTCACTTTCACTGAAGAATTTCACAAACCCAAACTCAGAGTCAACATCACATGTATGAATGTTAGAAGAAGTATCTTTCATAGGGTTCACAGAAGAGACGCCTAACGTCTCTGAACCCAAAGATTCCATCATATTTTCAGCATGCACATGCTCTTCTAACATATCATAATCATCATCATCATCATCATAACAAAAATGCATTTCCCTATTCAAACTTGTATTTCTAGTGTACTCATTTACCTCTAGATTAGGTTCATATTCAGTGTTAGTTGCATGAGTAGGCATAGAAGGGGAGTCTTCACTAGTGGGTACGCATGTTTCATATGAATGATCATTACATGGTTGTGCACATGGTTCACTAGAGAAGGGATGATCATGCATTTTCCATCCAAGTATATCATTGTGTTGCTCTATGAGCTTTTCCATTAGTGACTGCATACAAGGGGTTGGGGGAGTATAACATTGTTCATTCTCCCATGGTGATGGATGATGCATATGTGCATGGTCATAGTCACTTCTAGACAATTCGTACATTGGATTATCATGGCTTTCCCTAGACTGCCTAAAATCATGCAAAATATAGCAGTTCTCAGCAGGGTGGCCTAAGCTACCACACAAGGTACAATCATACATTTCATATTGTCTAGGGGAATTAGATTCGACAGATTTCTCATGTAATTGCCTTTCTAAAGCGAGATACTTGAGCTTCTAATTGATCTAAAAGTGATGACTGGTATGAGAAAGTTGTTCATTTTCAACTTTGTGGTGGATGATACATGTGCTCATAATGATTAGGGTATGTGGAGTCGGGGCCCGAGAAGGCTCATATAATTCCCTAAAATCACTATGGTATGTGGGGAGTTCATACTGTGAAGCATGCCCGTAAGCAAGCTCTCTAATGGATTTGTTTGTATCCCCAGTTGCAGACCAAAATCCTGACATGATCTAGCAACTTAATTTGAACTCAAAAAGAAGCATAGCTTAGCACATATCAAACATGCATAACCAATGATGTCTCAAAACAGGGAAGCTAAGCCCAAGTGATGCAAAGATGCACAGCCCAGTGGCTATGCAAAGCCCAGCTGATGTGGGCTCAGTTTGGTTTGTGTGGGTTTAAATTGGTTTTTGTGGGATTTGGTTTGTTGGAAATGTACCGCCCAGTGGAACTTGGTTCCAGCCCAGCAGCTCAGCTTATGTGGGCTTAAGTTTGTGCAGGGCCCAGTTTTTTTTTTTTTTAACTGCACAGCCCAGTTACACAGGCCAAATTATGTGGGCTTAGTTATTTGCAGCCCAGGTTTTGGGTTCAGTGGTTATGCAAGGCTCAAATTATGTGCACAGGTTGGCAAAAGAACACACACAGTTTCTCACAGAACTAAGCACCAAATATCCAAAAATTCACACACCAATTGCAGAATTTGATGCTAGCACTTCAAAGCATAACAGTTCAAAGCATCATGGAGATTAAAGATCAGCTTTATGTAGATACAACTCCACAGATGTAGCACAGGCACAGCAAAAAGGCAATGCTAGAACTCTACAGCATGCTCAGGGTGTTAACACAGTCAAAAGGTACCCAAGTTCTCAAAAATTTGCAGGGCAGAGTAAGGCTTGACAGAGTAAGCTCAGGGTTGTTGGAATCAACTGGGGTAGTTGATATCAACCAGCCCAGTTGATGCAGCAGATTTGGGTATCTCAGCTGTGGCTCAAACTCACACTCCGGGGCGGAGTTAAACTCGGGCGGATGCATGATTTGGCTACCCTCGGTTCGAGCATGCACAAAGGTACAGGGCGAGCTCAAATTCCTTCATGCAATAAAAGTGACTCAGCAAGGGGTTGTGGTATGCTCAGGGTATGCTCAGGTTATGCTCAGGTGGGTTATGCAATAGCTTAGCAGAACAACAGTGAGATAAAGCTCATGAAAGATGTGCCAAGTTCATACATGCATATATCATGATCTATTTCAACTCAGAGATACAGCACAAGAGACATCAAACTCAGCTAACATGAAGTCATTGAGATAAAAACTAGCAAGTGCATGGGCTCAGGCTTTTGTGGGTTTCTAACTTATCATGCAGTCATGAGGCACGGTGTCTACTATGCAGAACTGGGCAAATATGGGTCGAACCACAGAGACTTGTGGTGCTATAAGGTTGATCAAGGCTTACTCAACTGATTTTCTAGGAGATGTAACACAATTATGGTTTGTTTTTCGATGCGACTAAGCTGAATTGTGACTCTAAGCTAAGGCAACAAATACTGTGACAATTTGGAGAATGCTAGGGTAGTTGATTCCACCACTAGACCCTATGCTAAGGTAATTCAGTTCATGTAGTGTTATTGTTCCTTCCTAAGGAAGATCCTAAGAATAATGTGTCACTAATTTTACTAATTCCCCCTAGTATAGAGTGTCTTCTTACAGTACACTCTATCACAGGTTCCTTAGTCAATTAATTAGGCATCACTCATATATTGTTAAGCACATATCTCTTCCTTGGCAGTTTCTAATGGAGAGTTGATTAACCTTTCACTCTAATTCTCCCCTAGTATTGGCTGTCTTCTTACAGTACAGCCAATCAAATGACAATTGGATTAATTGGCTAACTATAATTCTACTTCTATTAAGCACAGTAATAACAGCAACATCAACATGATTTACCCAACATATAATCTAGGGTTTCAACAACACCCTAGCAAATGAACTTAGAACATGATTCAAATAACAAATAATACAAATTAACTCTAAATTGCTGCTCTGGCTAATCCAGGCATAAGTCTCTCACAACCACAGACTCTCCCTATTTATACTTGCAAAAATCAAAACCCTAATTTACTTCAAAAAATAGAAAAACAATAGAAAACCCTCTCACCCACGTCGCTGAATCGTGCTCTCCTCTGTCTCGAGCTCCATGCATGGGTCTGTTGTACAAACCCTAGTTCTAGTTATCTCTAATTTAGCTTCTAGGGTTATGGAGAAGCTAAAAGAGAGATAGCTCGACCTAGAGGGGATGTGAAGGTGGCTGAGGCGGCTGTTGTTGTCAGGGGAAGGAGATGGTGGCGGTGAGGGCTCTGGTATGGTCGGGGGAAGAGAAGAAATGGGGATCTGCAAGTTCTGTCAGGGGAAGAGAGGAAGAAAGAGAAAGATGGAAGTGAGAATGGTTTTGCTCGACTGGGTATAGGTATAGGACATTTCGTTGTGAAGCAGGCACATCGAGAAGATGATGCGAAGGACACAGCGAGCGTTGGATGTGGCGGGTGAGATCTGAACGGCTAGGGGAGAATTGGGTTGTTTTGGTGTTGAGCGGAGGCATCGAGAAATGATGTGAGTGAAGGAGCGAGCATTGGATCTGGTGGGAACCCGATGCGAGAACCGATGCGACCGTCAGATGTAGATGGGGCAAATCTAACGGCTCCGAGGGAAGGGCTCGGATCCGGGTCGTGGGTCAAGTCTTGGATAGCTCGGGCCCATGTCTTCTAGATGGGTTGCTCCTTGTTGGGTTGCAACTGTTGCGCGCGGGCTTTGGCTTTTTGTTCCATAGACGCTCTTCTCCAATTTTTCTCGCTCTTTTGGCTCCTCGATTCTCCGGGCTTTATTCACTACCTAAAAACACAAAATTAATTAGTACAAATATTTATTCTTGAAAACAAAGAAAATACGAAATGCTGGGATAATATCTGATTTCTGAACACAAAAGATGAGCTAAATGCCAATAAATAGATGTAGAAATATGCAATATTTGGCACTCATCAGTGTTGCGATATTCTGATCCTACATCTTGCCTCTTCTCATGTATTCTCTGCGAAGAAGAGAATGTCATGAGAATTATTATTTTCAAACTGCCGCAATTTGTTCATTTCTTTCCATCAATCTACCGCCAGATTCCGTGAAATAAGCGTAATCGCCTACACGTGTCAAAATCTCCCCTTTTACCTGTACATTTAATGTTAACCGGTCACTTTTTTCTTGTCTATTTAAGGAGAAATTCTCCATGAGGATGTTTCCTTTATTTTATTTCATCTTCTTCATCGTCTGCAACTTTTTACTGCTATTTTTCTTTCTGCAATTCTTCATTGTCTTCCTGCTATTATCTCTCTGCTACTATTCTCATCATCTTTCTGCTACTGTTTCTATGGAGCCATCAAGGTTTGTTAATTTTGCCAAAATTGATCTTTTTGTGATTGATCTCTTCTATCGAAATTGTTTTATCCTAATATTATTCTTTCTCTAATGATTCCCGTGCTGTTTTTGTTTCAGTAAGAATAAATCTAACACCAAGTTCACAGTTCTAAACCCTAATGTTCCCGTGGGCTCGCAACCGAAAAGCGTTGTTACTAAAAGGAAGCCTGCGAATAGCAAGGTATTAAGAAACACTTATTCTTCTAATAACAATATTGTTGCCTCTGTTTCTTATTTAACTTGTGATTCGCAGGATGACAAAAATATTGATAGATCCCCCAAGAAACCTCGCCGTTCTAAAAATGTTGAATCTTTTGTTTTCTTTCCTGTATTCAAGCTCATAACTCCTCCTGCGATATCTTCGCAAGATAAACCAACACCTCCTGTGATATCTTCGCAAGATAAACCAATACCTTATGTGATATCTTCACAGGATAAACCAACACCTCCTGCGATATCTTCGCAAGATAATTCTACTTTGGTTATCTCTGAAAATGTCGCTGCCGATTTTCCTCCTATACCTGAGTTTTCCATAAATGAAGTCCCTCAAGATGAACCCTTTTCTTCTTCTATTATTAATGCTTCTGCCTCACCCCCAATCATTGACCTTCAACGGGTTTCCTCTTCTAATGACATTCCTATGACCAAAGATGATTCAACTCTCCCCTCTTCTGTCATCATTACCTCTTCTTCTGAGTCTATTCCTCTTACTAAAGAAAACCTGGAGGGAGTGGATGTAGCTTTCAAAGTTTTATCAGATATCATGAATGACGCCAAGAAGACCTCCATTGATCCCATCAAGTCTAGTGTTTGCGAGTCTTTGAGTAAATACTTTAGTTCTGACAGGATGTCGCAAATGTCTTTAGAACAGGAAGTTAAAGTTTTGGAGAATAATCTCTTTAAAACATGACTGTGAAGTGTGAAACTCTCCATCTTGAAAATCATAAGCTTCAAAATATTTCATTGGATCGTGATAATCTTCGCAAGAAGAATGAAGAATTAAAAGGTATTACTTCCCCTTCTCCCTTTTTTTTTTTTTTTTTTTAAGACCTTGTTCGCCTTTCAAGCTTTAAACCAGAAGCGAAAAATGGAGATATATTAGTTGGAATCTGTTGCCGAAGAAACTCGAATGGATAGAGATGTTTGGATGGAGCAATATAACCAATTAGATAATCTTCATACATACTCTGTTGATCAAATAGATAACCTTGCCAAAGAGAATGCTCACTTAGTTCAGAAGCAAGAGTCATTAAGTAATGAATTGTCTCATCTCTCTTATTATTTGGCTAAATCTAATTTGGAGTTGGAAACCTTATCAGATGAGAATGGAACTCTATCTCAAGAGAAGCGAGTTTTGTTAAACAAGGTGGCGATTTCTTCGCAACAACTTGATGTCTGTCAAAAAATATGTAATGAACAGGAACAATCTCTCTGTTCGCTGAGAAGTAAACTCAAAGAAGTCACTGCTGAGAGGGATAAGCTTATTCAGGGTAGAATAACTTTAAGTGTGAAAACAAGCCAACTCAAGGATCAATATTCCAAGTTAAAAGAATCCTACTCCTCCCTTGCGAAGGAGAATAACTTACTTGTTTCTAACGAAAAGAGGTTGCATTCTCGATTAAAAGGTCTGGTTGGAGATAATTTTGATAGTGACATGGATCATTTGGAGAGTAGTTTCTTGGCTTTGACCCAACATCTTATCTCGCAAAAGGAAGGTAGTCATAAGATTTGACTGCCTCATCCGTTTTTTCTTTGTCTAGTTTTCTTATGATATCCTTTTTTTTTTTGCGAATTCTTTATTTGTATAACTCTGTTGTTCTTTATTTTTGTAGAATCTGAGAAAGATCTTCGTTCCTCCCTTTCTACTTTGGAGGCTAACTATGCCAAGATTCGCAAAGAAAATGCGATTCTTGCCGCTACTCTCGCTCGTTCTCGCGATCGGGCCGAAAGGAGATTTGATTACCTCAGTTACTCCAAAGATATCCAGAGTAGAAATCATCAGAGGGCACTTCTTCGCCAGTTTCATCTCAAAGCTGAAGTTCTTTTGAATGATGTCTTATTGTCCAAATCTCTTGACCCTGTATCTGTCGAACCTCTGGAAGTTGAGGATGATGAAACTCCTAATTTTCCTGATAGTGACTATGAATATGAAAGCGGCGAAGATCTCGCTAATGAAAAGGTGATCCCATCAAACAATGAAGCTGTCAATAATAATCCAGGTGAAGGGGGTTCTGGCGGGAATGCAACAATCGGCGAAAGTGTGGAAGAAGTGGTGAAGGCGATAAAATTGTTGAAGATGAAAGAATTAAAGTTGAGAAATGAACTTCTTTTGTAATTTCATTTCCTTTAGTTTCTTGATCTTCATAACTTCTTGCATATGATGTTTTTTATTTCCTTATGAAGTGCACTTTTTTGTAAGAAATATTATGTTTTTAATGAACAATTCTCATATTGTCTCTTACTTTCTTCTTTGCGATGAATGACCTGCATAAATAATAGTTAATTTTTATAAATCTTTTGTCATATGGTCTTATTTTGCCTTCCTAGTTAAAGGTCTTACTGTGCCATCTCTTGTTATTGCGACAAAATCGCAGGACGTCTTTACACTTTCATGTAAAGACCCATTGATTTTGTCTTATCATTTCTTAGTATTATTGCCTCTACAGGATAATTTTATTGCGACAATATGACAGGCCTAAATTTTCTTGCGAGAATAAAGCCCCATGACATTGCCGTCTTGCGATGAAATCGCAGGACGTCCTTACACTTTCATGTACTGACCCATTGATCTCGTCTTATCTTTGCTTTTGTATTATTGCCTCTTCAGGATCATCGCACAAATATGACAAGCCTAAATTTTCTTGCGAAAATAAAGCCTCATGACATTTGCGTCTTAAGACACTTATCAGCTCCCTAATGGAGGGTGCCGCCCTTATCATCTCCCTGGTTGCCCCTTCAAGGAGGCGTACATCGGCCATACAAGACTAGCTCCTCCCATCCGGTCTTAACAACAACCAGTTGTTTTCGCAGCCTCTTATCCCTTATACCTATAGGGATTATGGTTACGAGACTGCACCCTAAGTGGAGTTTTCTTCGGGCCGAGTGCAACATATGCCAGGACTTGCCAAGAATGGCCGAGACACTTCAAATGCCCCAGGCACTCTTGGCTCAACCGTGTACCTCGGCGCCTTAATCATACGTTGACTCCTTAGAAGAGACCCTCGGTCATCCAACCAGGGTATAACCTTATATCTATAGTTGGAAATCCAAGGTATCTCTCCTAGATTGGCTTTATTGACCCCAAATCTCCATGACCCAGGTTCCAGGGGTGGTGTAACCTTTTTCCTGAGCCATGTTAACAGATACCCCCTTTTATGACGTACTTTAGGTCTTACATTTGCCTCTTACGAAATTTTGATTCGCGAACTAGGGTGTACGCCATAGCAGGTTCGTCCCATTCTGATATGTCATTGTTTTTTGGTTATCTCTTGTTATTTTCTTTGCGAGATCTTCGCATGCTCTTTCTTTGTTTCGTGCAATTTCGCAATGATTCTTTCGCAACATTTTCATATAAGTTCATTTCGCTTCAACCATACATTACTTCGCAGTCTATTCTTTTCCCACAATCTTCTACGGGTAATATTTCTTCAAGTATAATCTATTCCACGGTCTATCCAATCTGTGGCCCACATCTTTGCCCTCAGGATCCATTAATCTATATGCCCCTGTTCCGACTATCTCCTTGATGATATAAGGTCCATCCCATTTTTTCGCCAGCTTGCCACCACTTTCTCCGATATCTTGGGTGTTTCTCTCAACACCAAATCGCATGGTTGAAATTCGCGTGTCTTGACACGTTTGTTATATTCTCTGGCTAATCTTCGCTGGTAATTCTCCATATGTTGTAGTGCTCTTTCTATTTTTTCTTCTAATTCATCTAACTTGATCAAAATGTTACCCGAACTAAGATTTTTCTCCCAAGCTTCTTTCTTTGTTGTTGGAATAATAACTTCTGTCGGAAGTACAACTTCAACTCCATATGTTAAAAAAAAGGGTGACATTCCCGTAGCTTCTCGCCTGGTTGTATAATTGTAAGCCCATATTGCATTATGCACTTGTTCACACCATGCATTATTATGTCCTTCTAACTTCTTCTTCAGCATATCTGCGATTGTTTTATTTGTTGCTTCTGCCTGTCCATTGGCCTGCGGGTATAAAGGAGTTGATTTCCCACACTTTATCTGAAATGCATTAAGCAACAATTCTATATTTTGTCCCTCAAATTGCTTCCCATTGTCAGATACCAACTGTGCGGGGATTCCAAATCTGCATATGATGTTTTCGAATATGAAGGTAAAAATATCTTTATCGCGAATGTGTTGTACCGCTTTTACTTCTGCCCATTTTGTGAAATAATCAGTAGCGACAATCGGATACCTTCTTTGCCCCATGCACTGTAAAACTGGTCCCACAATGTCTAAACCCCACTTTCCAAAAGGCCATACACTTGTTGAAGAAGTTAATGGTGCTCCCGGTGCATGTATTTTCTTTCCGTGCCTTTGACAATCTTCGAAACGCCTTGATATTTGTTTCGCATCTTCATGCATATATGGACAATAATAGCCTTGCATTTTCGCCTTATGTGCCAAAGATCTTCCACCACTGTGATTGCTAGCATCCCCACTGTGTAACATCTTTAACACTGCTTCTCCTTCCTTTCGTGTTAGACATCTAAGCGAGGGTCCATTAAAGGATCTTCGGTACAGTACCTAGTCTCTTAATTCATAATTTGTTGCACAGATTTTTAATTTGTGCGCCTCTAATCTATTTCTTGGTGTTTCTCCTTTCATCAGATATGCATGAAGTTCTGCTCTCCAATCTTCACTATAGGGCCTTTGTGCTCCATCTTCTATGAGCATCACTTCTGTCTCTTGCTCTTCCTCTTTATTGATTGATGGTGATAAAAGTGTCTGTATTTTTATGCATCTCGCAGCTGGATCTGTCATCATACTTGATATAAAAGCGAAAGCATCTGCGAGTCTATTGTCTCTTCTTGATATATGTCTCCATTTTATTTTTGGTATCTTTGCCGACAATTCTTCAACAAGTTTCTTGTATTTTTTCAAAGATGGTTCATTTGTAGTATATTCTTCTTTTATCTGGCGAATAGCTAATTGGGAATCACCGGTGATTCTCACATTCTCCAACTTCATTTCTATTGCGAATTGCAGAACATGTATTATAGCTTCATATCCTGTTTCATTGTTGGTAGATACAAATTCCAATCTGAAATAAAAAGCCATTTTATTGCCTTCTGGCGAAATCAGAACGATCCCAACTCCGTTGCCTTCCCCATTTGATGATCCATCTACCAATATTTCCCGCCTGTTTGGCTCAGTTAATAAATCCCTTGGATTTCCATGTTCTTCTTCTATATCCATCATTTCTTCCACTGCTTCATCCTCTTCCAAAGGAAATTCTGCTAAAAAATCTGTGACAACTTGTGATTTTGGTGAAGATAGTATTTCATATTTGATTTTGCAATGACTTACTTGAGCATTCCATCTCTCAACCCTTCCTGACCTTTTTGAATTTTTCATTACCGACTCAATCGGTACTTTTGTCATTACCTTAACTGTGTGTGCTTGGAAGTATATGCGAAGTTTAAATGTTGCATAAACTAATGCCAAAATTAGTTTTTCAATTTTTGAATAATTCCTCTCCGCGGCATTGAATGTTTTGCTGATGTAATAGATTGGCTTTTCCACTCATGCGTCTATTCGCAATAATACTGCGCTTAATGCATGCGAGGTTGTCTCAAGGTAGATTAATAATTCCTCCCCTGGCTCTGCTTTTTGTAAAATTGATATATCCATTAGATGTTCTTTTATTCCTTGTAAAGCCTTTTCACATTCATCTGTCCGTCTAAATTTCGCTCCCTTTTTAAGTATGTTGAAAAAATGTTTACACTTATCGATGATCGCGAGATGAATCTTCCTAGCGAAGCTAAGCGGTCCATTTAACTTTTGCACATCTTTCACCGTTGCTGGCGTTGGCATATCGCGAATTGCTTGTACTTTCTCTGGGTCGACTTGTATTCCTTCTTTTGACACAATGTAACCTAAAAATTTTCCTGATGCAACCCCAAAGGTACATTTTTCTGGATTTACTTTGAGGTTGAAATGCCCCATTTGTTCAAAAATTTCCCTCAAGTCCCGTACATGGTCTTTTGCTTCTTTACTTTTTATTAACATGTCATCCACATATACCTCTAGTGTTTTATGTATCCATTTCGCGAACACCTTTTCTACCATCCTTTGGTATGTTGCTCCAAAGATTTCGCGAGACCAAATGGCATTTTTGTATAACAGTATAATCCTGTTGGAGCGAAAAAGGCAGTATGCTCTTGGTCTTCTTCAGCGAGGGGAATTTGATTGTAGCCTTTGTATCCATCAAGAGAGGATATCCTTTCATTTCCTTCCGCTGACTCAACCATTTGCGGAATATCTGGCAAAGGAAAGCTATCTTTCGGACAAGCTTTGTTTAGATCGGTAAAATCTATGTAAATTATTATCCCTTTTTTCTTCTTTGGGACTACGACCATATTTGCTATCCATTCGGGATATTTTGCTTGTCTAATGATTCATGCGTCAAGCATCTTCTGCAATTCTTCTTCTATTTGAGGGTGATATCTCATGATTTTTCTAATTCTCTCTGTTTGAATGGTCTTGCATTTTTGTCAATCTCCAATTTATGGCACGCTACAGATGGATCTATTCCGGCATCTCATCCATATCCCATGCGAAAATGTCTTTGTAATCTCGCAACAAATCAACAGTCCTTCTTTCCTCATCTGCCTCCATTTTAGTCCCAATTTTTAACATCTTGGGTTCTTCTTCAGTTCCGACGTTCACTTCCTTTGTCGGCTCTGCCGCGGTGTAGCTAGCCTTCGGTTCTCCCATAGGCGTTGGTCATTTTATTTCCTTCGCAAGCTCATTCTCTTCTTCCGAGATTTCGCCAGGTATTCCTTTTCCTTCTTCTGCTCTTATCATGTAAGTTCTAAATTCTTCTTCCTTTTTCGCTGCTTTTGCCATATTTTTGCGATCTTTTCGCCTCTTCACCTGTTCTTCATAATGTTTTACCTCGATTTGATGATATATCCTTCCTTTATCGGTATCTCCTCTGATTTCGCCAATCCCACTCGGCATAGGAAATTTGACACATTGATGAAATGTCGAGGCTACAACTTTTATTGCATGTACCCATGGTCTTCCCAACAACATATTGTATGGCGATTCCATATCCACTACACATAACGTCACTTGTGTTTCAATTTCTCCCAACAGAATTCGCATTTTTATTTCCCCTTTAGGTTTTGTTATAGATTTGCCGAAACCATGGATATGATATGTTGAGGAAGTCATTTCTTCATTTTTGTACCCAAATTCTTTATAAGCATGATAAAACATTATATTCACTAAACTCCCTGTGTCCACCAAAGTTCTATTTATTGCCCATTCTTCCATTGTTTTTGTTGGTTCTCCTTCTTCCTTGCTTGCGCTTATCGTAATCACTAGTGGAGATGTGTGATTTAAATTTTCTCTTGATATCTCTGTTCTTTGTAAACGTAATCTTCTGTTTTTCCCATTCTTTCAAGGGTGACGCCTTCTCTGTTGTTACAATTTTCTTTCCTTCAAAATCTCGTTTGTGTATTCTCCCTCTGATACTTTCATGAAATTTATTAACCATCGTCTTTGTAATCATATTACATTCCAATTCTCCATTACTCTCATTGATTCTGGCTTTCTCCATTTTAACCAATTTATCCATCATACTCCTGATTTGAACAATTTTAATGACAATATCCAATCTCTAATCTTCGCCTCCTGTTTCTAGTGCCAATATGTAGTTGCAGGAAATCCTACACTACACCCCTCACAAGAATCCACACAATCAAACCATTGAAGATGAACAATTATAATTTTTTTTGATTAATTTCTTGAATGTTTACAAGATAAAATGGGAAAGAGCTAAAGAAATTACAATCACTATAAACTTTCTCTCTCTTAATGACTTGCTCAACACTCGAAAAAAGATCTCTCCTCCAATAGGCCTGTTCGGCTCTTTATATAGGGTATTACATAATGGATGACAGCTAAGCTGTCCTTTATTTTCGGGAACGATTTGCGAAGTGTCATAAGTGTATAAATGCATAATCTCGCGACACTCCTAGATCTCGCTAGGTCTTCACACCTTTCTCGTGTTCTGGTTGTCGTCATCCATTGTGTCACTTATTTTACTCGTCTGTGACGCCTTCGCTACGTAACGTTTATGAATTTCGCAGAGGTGTTGGTGTTGCGATATTCTGATCCTACAGAACCACTTGTACCGGACTAACCCATTTGCTGTCAGAAATTGGGTAAATCACCCCCACACTTAGAAATTTGAGGATCTCTTTCTTCACGACCTCCATCATTAGGGGGTTAATCCTACGATGAGCATCACGTACCGGCTTGCTATCATCTTCCATAAGGATTCTATGCATGCACATTGATGGACTAATACCTTTAATGTCAGCAATTGTCCAACCAATGGCCGTTTTGTGCTCTTTCAGAACCCAAAGTAAACGTTCTTCTTGTATGGCAGTGAGATTCTTTGCAATAGTCACCGGAAGCTCCTCTTTATCACCCAAGTAAGCATACTTTAAGTGGTCGGGAAGATGCTTCAATTCTAGTTTAGGTGCCTGCACAATAGAAGGTAAAGGAACCTCATTAGTTACGGGTAAAGAAATATAAGAGATATTACCCCTTGGAGCTTCTTGTAATGTCGTTAAAGCACCACACATCTCTACTAGCTCTTTGACTAATTCGATGTCCAAATTCGGTTGCCCATGAATGTCCAAATCAATGCTATTTCGCAGCACAACTTCAAGTTCATCTTCATTGCTCAAATCAAACATTTGTTGTGCTAACGAACCAATAACATCAATAGAAAAAGTGGAGTGCACATCACTAGGATAACGCATGGCTTCAAATATGTTGAAGCGAATAATCCTTATCAAATTCCATAGTGAGTGTACCATTGTGAACTTCAATCTTCGTCTTTGCAATTTTCATAAACGGTCTTCCAAGAAGTAACGAATTAGATGAACAATTATCTCCATTTTGCATATCCACAATGTAGAAATTAACCGGAAAGATTAACTGATTCACTTGAACTAACACATCCTCCACGACTCCCTTAGGATATATATTGGACTTGTTTGCTAATTGAATAGTAATCTTTGCCTCTTTTAAAGGTTCGAGATTCAAAGAATTATAAACATCGGCTGACATAACACTTATGGAAGCTCCCAAATCAAGCAAAGCATGCTCAAATCGTCGGTTACCAATGGTAATTGGCACTGTGAAGCCACCAGGATCTTCACACTTAGCAGGCATCTTCTTCAGTAATATAGCTGTAGCACTTTCGCCCACCTGAGTAATTTTATTAGCAATCAACTTATCCTTCCTGGTGCATAAATCCTTCAAAACCTTGGCATACTTGGGTACGGTTCTGATGGCCTCAATAAATGGAATGTTGATTTGTATCTTGCTGAAGATATCCATGATCTCTTGTCTTGAGCTTGCTTCTTTGACTTGGCAAAACGACGAGGGAAAGGAGGTGGTGTGGTAAAAGTAGGAACCGTGTCCTTAGGTTGGCCGGTTGAGGTTGGCTTTTCCTTTGGTATGGTTTCCGCCTCTATTTCCTTTTCGATGTCGTCATGAACCACTTGTTGTTGATGTTGTTGTGGTTCTTCAGTTTGTCTTACACTTCTTAAAGTCACAGCATTGAGATGCTCTATTGGATTCACAAAAGGTTGTGATGGCAGTTTTGTTGATGCTTGTGCTTTTAGTGAATTCATATCGGTTGCCAATTGCCCAATCTGTACTTGCAAGTCTTTAACAGCAGCATCATTCTTTTGTTGATATATTAGGTTTTGCTGAAATATCGCCTTTTGCTATTTGGACGTTTCATCTTGCTTTAGCATCATAGCTTTCATTATCTCTTCTAAACTAGAGCTTTGGTTCTGTTGTTGAGATTGTGGCTGAAATTGCTATTGAAAACCACTTTGTCTCGCATACGGATTAAGAGCTGCAGCTTGCTTGTTTGCATAACTAAAATTTGGGTGATCTTTCCAACCTGGATTGTAGGTATTAGAGTACGGATTATATCCTGGCCTCATTCACATGTTCAGATGCTTTTTCATAGGTTGGAATAATCACTGCTGCCATTCTTTGCACTACCTTTTCGATGTTGTTCATCCGTTGTTCTGATTGTGAAGTTTCTTCTATCTCACTAACTCTTCTGACATTTGAGTTGTTTCTGGTGTAGAATTGTTGAGCGTTCGAAGCCATGCTCTCAATCAAACTAGTTGCCTGCGAGATTGTCTTTTCAGTAAGTGAACCACCAGCAGCTGCATCAATCAAATTCCTCTGTTCTGGAAGTAATCCTTCATAGAAGTATTGAATGATAAGTGTTGAAGAGATGTTGTGGTGTGGGCAATTCGCCAATAGCTTTTTGTACCTATCCCAGTATTCATAGAGAGACTCCCCAGTAATATGAAGAATACCACTAATCTCTTTACGAACAGAGGCTGCCTTTGAAGCCGGAAAATATTTCTCCAGAAATAGCTTCTTCATCTCGATCCATGTTGTAATACTCCCAGGGGGAAGATAATACAACCATTCTTCCGTTGAATCTATTAAAGAGAATGGGAAGGCTTGCAGCATTGTTGTATCACTGTCTTTGGTACTTTGCCTAAGACTTGTCATCTTCTGTTGAAATTTTCGGAAATGACGATTCGGATCTTCACCTGGAAGTCCCTTGAACTTTGGTAGATGATGAAGTAAATTCAACTTCAGCTCCACTGGGTTAGTGATTGTAATACACAGTGGTTGCGAATCTAAGCATGGAGATGTCAACTCTCACAGCTTCTTCTCCGGAAGAGGAGGAGGTGGAGGATCTATCTCGTCGTCTGTATTAACCATCTCTTCTGTAGAGGGTTCTAGTTGTAACTGCTGACGTTCTTGAAGTACCGTTCCTTTACGGGTTTGAATTCCGCACCTCAGATAATCCCAATCTTTCGGTGCCAGAGATTAAGTACCCGAAACCAAAAAAAAAATATAGAGTAAAATCTAAAAAAAAAATGATTAATTTTTTTGTTTTGTTTCAATAAAAATTAAAATAAAATAATAAAATAAAAACAAAATCTAAAAACAAAGTACTAAAATAAATAAATAAAAATACTATAATAAAGTAAAACAACTAAAATCTACCGGCAGCGGCGCCAAAATTTGATGCGCGTCGTTTACACAGCAAATTAATTAACTTCTTTCTACACTATTAACTGGTAATATAATGGCAAGGAGTTCGTTCCCACGAAGAGCAGGGAGTTTTAGTTGTCAAAGAGTAACCGGAAGGGGTTTTTTTAGATTTTAATTAAAGTAACTAATAAAAGAAAATAATAAGAATTTGTTGTAAACAATAAGAAGAAAGATGACCAGGGAATCCTTCGCCATCACTGAACTGAAACTTAATTGAATACAAGTTTATCTATTGTTGAATTTATATTGTTACCAACCGTAGAATAGCAATAAGCTATGCTATCCACTGGATTCCTGTTGTCACTGGATACGAAAACGCTCGACTACCAGTTTCTATCCAACTAACCCACCAAGAATAAGCTCTCAAGGTGTAGATTAACCGAATGCTTTACACTCTGTGAATCAGGTTGATCCTAGCATTAGACGCATAGGCTCGGCCTGCTTACTAGTGTTATCTTTATACACAATTGCTTAACAGAATCCCTCTGTCATCTCTTGCGATTTACTACTTGTGTATAGAGCTGATGTGACAATTACACGTATCACACAACCCTAAACTAGTAGAAGAAATATTGATTGGTTAATTTAATTGATCACTTTAAATAACCCCTCAATATTCTTAAACATTAAAAATAATAAAGATAATCAACAATAAAATAAAACTTGAAATAAACTTGATTTAAAAGATTAAAGCTTCATTGTTCAGGACTTTGAAATCATCCCTAATCAATAAGAAGTTTAGATACTCATAGCTAAAAAGTACATAAGAAATAAATAAAGAAGAAATAAAGAAATTAAAACTAAAAATAAAAGCTCACAAGAAAACCTGGCTTGATTGGGGTATACCCAATAAGACAAAATCGGGTCATTTTGAAGTAAAACCAAGCCACCCCTTAACCTTGTTTTTTCTAAATGGCTAATATGCCCTTGGTTAATTAACACTAAAATTCTGATTAGGTTAATTGATTGAGTTTAGATTAAAATTTTCAAATTATGAATTCAGTAGATTAACCTTTTGATCCGTCTTATGAGTTCGATTTCGATCCAAAAATTTTGGTTTTGAAAATGCATAAGGCCGGCAAGGTCGTGGTTTGAATAAGCTGCCGACCAGATATCCGCCAGAATGGTTGATAGGTGTCTAAAACACCTTGATATTTATCTATTGTTTATGCTTTCTTTGTTATGTTTTCTTGTAAATTATGTATATTTTATTTGATTTTGAGTTTTAGGTACTTTGGAGCAAAAGAAGAGGAAACGTCGCTTAAAAGGGCTAAAGTGTCATTTCATGTGCAACTACTGATGGAGGCGAATTATCTCTCATTATTTGCTTTTATTTATTCATCTCTGAAAGGCATGTCGACTTTAGTGATGCAAGTTTTGTCTGAAAAGCATGGCAACCTTAGTGATGAAATTGAAGAAAAGAAGTGAATATGAGAAGTAAGAGATGCCTGCTCGAGAAACTACTAAAGGCACCCCCAGAAACGTCCCAGAAGAGTCGATAAAGGCGCCCGGAGGAGTTGATAAAGTCACCCAGGAGTTTTGCACTATATATAGCCCAAAAGTCATCTTTTTACCCCACAAATTGCTATTCACACCCCCAAGAACTGCTAAACGTAGCCCAAATTGCTAAAGGGACACCAGATTTGGATAAGGGGCAGTCATCTTCTTTATTTGAAATTCAAATTTTGGCGGGAAAAGAGCAACATAATTAGGGTTTGGAAATTAGTGGTGTTCTACTGAGATTCAATGGATGAAACTAAATGGGTATCTTCCTTTGGGCTAAACAGGGCTGGTAATAGTTTTTGTTTCGATCACAATTGGCTAGGCAATCCGCAAAAGATGAATCAGTGCTCACGTATTTTGGCGGGAAAATATTGTTCTTCACGGCAAAATTAGGGCTCGAGTTCTGAAGGTGTTTCAATGAGATTCAATGACTTAAATCAAATGGGTTTCTTCATAGGACCTAAAAAGAGATGGTATGGGTCTTTATTTCGATCATAAGTGGCTGTAAACATCGATTTGGAGAATGAACAGGTTCTCGGGTTTATCTTCATGCGGAAACTCTGTTAAGAAATGTGACGAGTTCGACTGAGACTATACCACTGGATTTGGTTTATTTGGGCCTGTTTTACCAAAACAGGACGTGTATATGGGTTTTAATCAAAGAAAGATCAAGCTTTCATATTTATCTCACGTAAACAAGTATACAGAGTATCACGGGTTCTTGGTGGTATTTTTGGAAGAGTTAAACACGGGAATATGGTTGATTACCTTATTCATAGGTAGTTGGCGTGTTTTGGGAGATAAAAATGGGATCGAATCATCTTATTTGTGGAAGTTATCTAAAACAGGGGAATGGAAATACTCGGGTTTTGTTTTGGAAGTTACTCGAGTGAAAAAAGGGAAGATATCTTCTATAATTGTTTCGCAATCTATATTTTGAAGGAGTACTGAATTGAAGACATATAAATAGGGAAGGTAGAGGAAGATAATCCCGAAACTTGGAGAGAAAATCCGGTGACTTTAGGAGGAGGAAACAACAAGAGATTCTCGGGATTTATGATGCTGTTGCGTATATAAAGAGGTGTTGGGAGCTGTAGAGAGGATACGGAGACTTTGGGGAAGAAAGTAGAGGCTTAGAATCATAAAACAAGAGTTCTCAGAAAGTTCACCTGCTGCTGCAACTTGAAGAACATGAAGAACAATACCTGTCAAAAACGGTCGCAGAAGCAGTCTTAGATACAACGACAGAAAATCCTCAATCGTTCTTCAATCAGTAGAAAAAAAAAACCCTTCAGACACTGTCGTTTAGTAGCTAAGGTGCTCAATTCAGTGCTAGACTCCTTTAGCGACTGGAAATCATTGTAAGCATTTTTTTATTATTATTTTTAATACAATGATTAATAAAATTTTCCCCAATCTTCGATCTATGAGTAGCTAAATTTCTTTTCTAGGGTTTTGGAGGAAACTATTTTTAATGGGTAGTATTTAGTATTTAAATTCTTTGACATATTTTACTCCATATTTGTGCTTTCAATTGTCCAAAAATTTTCTCTTCTTTGTATGCTTCGTAAAAACTGTTTTGGGTAGTTTGAGCTGCCGATATTTTATAAGCGAAGGAAAATTAGGCCTTAGAATAGTGACGAAAGTTGTAAAAAAAAATATCTTATAACGTTATATCTTCCAAAGCATGAGATTGAGTTCTAATTGTTTTGAGTAAAGTAGGAGTATTATGTCAAAGTTTTAATTATTGAGTTTACCTTCATTAGAAGTAGTGGAATCCAAAGCCCTAGACTCATCTCTCCTTGGTAACAAAAATCAATTTTAATTAGTTTGTCTTAGTATTTTCTTTTAATAATCAAAAACCAAATCTTTAAAAAGAGTCCGAGCAACGAATCTTTCTTACCACTTGTAAAAACTACATCAGTTTTTGGCGCCGCCGACGCGGACTTGCCTTTAGGTTAGGTTTTAGATTTTTATTTTTTTTATATTTTTTTTTATTTCAGTTTTTGTTTAATTTAATTTTTATTTCTTTGATTTTACTTGGGTATTTTTCTTTTTTTTTATTGTGCAGGTGATATTCTATATTTATTGTGGAATTGCCTACCAAAAGAGGTAAGTAACAAAACCCAAAATTTTATTATTTTTTAGGTTTTATTTCCTTTTTGTGTATATTTGTTTATTTTTTTTATAATTTTAAAAAAAAAAATTCAAAAAAAAAAATACACGTTGCACACACCAATTGCATCGTTAGATTACCGAATTTAGGAAACCTGTGGAAAAGTACGCTGAACCCGTGCCTTGGGCCATTTGGGAGTTACCAGCCGAAATTCCACAAGCCTCAGCCTTGTACCTTTAGGTATATTTTGCTGAGGTAGCCCAAGCTTACCTAATTTAGTAAACCCTGCATTTGCATGTGCACGATTTTCTTGCTTCACTAGTATTCTTGCTTGTGTATGCGACGTTGGAAACGGATAGGAGATATACTTGAGGAGAACGACCTTTTTAATTTGACACTAACCCGCTACACAGATATAGGTGATACTTCGAGTTTTGCCAAGATGGTTAATGAAAATGATGAGGGTGAAGTCCCGCCAACCAAAACCCTTAGGGACCGTTTGAACCCATCTAGAGTGATGCGTGAACCTGGGGTTGTTTTACCGTCCACTACCGTTAAGTTTGATATTAAACCTGGGACATTTGGCATGCTGCGTAAGTTTAGGGGGATAGAGAATGAAAACCCATATACCCATATCCGTGACTTAAAGATGATTTGTGACACCATGAGTTATCAGAATGTCACCAATGACGATGTTAGGTTGCGTTTGTTTCCCTTTTCCCTAGAAGAGAGAGAGCCGGTGAGTGGTATCATATCATTCCTTCCAAAACAATCACTACCTGGGATGGACTTGTAGAGGTTTTCGTTAAGAAATTTTACCCACACCATAAGACTGCTGCTGTTCGACAGTCTATCCAAACATTTAAGCAGAAATTAGGTGAACACCTACACGATTATGTAGAAAGGTTTAATGAATTGTTATACCAATGCCCACATCACGGCTTTGATAAAGCCCACATGGGCCAAATATTATATGAGGGCCTTGATAGTGAAACCCGAATGCAGGTAGAAACAATGAGTGGTGGAGAATTTACCCATCAAGACCCAGATGAATATTTTGACGAGTTCATCGAGTTAGCTGAAAAGACTCGTCAATGGGCTTCAATGAGGGAGCCCGAAATAACTAGGAACCCTATCCATAGGGTCAATAGAGTTGAAAATGGGTCTGATATCCTTAGGCGTCTAGAGGCCTTAGAGATGAACCAAGGGTCCAACCAGACTATGAGTTGTAACAAGTGAGCCCGAACTTATCCATGTACCATTTTTGGTGACCAAAGTCATACTTGGACCTCGGTGCCCCTTGTTTTACCCAACTGAAACTACCCGTGACCAGGTTAGTGTCCTACATGGAGGTATGAACACTAGATATGAGGGTCGACCCAAGTTTGATCCATACTCTAATACCTATAACCCTGGTTGGAGACATAACCCTAATTTTTCGTGGTCTAAAGGTGCCCATCAAGGTGGCCCATCTAGCAATACACCACCAGGTTTTCTTAGGAATCAACCTCAAGAACAAAGTACAGTTGATCCTAAGATGATGTCTTTAGAGGAATCAATGAAACTCTTATCCCAAAGTGTTGTCCAGAGTAACCAAAAATTCGATGACTTTATCTTGTTGAGTCAGTGTAACCAACAAAACAGTGACCGAGCTATTGCCAACTTAGAGACTCAAATAAGTCAACTTTCGAACCGGTTAAATGATAGGGAGCATGGGAGATTTCCTAGCCAACCGACTCCGAATCCAAAAGGATTTAACCAGGTTAATGGCTCAGGTAGTTCTAACCACAACGAACATGTCAAAGCAGTTATCACCCTTAGGAGTGGTAAAACTCTAGAGAACTAGGTAAAACCACCTAAGGATAGTAGTCCAGCTGAAAAAGAGACTGAGGTTGACCAAACTTCGTCTAAAGACCCTAGTGGGCATGAGAATGCTAAGGGTCCAAGTGAGGAAGCTATCCCTGAGAGAGTGTACATACCACCTGCACAATTTCCTCAAAGACTAGTGATAGGAGCTAAAAGAGGCTTTTCCTATGTTCTAATCTGCAAGTGCACAGAGCCTTGAAGGCAGTGGCAAGCACAGGTCTTTCCACAGGGAACTTGTGTATGCTAGATTATTCTAAGCTTTCTTGACTGAATTCAGGGGTAAGTGACAGAGATACAAAGCTTTTGTTTATAGTCTTCACGACTGTATTGAAGGTTGCAAGACTGAGGCAAAATGAACTATAAAAGATGATTAAGAAGGATACTAGGATTGCCAATCCACCACTATTTCAAGTTATGCAATTCAACTAAAGTGAATATTCTTGTTCCTAAGGCAGGTAAGGATAGTGTGTCAACTCTATCATATACCTAAGGGGTTTCACCATTTGAAGTTTCAAGTATCAACTCGAGTACTACTCGAGCATTAGATGTCTAGTTAAGTACAAATAATCTAAGAGATAGCATTAGCAATCAAAATATGAGCTGAACACACTCAACACAATGTAAACCTAACTACAATGGATGCATGACATTCATTGTGAGAGCAGGGCATTGAGATGTTAACAATGAAACTTTTTTATCAATTAAAGCATGCCAAGAATAATTCACATTAAGTTGAACCACAGAACAGAGCTAGGGTTTCATGTAAATCCTAGCAATACAGAATTAGCCCATACTAAACATGCTAAAACAGACTTCAAATTAAAATTACAAATTAAAACTAAGAACCCTAAATTGAAACTAAAACTGACTGCCTCTCTCTTCCTCAAAACATCAATATATACTCTTCACAATAATTCAAACTTTGTTACACACCAACCCAAACTCCGATTTGCGCCTTGTCTTCCTCCTCGAATCGACCATGCGGGGTGGTTGATGAAAACCCTAGCTTCAATCATCTCTTACCTAGCTTCTAGGTTGATGAGAATCTATGAAAGAGAAAATTGATGCAAGGGTGGCGGAGAAGGAGCTAGAGGAGTTGTTGTGACAGAAGAAGGGGATGGAGGTATGGTTGGGACTCTGCCATAGGCGTGGGAAGAAGGAGGTGGAGGTATGGTTGGGTAAGGTTTCTCTGAGGGAGGTATGGAGAAGAAAGAGAAAGTGGAAAAGAAAATGGGGATTAGCTCGAGTGGGTATAGGGTTAGGTGACTTTGCTGTGAGGTAGGTACATCGAATGATGATGAGACGGGCCTAGCGAGCGTTGGATCTTGGGGGACAGATCTGATCGGCTGAGGAAGTGTTGGGATGTTTTGGTGTTGGGCGGGAGTATCAAGCGAAGATGTGAACGATGGAGCGACCGTAGGATGTATCTAGACGCGATCTGAACGGCTTGGGATGCACGGGCTCGGATCCGGTTCGCGGGTCGGGTCTAGCTCAAGCCCATGTCTTCTAGATGAGTTGCTACTTGTTGGGTTGCAAGCACCGCGCGCTTTTTGGCTTTCTGTTCCATAGATGCTCGACTCCAATTCTTCGCTCCGTGGACTCCTCGGTTTCTCCGACTTTATTTAGTACCTAAAAACACAAAATTAATTAGTACAAATATTTATTCTTGAAAACAAAGAAAATACAGAATCTGGGATAATATCTGATTCTTGAGCACAAAAGATGAGTAAAATGCCAATAAAAAGGTGTATAAATATGCAATATTTGGCACTCATCAACTAGCTAAGAAAAAGCCTAGTACATATGCTGAAATCCTAGACATCTTTAAGCAAGTTAAGATTAACCTTCCCTTGTTAGGTGCAATAAAACATGTACCAACTATGGCCAAGTTCCTAAAAGAGATGTGCACTGTCAAGAGAGACGCGAGTGTCCATAAAAAGGCATTTTTAACCCAACAAGTTAGTTCCATAATCTCACAAAAGTACCCAGTCAAATTTAAAGATCCTGGTTGTCCTACTGTCACATGTGTTTTGGGTAGCCAAACGATAGACAATGCTTTATTAGATCTTGGGGCTAGTGTGAATCTTTTACCTTTCTCGGTATATGAACAACTTGGACTAGGGGAGATGAAACCAACTAGGATAACACTACAGTTAGCCGATATGTCAGTCAAAATCCCACGTGGAATTATTGAAGATGTTTTGGTTCAAGTAGAAAACTTTATCTATCCAGTTGACTTTGTGATTTTAGACACTCAACCTGTCTCTAGTCAAGATATCAATATCCCAATCATCCTAGGTCGTCCGTTCCTAGCCACTGCAAATGCAGTCATACATTGTCAAACTGGCCTAGTAGAATTTTCCTTTGGGAATCAGAAAATCTCTGTAAACGTTTTTAAGGCGTTACAAGCCCCACCGGACCCTGAACACTACGAATCTATATGCATGATTGATTCTCTAGTAGAGAATACTTTTACCACAAATAGTGTTAGTGATCCTTTAGAGGCGTGCTTGGCCCACTTTGGAGCCTACTATGATGAGGATAGTCATTTTGAAGAAGTTAATGCGTTGTTAGACTCTGCGCCAGTAATGAATTATGGAAAATGGCAAAAGTAAACTGAACCTCTTCCGCCAACCATAGATAAACCCCTCCCATCATCAGTTAAAGCACCCACCCTTGAATTAAAGTCGCTACCAGATACACTGAAATATGTATTTCTTGGTAATGAGAATACTCTTCCTACCATAATTGCTTCTGACTTAGAGCCCGATCAGGAAAGTAGACTAGTTAGTGTTCTTAGAGAACACAAGACTGCAATAGGGTGGACTATAGCTGATTTGAAAGGAATTAGTCCTGCTGATTGTATGCACCACATCTACCTAGAAGAATGTGCCAAAACCTCAAGAGAAATGCAGAGACGTTTGAATCCTAATATGAAGGAAGTTGTCCGTACTGAGGTGCTTAAGTTATTAGATGGGGTATCATATACCCCATATCCGATAGTAAATGGGTCGATCCTGTCCGTGTTGTCCCAAAGAAGTCCGGGATTACTTTGTAGTTGCGAATGAGAATAATGAATCGATCCCTACCCGTGTTACTACCGGGTGGAGAGTTTGTATAGACTACCGTAAGCTGAACTCAACAACTAGGAAAGACCACTTTCCTCTACCATTCATCGGCCAGATGTTAGAAAGATTAGCTGGCCACAACCATTATTATTTCCTAGATGGATACTCTGGTTATAACCAAATCCCTATAGCATCGTAGGACCAGGAGAAAACAACCTTCACATGTCCATTTGGTACATTTGCTTACAGGTGTATGCCTTTTGGGCTGTGTAATGCACCCGCAACATTCCAACGTTGCATGCTAAGTATCTTTTTGGACATGGTTGAGCGATTTCTCGAGGTCTTTATGGACGATTTTTCGGTTTTTGGATCCTCTTTCGATGAATGCTTGCACCACCTTACACTAGTTCTAGAACGTTGTAAAGAAAAGAACTTAGTCCTTAATTGGGAAAAGTGTCATTTTATGGTTAAATCTGGAATAGTGTTAGGACATGTGGTGTCCTCTAAGGGAATAGAAGTTGATAAAGCCAAGGTTGAACTAATTTCGAAATTAAGACCACCTAAGAATGTAACAGATGTTAGATCTTTCCTTGGACATGCTGGATTTTATAGTCATTTCATCAAATACTTTAGCAAGATTTCCTTACCTCTGTCGAACCTACTTGCTAAAGATACTTCCTTTGTATTTGATGAAGCCTGTGTTGCAGCTTTTGAGAAGCTAAAATCATTGTTGACTTCTGCCCCTATCATCCAACCACCCGATTGGGACCTCCCATTTGAACTTATGTGTGATGCGTCCGATTATGCGGTTGGTGTTGTCCTTGGCCAACGACATGATAAAGCACCTAGTGTGATTTATTATGCTAGTAGGACCCTAAACGATGCCCATTTGAACTACACAACCACTGAGAAAGAAATGTTAGCCATCGTTTTTGCTTTGGAGAAATTTAGATTATATCTCCTAGGGTCTAAGGTCATAGTCTATTCTGATCATGCCTCACTCAAATATCTCCTTTCCAAGAAGGACTCCAAACCTCGGCTGATTAGATGGGTATTATTGTTCCAAGAATTTACTCTAGATATTCGTGATAAGAAAGGGTCCGAAAATGTAGTAGCTGACCATTTATCATGTATCCTTGATGAGACTAGAGATGATGAGAAACCGATCCTTGACATGTTCCCTGATGAACAATTATTTTCCGTCTCTTTGTTACCCTGGTTTGCAGACATTGTCAATTATTTGGTAACTGGTCAAATGCCTGACCATTGGTCTAAACTGGATATAGATAAATTCTTGTCTAAGGTAAAATACTTTTTCTGGGATGATCCGTACTTATTCAAATATTTCCCTGATCAGATCATCCATCGTTGTATTCCTGACAACGAAATCTCCAGTGTCCTGACTTTTTGTCATTCTGGAGCTTGTGGGGGTCACTTTAGTTCTAAGAAAATAGATGCGAAGGTTTTGCAATCCGGTCTTTATTGGCCAACTCTGTTTAAGGACTCCCACCTATTTTGTCAAAGTTGTGATAGATGTCAAAAGTTAGGAAAGATGACCCGACGTAATATGATGCCACTTAGTCCTATATTAATAATAGAAATATTTGATGTGTGGGGTATAGATTTTATGGGTCCTTTTGTCAATTCCTATGGCAACTTTTACATCTTATTAGCTGTTGACTATGTGTCTAAGTGGGTAGAAGCAATAGCTACCAAGACAAACGATCGCCACGTTGTGATCAAGTTTGTTAGAGACAATATTTTCTCTCGCTTTGGTATGCCTAGAGCAATCATTAGTAATGGAGGTTCCCATTTTTGCAACCGGTCTTTCGAGGCGCTCATGAAGAAATACTCCATTACCCATAAGGTTTCTACACCTTACCCGCACAAACTTGTGGCCAAGTTGAAGTGTGTAATAGGCAGATTAAACAGATTTTAGAAAAGACCGTAAACCCTACCCGAAAGGATTGGTCTTTACGCTTAGTAGAAGCTTGGTGGGCTTACCGAACCGCTTTTAAGACGACACTTGGGATGTCTCCGTATAGACTTGTCTTCGGCAAAGCCTGCCATTTGCCTGTAGAATTAGAACACCGAGCTTATTGGTCCATTAAACGGCTAAACTTTGACCTACCAACTGCTGGTGATAACCGTAGACTGCAACTCAATGAGTTAGAAGAAATTCGTAATGATTCTTACCATAGTGCGAAAATTTACAAGGAGAAAACCAAAATATTTCATGATAAATCGATTATTCGAAAGACATTTGAACCAGGTCAAAAAGTTCTCCTTTACAATTCTCGTTTACATCTTTTCCCTGGTAAATTGAGGTTTCGGTGGACCGGACCATATTTTGTCAAAATTGTTTTTCCTCATGGTGCAGTTGAAGTTGAAAATCCGAAGAACGGAGAAACTTTCAAGGTTAACGGTCAACGGTTGAAACCATTCTTAGAGTTACCCAGTCATGCAATATAAGAATCGGAGCTGAGAGATCCTGTCTACCAGGATTAATTTGAACGGGTCATAACGTCTGGCTGAAGACACTAAACTTAGCGCTTATTAGGAGGAAACCCATACAAGATGATGTTAAGGTCCCTCTGGAGGACCCTGCTGTTGTACATTAGTTTTGTTTTTGTTTTCATTTTCTTTCTTTCTTGCTCCCATGGAAGGATTGCTACGCTTCATCCAGGTACTATCTTTCTGACTTACCTCTTTATTCCTCTTGTTACTTATATTTTTGGTACTGCACTTTATTTTGAAACATTGAGGACAATGTTAGATTTAAGTGTAGGGGTGAGGGAAAAACTTTTAGTTAGTTAATAAAAAAATAATATATATATATATATATATAAGAGCCTAGAAATTTGTGCCAATTTAGGATGACCCTAAACAGTCTAAGTGGATGGAAACATCTTGGTTGTAGGAGTTAAGGAACCCAATAACAGAGTCTATTCATAGAAAGACAGAGTTCAGGTGTTAGAATGGAATCATCACACTACGTTCTGTTTTTTTATTTTATTTGAAAAACTATATATTTCTTTAAGTGATTTGGTAGGACCCAACACATCGAATTGTTACCAATGCCGGATGGAATAGAGTGATTGAGTTACTAAATAATAAATAGACCAGACTAATCAGACCAAATGGAATAAAAAAAAATAAAAAAATGACACTTGGATAGCAATATGTGTGTGTTTTCCCTGTCTCCGTCGCCTAAACAAGCGTGGAACGCAGGATCCATGGGAACTATCATGTAATCTGCTGACAAGAAGCATGCGCTTGGATCCTAAAGATCAAATCATGCGTCTAAAAAAAAAAATTATGAAAAGTTTATTATTGTGCAATAAAATCGACCGCTGGTTCCCTTGTATATGCCAGTTGTGTTGATCTAGATTTAGGATTATCGACCGCTGGTTCCCTTGTATATGCCAAGCTGTGTTGATATTAATCCAGACCAGTATCCCAATCCACTAGGATTCATAGGTTCATCTTGGCGGAGGCCTTCAGACAGATATGGGAAACACCGTTGACCTTAGACAACATTGTTTTGAACTATCTATCTCTATAATCCATTTTCTTAATCTATTCATTTGTGTGATTCCGATTATTGATGTCCATAGTGCGACTATCTGAATAGAACTCTGTCACTTATATATATATATATATATGTATATGAATATGACTCGCATCCGGGTACTTCCTTTTGTAACCAATGAAAGTAGGCCAACCAAGGAGATTCTTTAGTGTCGTTCCTGAGTTTTTCACAAATATCGAGGGTTTAGAATAAAGGTTTTGTAGGTACACCACTGGTAAACCTTCCCGAGACTATAACTCGTCCACTAGGGCCACCTAAGGGTTTAAAGGCTTGTTATACGTGCTAAGTGTGACCGTATCCTCGACGAGATGGAGTTGTATGTTTTAAAATTATTTTGATTTGCTCGAGGAGTAGCAAAGTCTAAGTATGGGGGAATTTGATAGGTGTCTAAAACACCTTGATATTTATCTATTGTTTATGCTTTCTTTGTTATGTTTTCTTGTAAGTTATGTATCTTTTATTTGATTTTGAGTTTCAGGTACTTTGGAGCAAAAGAAGAGGAAACGTCGCTTAAAAGGGCTAAAGTGTCATTTCATGTGCAACTACTGATGGAGGCGAATTATCTCTCATTATTTGCTTTTATTTATTCATCTCTGAAAGGCATGTCGGCTTTAGTGATGCAAGTTTTGTCTGAAAAGCATGGCAACCTTAGTGATGAAATTGAAGAAAATAAGTGAATATGAGAAGTAAGAGATGGCTGCTCGAGAAACTACTAAAGGCACCCCCAGAAACGTCCCAAAAGAGTCGATAAAGGCGCCCGGAGGAGTTGATAAAGTCACCCAGGAGTTTATCACTATATACAGCCCAAAAGTCATCTTTGTACCCCACAAATTGTTATTCGCACCCCCAAGAACTGCTAAACGTAGCCCAAATTGCTAAAGGGACGCCGGATTTGGATAAGGGGCAGTCATCTTCTTCATTTGAAATTTAAATTTTGGCGGAAAAAAGAGCAACAGAATTAGGGTTTGGAAATTAGTGGTGTTCTACTGAGATTCAATGGCTGAAACTAAATGGGTATCTTCCTTTGGGCTAAACAGGGCTGGTAATGGTTTTTGTTTCGATCAGAATTGGCTAGGCAATCCGCAAAAGATGAATCAGTGCTCACGTATTTTGGCGGGAAAATATTGTTCTTCACGGCAAAATTAGGGCTCGAGTTCTGAAGGTGTTTCAATGAGATTCAATGACTTAAATCAAATGGGTTTGTTCATAGGACCTAAAAAGAGATGGTATGGGTCTTTATTACGATCATAAGTGGATGTAAACATCGATTTGGAGAATGAACAGGTTCTCGGGTTTATCTTCATGCGGAAACTCTGTTAAGAAATGGGACGAGTTCGACTGAGACTTTACCACTGGATTTGGTTTATTTGGGCATGTTTTACCAAAACCTGACGGGTATATGGGTTTTAATCAAAGAAAGATCAAGTTTTCATATTTATCTCACGTAAACAAGGATACAGAGTATCACGGGTTCTTGGTGGTATTTTTGGAAGAGTTAAACACGGGAATATGGTTGATTACCTTATTCATAGGTAGTTGGCGTGTTTTGGGAGATAAAAATGGGATCGAATTATCTTATTTGTGGCAGTTATCTAAAACAGGGGAATGGAAATACTTGGGTTTTGTTTTGGAAGTTACTCGAGTGAAAAAAGGGAAGATATCTTCTATAATTGTTTCGCAATCTATATTTTGAAGGAGTACTGAATTGAAGACATATAAACAGGGAAGGTAGAGGAAGATAATCCCGAAACTTGGAGAGAAAATCCGGTGACTTTCGTAGGAGGAAACAACAAGAGATTCTCGGGATTTATGATGCTGTTGCGTATATAAAGAGGTGTTGGGAGCTGTAGAGAGGATACAGAGACTTTGGGGAAGAAAGTAGAGGCTTAGAATCATAAAACAAGAGTTCTCAGAAAGTTCACCTGCTGCTGCAACTTGAAGAACACGAAGAACAATACCTATCAAAAATGGTCGCAGAAGCAGTCTTAGATACAACGACAGAGAATCCTCTATCGTTTTCAATCAGTAGAAAAAAAAAAACCTTCAGACACTGTCGTTTAGTAGCTAAGGTGCTCAATTCAGTGCTAGACTCCTTTAGCGACTGGAAATCATTGTAAGCATTTTTTTTATTATTTTTAATACAATGATTAATGAAATTTTCCCCAATCTTCGATCTATGAGTAGCTAAATTTCTTTTCTAGGGTTTTGGAGGAAACTATTTTTAATGGGTAATATTTAGTATTTAAATTCTTTGACATATTTTACTCCATATTTGTGCTTTCAATTGTCCAAAAATTCTCTTCTTTGTATGCTTCGTAAAAACTGTTTTGGGTAGTTTGAGCTGTCGATATTTTATAAGCGAAGGAAAATTAGGCCTTAGAACAGTGACGAAAGTTGTAAAAAAAAAAGAGCTTATAACGTTATATCTTCCAAAGCATGAGATTGAGTTCGAATTGTTTTGAGTAAAGTAGGAGTATTATGTCAAAGTTTTAATTATTGAGTTTACCTTCATTAGAAGTAGTGGAATCCAAAGCCCTAGACTCATCTCTCCTTGGTAACAAAAATCAATTTTAATTAGTTTGTCTTAGTATTTTCTTTTAATAATCAAAAACCAAATCTTTAAAAAGAGTCCGAGCAACGAATCTTTCTTACCACTTGTAAAAATTACATCAATGGTCAACTTTGAATAAGCTGCCGATCGCTCTTCCGCCGGCAGGGTCAACTTTGAATAAGCTGCCAACCAGATATCCGCCGGAATGGTCCTCGGATGAAGAACACGCCGACTATCTTGGGCAGCAATCTTACGGTCGGCATATAAATATTTCCTACCCTTCCGGCTATCTTAAAGTCGGCATGCAAAAAAAATACAACATTGCCGGCTGACATAATATGGAAGATGTAATTTACTTTATTCATGCAATTTTGGTCACTTAGCATGTGCATCAAGCCTTTGAACCCCTAGGCGACCCTATTGGACGAGTTATAGTCTCGTGAGGGCTTACATAGAGGTATACCCACAAAACCTACACTAAAACTTCTAAAGCCATCAATTTTCCTCCGACAAAGACGATACATCATCAAAGTATTCCGGGTTATCCACCGGGATTCTTTCGGCCAAGAAGTGATATCTTGCATCGATTGCGAATACTTCCCCCTTTACCTCCAAGTAGCGCCCTTTCACGACTTCATGCTTCAAAAACACAAAAACATTTGTTAATGGTGTTTCAACAACATGGGTTGCGAGAAAAAATACCACAAAATTACTTACAAATTGTGCAATGGACAAGGTGAAGGGGCGAGTGTTAAAAATCCGAGGTTGGAGAGATAAAAAAGCAAGTATCGCGTTTTCGATGACAAGGTGCCTATCGTGCACTTGTTGAACACTTCTTGAGTTAGGATTCCCACACTCTTGGCTAAAAGTGTTGTGAACCCTAGCCCAAAAGGTTGTGGAATCCACCCTTATGGAGGACTTCCTTCGAACTCTAGTCTCCGCATACCAAGCTTTGGTGATTGCCAAATCTTCATTAGAATCAAATGAAGCCATTTCTTGTGTGTAGAGAGCTATTGGGTGAGTTAGATGGAGTGTGTGATGATATGAGCTTTGGAGAGTATATGCAAATAGTTGTGTGTTGTTTTGTGCCAAAATTTGGCCGTTATAGTGTCCAAGTACAAGTGAATCAATGCAATTGTACTTGCAAAATTTTGAATTTTGAACCCACCGGCGGGGACGTAAATTTGCTACAATGCCGGGGTCGTAAAACGGCCGAAAATGTATGGGTTCATTAGCATTCCGGCCAAAATACCGCCGGCATTTTCTAATTTTGTTTCCCTCCCGACCTTACATGATTTTAGGCATCAGAAGAATGATTTTTTTTTCAAGATATGGTCGGCAGGGTCTCTATTTTCGTACCCTTCCGGCTACAAAAACGCCGGCTTAGTAGGAATCGTATTACCTTGTCGGCCCTGGTAACTACACAATTTTTTGTTGACAGGGCCGGCAGTCTGACATTTCACAACCTTGCCGGCCCTGGGACAGCCGACAGGGTAGCTTAAAAAAAGCATGCCGGCAAATGTATTGACACTTTATATAGCTAAACAAACCATTCATTCAACAACTAGAAATCCAACATTTTTTGTCCAAAATACGAAAACATGTCCCATAAACCGTAAAAAAACATTTATCCACACCATTAACTTAAACATTTGTCCACCACAACATAAAGAAATAAACTAGGAAAGCATTCATTGGCCACGACCACGGCCCCGTTTTGGAACACTACCTTCACCCCCACGACCACTGCTGCTACCTTAACCACCAGGACCACTGCTGCTACCTTCACCACCACGAGCACTATGAGTCCTCTTTTTATCCGCCTTTATCTTGGCTTGTGCTTCCTTCATAGATTTTTCTTCCGCCTTTACTTCAGCCTGAAGTTGCTTGAACAATAGCTGGGCATCCTCATTGTCAACATTTCATGCATAGTCAATGTGCTTGCTTTGCACAGGTTCTCCTCTGTCTTTCGCGCAACACAACACCCTCACAAAGGTCTTCAACTGATCCTTCTATATTCAATTAAACAACAAACAATTAATAGAATGATTCGGTAATGCAATCAATCTTAAAATAGTAAGAGCAACTCTAAAATACTTACAAATATCTTAAGCAATGTTGCTGGGTCTTTCGATTCCATCTTCTTCTTACGAGCCAGTTCTTCAGTAATCATTGGCCTAATGTAGGACGAGCCCAACCCAAGTACCACGCCATGTATTTCTCAGTAGCTTCATGACCGGTGGTCACCTCGTCCAAAAGACTCACATCGATTTGACCGTGACGCCTATCATCCCAATGTTCTTGAGTTGGTGCTGGAAGGTAATAGACGTTCATACATTTTTGGGACGTGCTGCAATCATTCATATCCGCAATAAAGGTCGGCTTTGCTGCATCGAAATGAGGTTCTTCTTGGACTTAACCCAATTGTCGCATTACCCGATGTGGATCGTACATTGAAAATACTTCAAACACAGTCATCAAGGGTCCATAGTATAATGCAACAACTTCATTTCTCCTTGGGATTAAACCTTGATTTCTATCCTCTCAATACGGATCAAATATCACCTCTTCCGCAGTCAATTTGTCGATGGCGTCTCGGAGTTTCATAAGATTTTGCGGCATTTCCTTATCCTGAGTACCCTTAAAACTGTACCTTTGCGCTCTTGGAAAATGAACCGGAACACTATTATCCACTTTGACGTAAGAGATGTCTTTGAATAAAGAAGGGAAGTGCTCATATATCCAAACCTATGCAAAAAGAAAAACAGTTTAGTAAGAACCTTATCTTAAGAGAATTTTGCGAATATAAATGTTCTAGACAATAAAATTACCTGGAAGAGACATGTGTTTCCGTTAACTTGCTTAGTGAGTGCCCTAGAACATCTTGTCAACTCATTGTTCAAGAAGGCGACCACCGCAATACCCCAAGAATACCCACGCATCTCATGTAAGGGATCCAATAGTTGCAAGTAACTAGCCTCGACTTGGTTTCCGGAACTGTCGGGGAAGATACATTTTCCCAGGGTGTATAGCAAATAAGCGGCCGCGGTAGCATTGATTCGCATCGGGTGCACCATTCCTTCCCTATCAAGGATTTCCTGAGTCTTCCATAATATGTCCCTCAACTTCTTCACATTAAACTTCTTGGTTAGTCGACCATCCTTCTTGTCAAGAACATCATCCGTCTGAACCTGACTCCAACCGAAAAATTTCTTGCTCAATTCATAAATCTTCTCGAAAGAAATGGCATTATCGAATCCCTCAGTGACTGATTTTCCATCAACCTCGAGGCCTAGAATTTGTTGAGCATCATCGGGAGTTATCGCCATCTCACCGAATGGGAATAACAGAGTATCAGTCTCTCCGTAGAACCTATCACAGGATGCAGATATGTAACTTTATCATGATCAATATTCGAACTCTCCACCGCAGGCCACAACCCGGAGTTCCTCATAATCACTTTCACCTCCTCACATTCCATGTCAAGATCCCAAGTATGAGTCACTGAACACGAAGCTTGGCGCCTCATGAGACGGATGGCATGCTTGTGATCCTAAATACCAAAAAAAAAAAAAAATGAAAATAAATACAAACACTTGACGCAAATTTAATTAAGATAGTTACACACTTGAATAAATAACAAAGACGGATTAAGATTACTTACGATAGTATTATGGACCGTACATGCCCATGAGTCTTTGTATCCAAAAAGAACATCTCCACCATCTGCTGGGGTCCCTTTTGGAGGCTCACCTTCTTTCAGTGCAACCATCAAGTGTTTGGGAGGCATGTGAGAATCGGCCCAGTTTAGTGATCACCCTCTTCTTCGTTCGGTTGAAGTTGAAGCCGAAGCTTCGGTGGCTTGAACAATAGCTAGAGTTTGTTCTCATTCTCCATCTCCATCTCCTTCTTCTTCTTGTTCCTCTTCCTCTTCAAAAATTTCATCTTCGATGATATTCTTACCTTTATCTCCATTACCTCCTCCAGCCTCAGGCATGTCTTGATCACCATCATCATCATCATTGTTACCTCCTCCAGCAGCCGGATTGGTTTCATCAACATCATCATCATCACCTCTTCTACCAGATAGAATTGATTGGTCTTCATCTGGAGTCTCGTCTGAATCACTGGGTTCAGATAGTGGTTCTAAGACCTTTGTCGTTCCCGGCACAACATATACCCCTCGATGTTTTGAAGACAAGAGTTTATCACCAACACGAGGAGGGTTTGAAGGAGGACTAAGAGCTTCTTTCTTCAGAGCTGCTTTCTTCTTTGCCATTTGCAATCTGAACAAGAATAATTCAGAAAAAAACATCAAAGGCCCGCAGGGTAGACATATACAACATATCCTATTGGAAAAATGGCCTAAAGGTCGACCAAAGATGAGTGCCGGCTAAGCCAAAGCCGGCAGTGTATCATCAAAATAGCCTTCCGGCTCACAAAAAAATATAGGATTTTTCACTAAACTGGTCGGAAAGGTCCATTTCCCACACATCGCCGGCTGACAAACAGCCAGAATGGTTTTATATAAATACCCTTCCGGACGCAAAAATTCTAGGCATCAGGAAACATTCTAAACAAGTAGCCGGAAAGGTAAACAATAATAAGATGCCGGCTTCATTAAAAAAAAAAAGACGCTGGAATGGTATACGATGAATAACTCCGCCGCCTCGCTAGTAGCGATTCATGAAAACTATACAAATAGGCAAGTTCTTCAACCTTATACCCTCCCTACCAAACCCTAACTATGAAAACCCTAAAGGTCGATAACAAAAAAACTTGCCGGCGTCGCAACTGCCAATTCACAAATTCGAATTTTCTGACCTAATTTGACATGCAAACATGAAATCGAAGTACTAGAGTGAATTTAAACAAGCCCTTACTTTCTTAAGCGCACCATTTCACGTGTTTCAGAGGGTTCAATTTCTTCTTCTTCAACCGTTTTTTTCTTCACTTTCTTAGCAACCAAACTTGCAATTCCAAGGTTATATTCATTTGGTTTTCGATTAGTTTCTTTCATACGAGTTGCCTTCTTCCGTGGTGGATCCATTGATGAAGATTAATCAGAGTTTTCGAATCGACGATTTTAACGAATTGATCGACGAGTTTTGGTGGTGGTGGGGGTGATGGAGCCGGTAGGGTTGTGGAGGAGAAGAAGAAGATAAGAAGAAGAAGAAGAAATGAAAATATTAAAACTGATTTAGGGTAATAGGTTTTTAAAGGAAAAGGGTAGTTTTGTAACTTACCCATTAGGACTCCCCCTAAAACCCACAAAAAGTGTCCCTTTAAAATTGGGTATACCCCAATTAGTTTGAGTATACCACAATCAAGCCAGGCAAGAAAAGTCAGGAGCATAAACTTTATTTCTTTCTGTTTCTTTCTTCTAGCTAAAAGAAAATAATAAAAGAAAGAATGATTTCCCTTTTGGGTTTAGGTAGCTATTTATAGGCATCAAATACCCTAGCCGATCCACAATAGTCGTACAAGATAGAAATTCAAAGTCGGTGTAGTTTATCTAAGAGCAAAAGATATTGATTCGGTGCAGGCATGTCGTACTTTAGAAATGTCTACATGCCTCATCATCCATTCGATCTCTTGGGGACCTCATATGTCTTCATCTACACCGTTGATCTATCCTTCTTCGATGCACCGTTTCACACCACCTTTTCACACCAAATCCCCACTTCTCCAAAACGCGTCAGCAATCTGCAAAAAATGCTGCAGAACGCCCCCATCACACGTCTTCTTCCGCTTTTCCTTTTGCTGCATGTGATGGGCGGGTCCCTCCAATGATGTCATCACAACAACTTCTCGGGCAACCATGGAAGCATGTGCGAATTCGTGCACACTCTTTAACGAGTGTATATTTCACATTTCAATCTCTACCCTTGATTGAATTTATGGAGTTATGTAACGAGGGTCATGATTCTAAACATGGAGAGTAATGGGGCCATCAGTTAAATAACCAACCAATCGGAAGAATATGTGAAATATACACTCGTTAGAGGAGTGTGAACAGATTTGGACTTTCATATTCTTCTTCGTCCCCTGATTTGTCTCAATCCAACACAACTTCATGCCTTCCATTAAAACAACGCCAAAACCGATCAACAGCACCATTATTTTCATTTACTACAGAAGAATCATGAGTTCATAGCTCTATCGATCACCATTAGTCTCCATTAAACCATCAATCCGATATCAACTCTGCCATTAATCCCGATCACCCGTACTGCCATCGTTTGTGCCAACAACTCCCTGAACTTGCTCGAGTTCTCTTATCTTCACTTCCTTGTTCTCTACCATTTCTTCTCAGACATCATCATCACGTCCAGTTAATGGCAGCGACCAATATAAACCAACGATTAATCATTGGTGATAATGGCAGCAGCCATATGACTCTCTCAAGCTCGAATGTCACTGATTTACTGCAATCAAGCTAGTACCCATGTTTTCTACCACTCCTAATGACCGAGTGGTGTGCTTGGATTCGAGAATTCTTTCAGATCGATAATCATCACTAACATGATCAATCATGATCATCAGCGGCAGTTCTTCATGGCAGATGCGAAAATAATGAGGAGGTGCCCTGCATAAATTAGTCGGGTGCCTCCAACAACATTTGAATCTTGACAGTCCCTTAAGTAAAAGACTGGACTGCCTTTAACAATTCCTTTGAACTGTTTCTGCACCTTAACATTAGGGTTCCCCTTAGCGATCTCCATTCAACTGTCAGTCCTGGAAGACTGACAGTTTAGTTCCTACTTCATTCTTGTTTAGCCCATAACTTCTTCATACGATGTCGGAATGACTCCGTTCTTTCGCCTTTGATTTTGTCTACTCGTCCTTTACAAAATGAAAAGTATAAATCTTGTACTTGAACGACTTCCACTTGGTCTTTGGCCCTTCTCCACTTCTAGCTAGCTTATTTCCTTGCACAATTAAGTGCAAATTCACTTCTTTTGGATGATTTACCTAATAAAACACAAATAAGAGAAAACAAACGTAATATACAATAATTTGCAAGAAAACCAACAAATACTAGCATGGAATGGACACCAAATATTTGGCCCTTATCAGATGTTCGGTTGACTAGTGACTCTCAGTTGGTCATAAGACAAATCGAACTCAAATACTAAACTTTGGACCCAGTGCTATCTTCGTACCTGAAGCTAGCCCAGGAACATGCATCCGAGATCACCAACATAAAAACAAACATGTATGCCGAAAGGACAACAGACACGCATATGCCTTAGCATTCATATCCTCTATGCTAAGGGACAGGAATACAACCGCCGTGCAAATTGGAAGGATATACGAACCTTCGATAGAAGGACCTATCTCAGGCGTTGAGGAGGCCTTGGCCGTTCAAACTCGGTCCATGAGAGAAGCAGACAAAGAAGAAGTAAGCGAAGAAATAAAAGAATCAGATGATGTAGCGAAAGAATCTGACGAAGACCAATCCATGTCAGACGAAGGTAATGGAAACGAAGTGAAAGATGAGAATTCCAATCCACTGGTACCTTAACAAAGGTACATTACCAGCCGATGTTAAAGAAGCTCGGAAACTCGAATCAAAAGGAGCAATGTACAATCTTCATGACGGAATACTGTATAGGAGGTCATTTCTCGGAGCCCTAATGCGGTGCCTCTCACGAACCGAAGGAAGGAAAATACTCCATGATATACACAACGGAGATGCCAGTAACCATAGTGGAAGAAGGTCCTTGGCGGTAAAGACAAAATGCAAGGATACTACTGGCTAAGCATGGACGAAGATTCAAAGAACGTGTTTAAGCGATGTGAAAGCTGTCATCGCTTTGCCAAGAAAATCAAAGCACCAACAACGGAGCTTAACTCGGTTATCAGCCCTAGGCCATTTGTCAAATGAGGGGTTGATATTGTTGGACCCTTGATAGAGGGAACATCAAAAAGGAAATATCTTATCGTGGCTACGGATTACATTACCAAGTGGTGGAAGCAAAGCCTTTGGAAAGAATTAGGGACACATATGTCTTTAAATTCTTGTTTGAGCAAATCATACGCAGGTTCGGAATACCAGCCGTCGTAGTTTAAAAGCGGAGGCTTGGGAGAAAAATCTAACAGCAGACTTGATGTTGGAAAAGCTGGATGATCTCGAAGAAAGAAGGGAGGTAGCCCGACAAAAGATGGTAAACTATCAACAAAAGCTAGCTCGAGTATACAACAAAAGGGTCATCTCTCGGAACTTTGTGGCTGAGGAATACGTGCTGCGTCAGATACCACCATATCAAAGAAAGAAGAAGTGGGGCAAGCTAGCTCCGACATGGTACGGGCCCTACATCATACACGACATCGCCGGAAAAGGGTCTTACTACCTAAGAACCCTCAAAGGTGAAGTACTACAGCACCCTTGGAATGCAATGTACCTAAAAAAGTACTACCCATGAGAGAATGGTGATTACTCAGGAGAAGAAAGGAACGGGCAATAGCCCGCCATGTTTTATCCCTGACCAAAGGTATCATAGACCTTACTAATCAATGAAAGAAACTTTTTGCTAAAAAATTAGATTTTTGATTAATACAATTGGGTTAGAATAGACACTCTCTGTCAGGAGTGACGATGAGGCAAGGCAAGTCATAACTGCGCATATGTCAATCTCGGATCCTCGGGTCGATGGCTCCTTTTATGAGGCATAAGAAAAAAAAAAAAGATATCCCCTATAGAGATACCCTGTTGAAGTAAAGCAGTCTCCGCGTTGAACGCGTAGGGTTACAGGAAAATTATTACCCACGTAGGGACCTTCGCTACCATGATACCTTCTGGCCAAAGGATATCTTGTAGGACGTTGAATGTTCCACCAAAGGTTAAGCATACCTTAGCACCTTGTGATAACTTGAATGT
The DNA here is from genome assembly GCA_023531295.1 of Papaver armeniacum. Classification (NCBI taxonomy): domain Eukaryota; kingdom Viridiplantae; phylum Streptophyta; class Magnoliopsida; order Ranunculales; family Papaveraceae; genus Papaver; species Papaver armeniacum. The sequence continues at coordinate 752,641 of JAJJWW010015024.1, read as the reverse complement.
GCGACCAATTAGACACATTACGTCTAAACAAAATATTCATGCAATAACATAAGTAAAATGATAATTTTACCAAAATATGTCTAACATTTCTTAAAAGTTGCATGGAAGATAACAAAGGTTCAAACCATCAGAAAGCATTGTTTCAAAGAAGGGAGACATCATTGCTAAAAAGGGTACCTCAGATGAGGACATAAAACAACAAAGAGTTTACTTAAATAAAGCTCGAGACAACAGAGTCAAGGATAAGGAAGGCGAGGAAAGACAACTCCGTCAGCTTGGCGTTCAACTTCAGCAAAGGCATCATTGATGTAATCAATATCCGAATGCTCGAATTGCACCTTCATTTGCGAGGCCTGAGTCTCCAAATCAGAGGTCGATTTCTGACGAAGCTCCATCATCTGGGCACTGAGCTGGTCATTAGCATGCTGAAGTGACACAGCCTTAAACCTTGCAGAAGCATCAAATTGGCGAGCTATCTCCAACGAAGATACCTGGCCCTCAAGATGGCTGACCTTAGCGTTCACACCTACAAGCTGCTCCTGGAGACCTGCGGGAATAAAAGGAATAAGTAAAGAGTGAAGGCAATACGGGTCACAAAGGATGCTGTGGAAACAAGAAAATCCTAAGCTACCTCCGGCATGGCTAAGGGAGTCTTCTAAACTATGCTGGGCTTCAGCAAGATCCACCTCAGCAGCATCAAGATCCTCTACGAGGGTATTTCGTTCGGTGTGGAGATCCTCAATATCAATCCGGAGTGAAGCATTCTCAAAGGATAAAACCTTGTTGTAGGATCATAATATCGCAACGTACAAGGCTCGCGAGATTAATGAACGACGTCGTCGCGAGGGAGTCGCAGGGAGCTAAAATAAACGACGCAATGAATAACGACAGGCAAAACATAAAGAAGACGTGAGACCTGGCGAGGATTAAGAAGTGTCGCGAGAGTGAATGTTTGTGCATCTGCGACACTTCGCGAGACATTCCCGAAAATAAAGGGGAGCTTAGCTGTCATCCACTATGTATTACCCTATATAAAGGGCTAAATGAGTCTGTAAGAGGAGAGATCTTTTTGGAATTGTTAGGCAAGTCATTAGGAGAGAGAAAGTTTAAGAGTGTTTTAACTTCTAAGTGTAATTCTATTTTCCTGTGTAAACACTTCATGAATTCAATCAATAAATGTTCTTGATCTTACATCTTCCAATGGGTTAATTAATCAAAATCGAGTAAGGGGTGTAGTGTAGGAAATCCTGCTACTACATATGCGCTAGAAACAGGGAAGAATCATTGGTAAAAGAGAGAAGATCGCAATAAAAGTTGTTTAAATCAAGAAAATGAGAAAGGAATATCTTAAATCGGGTGAGACGGACGAAAAAGATATGGCATGCAAAGACAGAACACAAGAGCAATGATTAGTGAATTTCATGAAAATATCGAGGAAAAATACACAAACGGGATTTTGAAGGAAAGAAGATTATGGATAGAGAAAGGACATCACCTTTGAAGGATTGGGAAAAGCGGGAGATAACATTCACGGCGGGGGAAATATCAAAAGAAAACTTGGATCACATGTCTCCACTGGTGATTGCAATAAACGCGTATAAGGAAGGAGAGAAATCGGAGAATACGATGAAAACATGGGTGATGAATGGAGTTTTAATTGATACAGGGAGTCTGGTGAACATCATGTTCTATCACGCTTACAAAAAGATGGGATATAAAGACGAAGATATGATTTTCGCGGCATACAATATTCAAGGTTTTGGTAAATCCATAACAAAAGTTAAAGGGGAGATAAAAATACGTATTCCGTTAGGAGGAATCGAAACACAGGTGACATTGAGTGTGGTGGATATGGAATCACCATACAACATGTTACTAGGAAGACCATGGGTACATGCAATAAAAGGCGTGGCGTCGACGCTTCATCAATGTATCAAGTTCCCTACACCAACCGGAATCGAGCGAGATCAGAGGGGACGCTGCCAAGGGAAGAACATATTATCAAAATGAAGTAAAGTGTTGCGAGGAACAAATAAACAAGCGAAAGAACATATCAAAATACCGCAAAAAGATGGCGAGGGCAACTAAGAAAGAAGAAGAATTCAGAGTTTACATGATAAGAGCAAAGGAAGGAAAAGGCATACCTGGCGAGATCTCGGGAGAAGAAGATGATCTTGCGAAAGGACCAACCCCTATGGGAGAACCGAAGGCCAGTTACGTCGCGGCAGAATCAACTAAAGAAGTGAATATTGGAACTAAGGAAAAACCCAAGATGCTAAAGATTGGAACTAGCATGGAAGCGAGATGAAGAAAAAGAATCACGATCTGTTGCGAGATTATAAAGACATCTTCGCATGGGATATGGATGAAATGCCTGGTATAGATCCGTCGATCGCCTGTCACAAGTTAGAAATTGATAAAAACGTGAAGCCATTTAAACAAAGAATTAGAAAGATAGCAACAGCATATCACCCTCAGATAGAAGAAGAACTGCAGAAGATGCTGGATGCAGGAATTATTAGACAAGCAAAATATCCTGAATGGATAGCGAATATGGTTATAGTTCCAAAGAAGAACAAGGGAATACGGATTTGCATTGATTTCACTGACTTAAATAAAGCTTGCCCTAAAGACAGTTTTCCACTTTGCCGGATATCCCACAACTAGTCGAATCAAGAATGGGAATGAGAGAGTATCATCTCTGGACGGATACAAAGGTTACAACCAGATTCCCCTCGCCGAGGAAGATCAGGAGCATACTGCTTTCTTCGCTCCAAGAGGATTATATTGCTATACTAAAATGCCGTTTGGTTTACGAAATCTTTGGAGCAACATATCGAGGAGGATGGTAGAAAAGGTATTCGCAGAATGGATACATAAAACACTAGAGGTATACGTGGATGACATGTTAATAAAAAGTAAAAAGGCAGAAGATCATGTGCGAGACTTAAAAGAAATTTTTGAACAAATGAGGCGTTTCAACATCAAAGTCAATCCAGAAAAATGTACCTTTGGAGTAGCGTCAGGAAAGTTCTTGGGTTACATTATATCAAAGGAAGGAATACATGTTGATCCGGAGAAAGTAAAAGCGATTCGCGATATGCCGACACTGCGACAAAGAAAGGATGTTCAAAAGTCAATGGGTTACTAGCATCACTAGGAAGGTTCATCTCGCGGTCATCGATAAGTGTAAACACTTTTTCAATGTTAAAAAAAGGATCGAAATTTAAGTGGACGGACGAATGTGAAAAGGCTTTGCAAGGGATCAAAGAGCATTTAATGGATATATCCATTATGCGGAAAGCGAGAACCGGAGAGAGGAATTATTAATATATCTCGCGACAACATCGCATGCCTTAAGTGCGGTTTTCGCGAACGGACGCAGTAGTAGAAAAACCAATCTATTATATCAGCAAAAACTTTTAATGCTGCAGAAAGAAATTATTCGAAGATTGAAAAACTAATCCTGGCGTTAGTCTATGCGTCGTTTAAACTTCGCATATATTTTCGTGCACATACTGTTAAAGTGGTGACAAAGGTACCAATTGAGTCAGTAATGAAAAATTCAAAAAGATCAGGAAGAGTCGAAAGGTGGAATGCTCAAATAAGCCATTACAAACTGAAATATGAAATATTATCTTCAACAAAGTCACGAGTTGTCGCAGACTTTTCGCGAGAATTTCCTTTGGAGGAAGATGAAGCAAAGGATGAAATGATGGATGTAGAAGAAGAGCATGGAGATCCAAAAGATTTGTTAACTCGAACCAGATCGGTGGGAAATATTAGTGGATGGATCATCCAATGGAGAAGGTAAAGGAGTGGGAATTGTTGTGATTTCGCCAGAAGGCAATAAGTTAGCTTTCGCTTTTAGATTGGAATTTGAGTCTACCAATAATGAAACGGAGTATGAAGCTATAATACATGCTCTAAAATTCGCAATAGAAATGAAACTGGAGAATGTGAGGATTACCAGTGACTCGCAATTAGCAATTTGTCAAATAACAGAGAAGTATGCTACAAATGATCCATCTCTACGAAATACAGGAAGCTTGTAGAAGTGTTGTCGCACAGATACCAAAAATAAAATGGAGGCACATATCAAGGAGAGATAATAGACTCATGAGACGCTTTTGCCTTTATATCAAGTATGATGACAGACCCAACCGCGAGGAATATCAAAATACGAGACGCTATCGGGCGCCATCAATTAATAAAGAGGAGGGACAAGAAGCGAGATATAATGATGGTGGTAGATGAAGTGCAAGGTCGCGAGGAAGATTGGAGAGTGGAACTTCACGCGTACTTAATGAAAGGCGAGGTACCAAGAAATAGATTGGAAGCACACAAGTTAAAAAGCCGGGCAACAAATTATGAATTACGAGATGGCGTGCTTTATCGACGTTCTTTTGAGGGACCCTCGCTTCGATGTCTATCAAGGAAAGAAGGAGAAACCATATTGAAGATGCTTTGCATAGTGGGGATGCCTGGAAATCACAATGGCGGGAGATCTTTGGCATATAAGGCAAAGACGCAAGGATATTATTGGCCATATATGCATGAAGACGCGAGAGCAATATCCAAGCGCTGCGAAGATTGTCAAAGACATGGGAAGAAGATACATGCACCGGGAGCACAGTTAAATTCTTCAAGAAGTGTGTGGCCTTTTGGAAAATGGGGTTTAGACATTGTGGGACCATTCTTACCGGAACAGACGGAGAAGATACTTAATCGTCGCAATGATTACTTCACAAAATGGTCGAGGTGAAAGCGGTCCAAAGACATTCGCGATAAGGATATTTTTACTTTCATATTTGAAAATATTATATGCAGATTTGGGATTCCCGCACAATTGGTATCCGATAACGGAAGCGCTTTGAAGGGCAAAATATAGAGTTGCTAATTAACGCATTTTCAGATAAGATGTGGAAAATCAACTCCATTATATCCACAAGCTAATGGTCAAGCGGAGGCAACAAACAAAACAATTGCCGATATATTGAAGAAAAAGTTGGAAGGACACAATAGGGGATGGTGCGAACAAGTACCCAATGCAGTATGGGCTTATAATACAACTAGAAGAGAAGCCACAGGAATGTCCCCTTTTTGCTTAACTTACGGAGTGGAAGCAAGATTACTCCCAACGAGGTCGTGATTCCGACAACCAAAAAGAGGTCCTGGGAGAAAAATCTTAGCGCGGGCAACATTCTAATCAAGTTGGATGAATTGGAAGAAAAACGAGAAAAGGCCTTGCGACACATGGAGAATTATCAAAGACCGGCTAGAGAATATAACAAGCGTGTCAAAATACGTGAGTTCCAACCAGGAGACTTGGTGTTGCGTGAAACCCCAATATATCAACGAGAAAGTGGAGGCAAATTGGCGAGAAAATGGGATGGACCGTATATCATCAAAGAAGTAGTTGGTACAGGGGCATATAGATTGATGGATCCCGAAGGAAGAGATGTGGGACAAAAGTTGGATAGACCATGGAATAGGTTATACCTAAAGAAATATTACCCGTAAAAATGAGAGAGAAAAAAGGAATCAAAATGAAGTACTTCTTCGCAAGATATTTGCGGCATTCAGTAAAATGCAGAGAAAACACGCGAAGATCTCGCGACAAGAATAACAAAAAAGTCATGAATGACTTAACAAAACAACAAGAGATAACGAATGATTAAATGAATGAATTGGCGAATATTTCGCGAACAAAATAGCAAAGGATGAAGAATGATTGAATAAAAGAATGAATGAATGGGACGAACCTTTATGGCGTACACCCTAGTTCGCGAATAACATTTCGTAAGAGGCAAATGTAAGACCTAAAGTGCGTCATATAAGGGGGTATCTCTCGACATGGCTCAGGGGGAAGGTTACACCGCTCCTGAAGCCTGAGTCATGGAAATTTGGGGCCCATGAAAGCCTATCCTGAGAGGTACCTTGGATTCCCAACTATATATGTAGGTTATACCCTGGTTGGGCGACCGAGGGTCTCTTCTTAGAGTCGATGTATGCTCAAGGCGCCGAGGTACACGGTTGAGCGAGTGCCCGGACGGATGAACCTACCCCGGCCATTCTTGGAAAGTCTTGGCATATGTTGCACTCGCCCGAAGAAAACTCCACTTAGGGTGCAGTCTCGTAACCATAAACCATATAGGTATAAGGGATAAGAGGCTGCGAAAACAACTGTTGTTGTTAAGACCGGATGGGAGGAGCTAGTCTTGTATGGCCGATGTTTCGCCTCCTTGAAGGGGCAACGGGGAGATGATAAGGGCGACGCTCTCCATTAGGGGGGGTGTCAAAACAGACGCAAATGTCATGAGGCTATGTTCTCGCAAGAGAATTTAGGCTCGTCATATTTGTGCAATGATCCTGCAGAGGCAATAATACTAACGCGAGGGTAAGGCGAGATCAATGGGTCTTTACACGAAAGTGTACGGACGTCCTGCGATTTCGTCGCACGACGGCAATGTCATGGGGCTATGTGTTCGCAAGGATATATAGGCCTATCACATTGTCGCAACTAAAACATCCTGCAGAGGCAAAAATACTTGGAAAATGATAAGGCAAGATCAATGGGTCTTTACATGCAAGTGTAAAGACGTCCTGCGATTTTGTCGCGATGAAAGGTGGCAGGGGAAGACCTCTAACTAGGGAGGTCTAACTTGGAAGACCACGCAAAATGATAAGGCAAGGTCAATGGGCCTTTGCATGAAAATGTAAAGGCGGCCTGCGACTTTGTCGCAGTGAGAAGAATTAAAATCAAATCCCTGATTGGGATGGATTTACTTAATAAAAGATTCAATGAGCGAACATGCTCGCAAGGTGATCTTAACTAAGAAAGGAAGAAAGAAATATGGAAATTACTCAATCAAAAGAGTTAAGTCACTCAAACAAAAAGGAATTCTAACAAATTACAAAGAGAATTTAACTCTTTGCATCTCACAGAGGATGGTTGAGGCTTTTCTGCGCCTTTATCAGCTTCACATCCGCCAGTTGATGGATTTTCTTCAGAAATGTTTTCTTCACCTTTGTTCTCGCCAATTGCTGGACTTTCATCAGAAATTTTTCTATTTGGATCATCATCGACGGCTTCCTTATCAGAGAGATCTTCGCCACTTTCATATTCATAATCACTATCTGGAGCATTGGGAACTTCATCATCACTTACTTCCAAAGGATCGACGTGGATAGGATCAAGGGACTTGGACAGCAAAATATTATTCACAAGAATTTCCGCTTTAGGAGAGAATTGGCGAAGCAATGCCTTCTGACGATTCATACTATCAATGTCCTTACAATAAGACATATAATCAAATCTTCGCTCTGCACGGTCGCGAGAACGAGCAAGAGACGCGGAGAGTAGTCCGTTTTCCTTGCGAATTCTAGAATAATCGGACTGAGGGTGGAGATAGTGGAGCGAAGCTTTCTCTCGAGTCCGCATAACAAATACACAAGATCGAGAGAAAATTCTTATCGAACATTATTGGCATCTTCAGGGTAATAAAGCATTCATGGAATAAATACATAAATTAAGATAGTCAAATAATTTGACTACCTTCCTTTTGAGAAGTAAGATGTTGAATTAAAGCCGCGAAATTATTCCCCAAGCGGTCCATGACATCATCGAATGAATCTCCCACTAAGCCTTTCAATCGAGATCGCAAATTCTTTTCATTAGAAACAAGTATGGAGTTTTCGGTCGCCAGAGTAGAGTTGGATTTTTCTAATTTGACACATTGTTCTTGGAATTGCTTCGCTTTTACACTCAACGTTATTCTACCCCCGAATAAGTTTATCTCTCTCGGCAGTAATTTCTTCAAGTTGGCTTTTCAAAGTATGATTAGCTTGTTTGTGTTCTTCACATAACTTTTGACAAGCATTATACTGCTGCGGGTAGCTCGCCATCTTATTCAACAGAGAACGTTTCTCTTGAGAAAGAGTTCGATTCTCATCTGATAAAGTTTCCAACTCCAAATTAGTTTTAGTCAAAGCATAAGAGAGGCGAGACAAGTCATTACTTAATGAGATTTGCTCTTGCGATAAATCAAAATTCTCTTTAGACAAGTTATTTATTTGATCAGCTGCATAGGTATGAAGATTATCTAAGAGATTATACTGCTCCATCCAAGCATCTCTTTCAACTCGAACTTCTTCAGCGATAGACTCCGTTTGATATATCTCCATTATTCGTTTCTGGTTTAATACTTTGAGGACGAGCAAGGGTTTGAGTTGCAAAAAAAAAAAAAAAAAAAAAAAAAAAAAAAAAAAAAAAAAAAGGGGGGATGGCGAGAGCATACCTTTTAATTCTTCATTCTTCTTACGAAGATTATCACGATCTAGTGAGATACTGAGAAATTTTTGATTTTCAAGGTGGAGATTATTGCACTTCACAGCCATAACTTGGAGATCATCCTTCAGCTTATTAACCTCTTGAACTAAAGATGCTTGCGAGATCCTCTCAGAGCCAAGATGCTTACTTAAAATCTCGCAGACATTCGATTTGATAGGATCAGTAGAAGCCTTTTTGGCATCATTCATGAGATCAGAAAGGACCTTAAAAGCCACATCTATTCCCTCCAAATTTTCAGCAGTTAGAGGAATTTGTTCAAACAAAGAAGACGAGTCGTCCTTTGTCAAAGGAACCTCATGAGAAGAGGAGGTTTCAGGGAGAGAAGTGATTGGAGAAATAGCAGGGATATTGATAGCAGGAGAAGGTATAAGATCGTTTGTAGTAGGACAGTTATAAGGAACTTGGTCTATGAGGAGTTGAGGCATAGAAATATTGTCGTTGGTAGTAGTACCAGGGGAAGGGGGCACAAAATTATCTTGCGAAGATTTCGCAGCAGGAGATGAAGGTGTGAATGAAGGAAATGGAACGTCGGGAGTAACAGGTTTGGAGTAGCGAGGCTTTTTGGGAGCATGACCAGTAGTTTTATCATCCTGCGAATGACAAATTAAATAAAAAGCAGAGGCAACAATGTATTGTTGATAAAAATAAATGTTTCTTGAATACCTTGTCACTCGCAGGATTTCTTTTTGAAGCCATAGATTTTGCTCGCGAAGTGAGCTTTGGGTGTGCGGGGGATTCTTGCTGCGAAGTAGATTTCGATGGCGAGCCCAAAGAGAGAAGAGGATTCTTCACGGTAAACTTATTTCTGGGTTGGTTCTTGCTAAACAACAATGGCAGAAAAGAAAACTACAAAGTTAATCATACCAAGTATGATTTCAACAAAGAAAGCTAATCACAAATTCGATCAACCACAAAATCAGCCAGATGTGGCAAAATTAACAAACCTGGACGCCATGAGAGTAACAACTGGTAGGGAATAGTAAGGGTGGTGAAGAAGACGATAAGAGACAACAATAAGCAAACACTTGCAGAACGATGAAGAAGAAGAACACTTGCAGACGATGAAGAAGATGAAAAGGAAAAGAAAAATTTTTCACAAGGGATGCTCCTATAAATAGACGAGAAAAATATTATAACCGGATAACATTAAATGCACCGGTAAAAGAGGTAAATATAGACACGTGTAAGCGGTCACTGCTAAATCCAAGGAAACCTGACGGAAAGAACTTTAGTAAAATCCAAATATACAGTGTATTTCTTGATAGGCGAGGAGAAATTGCGATACTTTGATTATTTTCTGTAATTCCCGAGATAAGAAATGGCACTTCGCATATGTATTACAAAGAAGCTTCGGAACTACACAAAAGAATAGAGGCAAGTACGTACTTTTTGAGAAAAGTATTCTTTCGCTCGTTCCTTCACCAATTGAAACCAAGGAATATGACAACAATGAATTTTTTCCTTCAAATCGCTCTTCAAGCAATATTCAAGGAAAAAGAGGCAAGATGTAGGATCATAATATCGCAACGTACAAGGCTCGCGAGATTAATGAACGACGTCGTCGCGAGGGAGTCGCAGGGAGCTAAAATAAACGACGCAATGAATAACGACAGGCAAAACATAAAGAAGACGTGAGACCTGGCGAGGATTAAGAAGTGTCGCGAGAGTGAATGTTTGTGCATCTGCGACACTTCGCGAGACATTCCCGAAAATAAAGGGGAGCTTAGTCATCATCCACTATGTATTACCCTATATAAAGGGCTAAATGAGTCTCAGTAAGAGGAGAGATCTTTTTGGAATTGTTAGGCAAGTCATTAGGAGAGAGAAAGTTTAAGAGTGTTTTAACTTCTAAGTGTAATTCTATTTTCCTGTGTAAACACTTCATGAATTCAATCAATAAATGTTCTTGATCTTACATCTTCCAATGGGTTAATTAATCAAAATCGAGTAAGGGGTGTAGTGTAGGAAATCCTGCTACTACACTTGTAAACATTCTCTAACTCTTACAATCTCTTGACCGTTAATGCATGAGACATGAAAGAAGGCGTTGAGCCAACCTCGCTAAATTTGTTCTTAAGATAACGGACCTTAGAGGACAATACGTTATGTTCTGCAGTAACCTTAGCTAAGGAAGCGCAGGCATCTTCAAAATCCGCATGATATTTTTTGCGGATAATCTCTTGAGCTGAAAGGCGTTTCTCAACTAAGGCAATATCCTCCTTTTGCTTTAAAATGAGATCCTCTTTCCACTTGAGAGTTTCGTCACATTCTTTACGGAGCAAAGCCATCTTCTTCACAAGGTCTGAGTTATGAGCAGACTCAAGGGAGATTTGGGCCTCGTTATGAACAGTCACGTTCATCAACCTATCAGACTTCTTCTGGTAATACCAAACATCGGAGGACAACCTGGCTAATTGCTCCCGAAGATGTCTAAGCTCACCGGAACTACCAGCTGGAAGGCGTAGGTTATCTCAGGACTATGCTACCAGACAAAAATGAAAACAAAGCTAAATAAGAGAACGAAACTATAACTTTGGAGGATTCAACAGCTAAAGCAGAATCAGCAGCTTTGCGTCCCTCCTCAGCAACCTTTGTAGCATTATTAGCTCTCTCAAGAGCCAACAAACAAGCTTCTAAGGACCTCCGAGTATTCCTCAGCCCGTTCTCTAACAAAGGTACCTTAGCGGAAGAAGTAGCATCACCAGAAGAAGGCTGATGCGCACTAACAAGGGCATAATCTTGGCGGGCACGCTCCAGCAGAGCACTCAAGTGAGTACACTTAGCCCTATAAAACTTGAACAAAGTGCATCCAACGTCGATTTGTTTGCAAAGCTGCAAACAACGGAGCATAAGAACAAACGAAGGTTCAAAGCAATGCACGAAACAATAAAGCAAGAGCCACTTACTGAGAACAAGGAAAGACGGGGAAGAAAATCAGCATAGGTATCCATGAAAGCCCCCATCTCTTGGATACTACCCCTGCGGATTTCACCAAAGCTCTGACTTGAGCAAAGGCAGTCAGGATCGAAGAACAGATCCTTGGCCACTCGATACTGAGTAGTCAAAGTATCCAATCTCGAAGCAACCTCCAAGGAATCAGTCAGCTGATGACGATCAACCTCGGTAGAAAAGGGGCCTTTTGAATCCAGCAGTATGTCTTCGAGTATGGCATCATCAGAACTCCCAAGGCTCAAGCTCTCAGGTAACTTGCCTTTCCCAAGATCCATGGAAGTCCCACCATTCGCTTGAGAACGAGCATGGGGCATAAGTACTGAATCCTCACCACGATGAAGAAATGGCATGGTGGATGAGCTGGGAATGGAAAGAAACGCTTGGCTAGAAGTACCACCTAAGTCCATATCACGAGCAGAAGGAAGATTACCCAGTACGGTCCAATCTGGTGACGAAGGTGGAGGTCCAACAACCTTGCTAACGGGGGCAGTAGAGACAGACCGAGTACTTCCCAAAGAAGTAGGCGTAACATTGAAGGAGAAGCTGGCAAGTGAAATCACAACCTTCTTCTTAGGTGATAGACGCATTTATGTGTTTATTTTAGTCTCAATTCTCTGTAATGTTAGTACTCGATTTTGCGCTTATTTTGGTATTTTATGTCTTTGTAGGTGTTTTTGGAGAAATAAGTTTTTGCGGGAAAATTGGCTCGAAAAGTGGTATTTGCGCTCGTGGGAGAAAATTACTATTCGGACCCCTCATTTAGATAAGGGGCACATCAATTACTAAGGGGCGACCACTTGCTATTCGCACCCTGGAAATGGATAAGGGGCACCTTCTTCCACCTTTTGAATTTGGGTTTTGGCGGGAAATTTTTGAGCAGCGACCAGCAGATTAGGGTTCGACTTTTAAGCTATTTCGAGAGAGATTCAATTGAAGATTTTTATGGGCTGGATGTCTGACGGATAGACAGGGTTGGTATGGTTTTTATAATCGATCAAACTGGATTGGGTCGTTGGGTTTTCAATAAAACAGGGAAAGAAAATACTCGGGCATTTTTGGAAGGAACGTGGTGACTCAGGGAGGCTATTTGGTCGTAGAGATTTATTTCTATCTTTAAAAGAGTTTTGATCGAGTCAAGGACACGTAAAGAAGAACAGAAGAGGAAATAAATCCCGTGACTTGCGGGAGAGAAAAAAAAAGAAAACCGAGTTGTTCTCGGATTTATATTCCTGAGATTTGGTCGACCTGTGGTATATATACATGGGTTTTTAGATTCCCAGGGGGGTGGTCGAGACTTTGGGAGAGCCAACAGAGGGCTCAGGAGCGAAGAACAATAATTGCAGAGAAGCTCTCTGCTGCTGAAAAAGAAAGGGACGAAGAACATTGAACTGACAAGGACAGTCGCGAAAACTACGACAGAGAAGACAGTCTTATTTGTAGCAGTCTTATTCTTCCTGTTACCTTTGTAACTGTTATTCTGCAAATATAAACGTTGCGATTGATCTGTTTTATTCCTTTTGAGTCTCTTCCCCTTTGTAAACACCTTTTGAGCAATGGAAAAATCTTTTGAACGTGTTTTCGACATGAGGAGCTAAACCCCAACACTGGGATGACGGAGGAAGCCATATTTCATGCGTGTGGTAATTATTTTTAATTCTTTCATGACTTTTTGCATGGATTGTTAATTGTTTTATGGTTTTTATTGAATGGTTGTAATTTCAATTGATGGGTTATACTTAGGTTAAGTCTTTTGATATCCCATGCTTTAGATATACAGTCGTTGCTTTTCAAAAATCTACCTTGGCAAAACATAGAGTCAACATTTTATTATTATTTGAGCTATAATTGTCTAGAATAAATATATGAATCGCATGAATGAATTTTATGGTGGAATCCTGAGTCCTAGTACCTCTCGATATTTGTGACAACCTTGTGAATATATTTTCTTTATATTTTTAAGTCTGAAATCGAGTCTTTACAAGTCTGAGTTGAACGAACTTTACTACCACTTTCTACAACAACTTTCAAAACCACATCAATTTTTGGCGCCGCCGACGCGGACTTGTATTTAGGTTTTAGGTTTTAGAGTTATTTCTATTTCTATTTTTTATATTTTTTTTGTTCTTTTTTACGCGCTTTGGTATTTTTCGATTCTTTTCAGATTTGAAGCGAGGCTACAAGGAAAGAAAAAGTGCTATAAAAGGAAAGCATCACCAAAGAAGGAAAGAAAAGAGGAATCTGAAGGGAGTGAAGAAGAAGATTTTGTATATAGCTATTTTGTTTTATTTTTAGAAACTGTAAATAGGGTTGTATTTTTGTAATTTTTCTTTTTATTTTTGGACACTTTTTGGACTTTATTTTTGGACTTGGACATTATTTTTGAAACCCTAAGGAAGGGTTAAGATTAAATATAAACTGTTTGCAGGGAAGGACGACAATTACGATACTGTCTCGGCCCCTCGGGTTCGTACACTGACATAGGAGTCGGTGGCCTGAGTCGACTTCAACGGTTCATCGCCCGTCTGGTATGGGAGGTAAGACTCTATCCACCCACGAATCCCCTGTCAGTGGGTTTTATTCTGTGTGACAACTCACACCCTGCAATAGAATGTCGAATCGGTATTACAATAGCCAATCCAACGAATATCCGACTGAGTTTCAAAATGGACGTTACTACTTTGACCATAGTGTGAATAGTGGTTGGGAACATCAGCCTTTTCAAGGTTATGGCTCATACCATGATGAGCCCAATTACTATCCACATGCCAACTGGTCGTATTTGCAAAGTTCCTCTCTACTAGAGTCAACACGTAAGTTAGGCGAGGCGACACGTAAGTTAGCGAAATGAATAACTTAGTTATGGACGAAAGCAATGAAATGTGTGAACCTTCTTTCCTAGATAAAATCGGGAAGTCATGTGAGTCGACTCGAAAAATATTGTTAGAGGCCCGGAAAGAACCTGCTCAAGATAGTCTTAATTTCCAATATAGTGTTTCCAATAGTACCTTTGAAAATGATGATAGTTATTTGCATAATCAAGATGACGAGGTTAGAATTGGTAACACTACTTTAGATGAGGTTCGATCATTTCCATGTTATTATAATGATGATTATGATGAGGATAGTGTTGATGAAGAATCTGAAATATTTAGGCATAGTGCTCAGGAATTTGCTACTCCAATTGAGCTTTACAATGATAATATTATTTCTAGTTCAAATCCAAATAATTTTAACAATTATTCACCTATTCAAAAGGACGAGGATTTGACTAGAGAGACCACCGTTTTAGACGATGTAGTATTCCCTTATGATTACGAAGCCGATGATAGTTTTGAGGAACGAGTTTCTTATGAGAATATTGTTTTAGAGTCTAGCGATTTAGAAACATTAGTCTTAGACAAAGAAAATGAACTCGTAGAGATGAGTGAGGATGAACCTGACTTAGAAGAATCAATTGACCATTTTCAGGAATCTGATGACCTTGAAATTAGGGAAGTTGTGACTAGTCTTTCTAGAGACACTGAAAACTCTAAGTTTGGGGGTGATTATCATTCTCCATGTGCCTTAACTCTTAGAAAGGTCCCTCACTTGGGACTTGACATATGTGCCTCAACCATTTTAAAAGATTATCTTCATACACGTTTTCCTGAACCTAGTGATGTCCATAGGGAAGTTCAGTTGTTAGAAACCCATCCTCTGGTTGATGTGGTTAGCCCAGCTATGATACCCAGTTGATTTTGTTTTCCCACCAAATATTTTTCAACCAATTGTGGGAATGTATGAGTTCAAAATGTGTCGATTATTAAGTTCTACGAGACCAAACCTAATTATTTTAGGAGAATAGAAATGACACGTTCTCTTATGATTGACCGCCGCCATCGTGGTCAATTGTGTGAGTCAAAACGATTGACTTTAAGGATCCGCAATTATTCGGGTTATTATTATGTGCTTCTAAGTTCTTATTTGAGTTTTTACAGACTTTACAACCTCCGAACCGGATCTTAGCTTTGAGGAATTCCATCACATGAAAATATTTTATTTGGACCCGATTTATAGAACCCGAACTCAACCACAGCTAGATGTAGTTGTCTTAAACAGGAAACTAGAAAAGGGTGTGCTTTATTTGTTTATTTTCTTGGCATGCTGCAGATTCCTTTTACTTGTGATAGCTTTATTTGGTTTTGATGACCCACAGAAATTTCGGCTATTACTTTATGATTTTATGAGGTGACTAATCCTTTCTTAGTCTGGCTGAAGACTTTAAACTTAGCACTTCTTGGGAGGTAACCCAATATTCATGCGACACGGTAATATCTTTCCTTAACTCTTTTACTTCAAATGGTAACAATTTCTCCTTGTTCATGCTTTTAATTTTATCTTTAGAACATTGAGGACAATGTTAGATTTAAGTTTGGGGGTATGGGAGAAACTTTTTGATTAGTTGCATTGTTAAACTCCAGAGTCTAGAAATTTATGCTTATTAAGGATGGCATTAACCAATCTAAGTGGATGGAAGCATTTTGGTTGTAGGAGTTGAGGAACCAATCTGATTAGATGGAAACATCTAAAGAGTCTATTCATAAAAGCACAGAGCTCAGGTGTTAGAATTAAAGAAAAACATGGTAGTTTCGCCATATCTCGTTGAATCCTTTTCACTTCTATTTTTTTGTTTGTTTTCTTCAAAATATGTTTGTCTAAGTGATTAGGTGGGGCTCACGATTCAAGTTGTTACCACTGCTAGGGTGAAATAGAGTGATTGAGATACAAAAAAAAAAAAAAAAAAAAAAAGAAAAAAAAAAAAAAAAAAAAAAAAAAAAAAAGAAAAATTGAGACCGGACCATCGGACCAACCTAATAAATTCAATAAAGTCGACCACTGGTACCCTTGTATATGCCAGCTGAGTTGACCTAGAGTTAGGATTATCGACCACTGGTTCCCTTGTATATGCCAGTTTGTTGATATTAGTTAGACTAGTATCTCAATCCATTAGGATAGGTTCGTTTTGGCAGTGGCCTTCAGACAGATATGAGAAACACCGTTCACCTTAGTCAACATCAAAACCATCTACGTTTTTCTCTACATCCATCTTCTTAATCTATCCATGTGATTGGTTGACAACGGTTATGATGTCCAGAAACTATCTGAGTAGAGCTCTGTGACTTATATATGAATTTTAGTATGCTTGAGTGCAAACTCGTGTACAGCAATTGGAATTTCGCATCAGGGTACTTCCTCCCGTAGTCAATAAGTATGCCAACCAAGGAGATTCTTTAGTGCCTTCCAAGGTTTTGCGTAAATAGCTAAGGTCTGGAGTGTAAAGGTTTTGTGGGTATATCTCTGGTAAACCCTCCCGAGACTATAACTCGGCCACTAGGGCCACCTAGGGGTTTAAAGGCTTATTGCATACGCTAAATGCAATCGACGATGCTGCGACAAAGTGAGTTAGGATTTTATTTATTTCAGTTTTCCTCGAGGACTAGCAAATAATAAGTTTGGGGGTATTTGATAGACGCATTTATGTGTTTATTTTAGTCTCAATTCTCTGTAATGTTAGTACTCGATTTTGCACTTATTTTGGTATTTTATGTCTTTGTAGGTGTTTTTGGAGAAATAAGTTTTTATGGGGAAATTGGCTCGAAAAGTGGTATTTGCGCTCGTGGGAGAAAATTACTATTCGGACCCCTCATTTAGATAATGGGCACATCAATTACTAAGGGGCGACCACTTGCTATTCGCACCCCGGAAATGGATAAGGGGCACCTTCTTCCACCTTTGAATTTGGGTTTTGGCGGAAATTTTTGAGCAAAATGACCAAAAGAGATTAGGGTTCGACTTTTAAGCTATTTCGAGAGAGATTCAATTGAAGATTTTTATGGGCTGGATGTCTGACGGATAGACAGGGTTGGTATGGTTTTTATAATCGATCAAACTGGATTGGGTCGTTGGGTTTTCAATAAAACAGGGAAAGAAAATACTCGGGCATTTTTGGAAGGAACGTGGTGACTCAGGGAGGATATTTGGTCGTAGAGATTTATTTCTATCTTTAAAAGAGTTTTGATCGAGTCAGGGACACGTAAAGAAGAACAGAAGAGGAAATAAATCCCGTGACTTGCGGGAGAGAAAAAAAAAGAAAACCGAGTTGTTCTCGGATTTATATTCCTGAGATTTGGTCGACCTGTGGTATATATACATGGGTTTTTAGATTCCCAGTGGGGTGGTCGAGACTTTGGGAGAGCCAACAGAGGGCTCAGGAGCGAAGAACAATAATTGCAGAGAAGCTCTCTGCTGCTGCTGAAGAAGAAAGGGACGAAGAACATTGAACTGACAAGGACAATCGCGAAAACTACGACAGAGAAGACAGTCTTATTTGTAGCAGTCTTATTCTTCCTGTTACCTTTGTAACTGTTATTCTGCAACAAATATAAACGTTGCGATTGATCTGTTTTATTCCTTTTGAGTCTCTTCCCCTTTGTAAACACCTTTTGAGCAATGGAAAAATCTTTTGAACGTGTTTTCGACATGAGGAGCTAAACCCCAACACTGGGATGACGGAGGAAGCCATATTTCATGCGTGTGGTATTTATTTTTAATTCTTTCATGACTTTTTGCATGGATTGTTAATTGTTTTATGGTTTTTATTGAATGGTTGTAATTTCAATTGATGGGTTATACTTAGGTTAAGTCTTTTGATATCCCATGCTTTAGATATACAGTCGTTGCTTTTCAAAAATCTACCTTGGCAAAACATAGAGTCAATATTTTATTATTATTTGAGCTATAATTGTCTAGAATAAATATATGAATCGCATGAATGAATTTTATGGTGGAATCCTGAGTCCTAGTACCTCTCGATATTTGTGACAACCTTGTGAATATATTTTCTTTATATTTTTAAGTCTGAAATCGAGTCTTTACAAGTCTGAGTTGAACGAACTTTACTACCACTTTCTACAACAACTTTCAAAACCACATCATTAGGCTGGGAGCCTGAGCTACTTACCCTCGCCACTGGAGTAACACCCTTCGCAAAAGAACCACTAGAATGAAGTGAAGTAGCAGAAGAATATGGAAGACTCTTGGAATATATCACCATAGCACTAGTAACGTCCGAAGCAACAGGCTGCAAATCACCAGGAGCAGAAAACGAGGGTACCTTCGGCATCAAAGCAAATGTTGCAACTTGAGCACTAACTTGGCTCACCAACAAAGAACCACTATCAACTTGAAGGTTATCACCTTCCACGGAACCAGCACGAAGGGGACTAGGGCTACCTTTGGAAAAATCTTCCTCGATGTCATCTAAGTGGGGACTAAGGGCAGTATCCTCGATATCCTCCATATCCTTGTCATCTTGTTCTTCCTCGGCAGCCTTAGGATCCTCATCGGATTCTTCAACGTCAATCACAGCCTTCAACTTGCCTTTCTTCTTGGAAGACTATAAAATAACACATGCGCAAGCTAAGGATCAGAGGCAAAATACCAGGAAATATACGAACACTAAGGTAGGGTTATAATCCTTACCTCCGCAGGTGTTGGCTTAGCTGCTTCAATTGAAGCCTTCTTTTTCTTGGTCCTGGTGGCTACGGAGTTACCAGCAGAACCCGGAGCAGTCCTAGCATAAGAAGTAGGGGCAGGCTGCAAAGGAAACATCAAAAATACTTAGCAAAAGGCCACAAAGGTGCTAAGGCAAAAACTAAAAAACCTCCGTAAAAAAACGAAGGTTACCTCGTGAGAAGTAGCAGGGTTGAAAACCCAAGGCTAATATCCATCATACTTAGCAGGCAGAGATGAAGCTGTACGAGGGACATTAGGATATGCGGTAGTAAAACCATATGCCCAGGTACCCACAACACGAAGAGGAGTACGTGCCCAACGATCATCATGGTCCAGGCGAATGAGGTTAGGATTTGGAAAGAAGAGCTTAACAAAATAGGGGATGATAGTCAACCCAGTCTTGTCAATCTCCTCCAACAACCGAAGGCTATTGCCTTCCCTAATCTGCCTAGCAGTAAAATGGATACGGCGTGGACCAACACACCAAGGAAGAAGATTGCTTTTCTTAATGGAATCAGCGTAGGTAGAATTGAAGTTGGCAGGAGTGTAATCCTCTCGCTTAGACCTCCCAGCAGCAAAAGGGTCATAAGACTTCAAAGTAGTCTTACCCTTGCTACGATACCAGCACTCTCGAAGGGCACACCAATAGTTACCAGTGTATTGCATGACCTCTTGAACCTGAGTCTTGTTCACCGGGTCATCCCTAGTGGACAAAACATCATAGTAGAAAGGATTTGATCTACTAAACAAAGGCAGGAGCATACCTGCGGCCAACTGACCGACACTGATGAACAAGTTGTTCTCATCATAAGGAAAGCTCCGGATCGGAGATTCAGTAAGAACATCAGGGCCATTAATAAAGGAGATATCAAACTTATGCAGGCGGAAAAACATAGAGATCTCAGCCAAAGACAAATGAGCGTAGCTATCCTTATCACGCAGCTGCAGACTTTGGAGATCATAATGAGGTGGGGGAGGAGGAAGATCTTCAACAACAACCTCTTCTACCTCAGTATCCACAGCCACCTCAGGTTCCACAGCCACCTCAGTGTCCTCAGGGGGTGGAGAAGGCGTAGCGTCAGGATGGTCCATACGCGGAGGAGACTTAGTAGGTGATTTAGGCTTCAGATCCCTACGCACAGGTTTCTTCGGAAGTCTCATAATCCCTAACACCAGCAGAAAATACAGTCCTTCAACAATGGAGGACAAAAATTGCAGTTGGCTCAAAAATGGATTTGGGGCAAAAACAAATATACTTTGGGCATGGGTTTATCTAAACCAACCAAAGGAAACAACTTAACTCTTCCACGGAACGAAATGGAGGATTATTAACCGCCATGATCGAAGTTGCAGACAGTGAAAAGTCATGGCATATTCATGGTGAAATCACGAAATGGAAAGTAACCCATGCTTTCAAATAACATGAAGAAGCATAAAGAGACATAAATCGATACATGCAGAGATGGAAGCAACATCAACAACCAAAAAGCCAAGCATGGAGAATACGAGAAACAACAATGAAATTGAAGAAACAAGATTTACTAACCTGCTGGTGACGAACGAGCGTGAGCTTTTGGGAGTCGGGAAGAAAACCAACAGTTAGAAGAAAAGGAGACGATAAAATCTCTTAGAAAGGGATAGAGAGCGACAGTTCGTGAAGAGATGGGAAAGTTAATGAAATTCCTACTTTTTATTCTCTTCTTATAGGCGGCTAGAGAATCCAAAAATTTGGATGTCCCGAAATTCAAGGGGAAGTTATTGCATGAAGAGACACATGGGGACCACCCAACCAGTACGTGCAAAAATGGCGGCGTTATGGAATTTTTTCTTCCAATCCTACCAAATGGTAGAATATGAAAGAAAAGGGGCAAATTGTGAATATCAATATTCCGCGGAGCACGTGTCACGGTTTTAGTGGTCGCATGCAGGATAACTGTGTAGTCCTCGCTACACAGAGGAATCTAAGTAGCAGAAGACACCTTCGCAGATCTACTTTATCTCATCCAATGAGGGATATCTTGACGGCTAAGATGAAAAAGTAGATACTATTCTAGAGAGAGGCAGCTGGCGAAGGGATAGAGGTAGATGACATATCCAATCAACATTAATTGCGTAAATCTTTATCTACACGCTTAACCAAAGCACTTGGAGAGAGATGAGGTGGCAGAGTCTGACTGGCGAAGGCTAGCGGTAAACGAAGGTACAATCTGTACTGAGGCTGGGTAGTTCCCGAAGGAACGTGGGTCAGCTGAGGTGGCAGAGTCCGACTGGAGAAAGCATGCGATGAACGAAGGTAACATTTGTACGAAAGGTATATCAAGGGACAATGGACCCAAAGACAGCAAAGATATATATCTGGAGCAGAAGCGGCTATAAATACCAAGCTTCACCAACAAACAAAGGCATTCAATATCTAGGAGAGGAAGATCTAGTCTTAAGCTTATACCTCTTTAATGTTTAGAACTTAAGTATTTACTTTAACTTGAGTTCTCTCTATTACTTTGGGAATAATTTAAGATCTTTGTAACCACCACAACTTAATACAAACAATCATTCATTACCCCGTGGACGTAAACAAAAGTCGAACCACGTAATCTCATGTGTCTCATGATAACTTAGTAGCAATTACATTATATTTGTGTTCTTCGTTATTATTGCGATCTTGAATACCATTTATTACTTAGCATTATCATTTCAACAGAGATATCAATACTACTTAGTATCCGATTCTCGGAGTTGTATACATTACGTAGACTATGGGAAAATTAGTAGTCACAATAACTTTTTGGTATCCATACTGGGTATGTGTAACCAAAGGTCGTTGTCGTACTATAGCTATGCCGATACGTGTACTACGGCTCCAGACCTATAACAGTTACGCCAATACGTGAGATGGTATTGTACTGTCCTGTATCCAGATTTACAATAGTTCTATATCTCTCTAATAATCGATTTGAAACATTCCCGAATAACATCAATGACACATATCACTGTTTCAGAATATTTTCCATGATTAATTTGAATCATGATTTAGGTTATAACCAATAAATTGTTCTTGAACAAATTCATCAAGTTTCGAACAAATGTTCTTAAGCTTAGTCATTCATATTTCGAAAAATAATCAACAGGATAAACTTGACTCGAAATTTCTATTATGCATACTTTAAAGTCCACTTAGTCGTGTGACTTAGTCTCATAGATAGAAAGGTCAAACTTAAGTAATATGTTGGTTCAGTCTTCACATACCTTTTGTTGATGAAGTTCTCCAAATGTCTTCAGTTGATCTTCACCTTCAAATGGTAGAACACAGTGATATCTGATACTCAACTACACACCTCTAATCCTAATCCGAAACTTGACTAAATGTAGACTAGAAATCAAGATACAGTTTTGATCAACTGAATTTGACAACAAGCTTGAGATAGCAACACTTGTGAGTTTGACCGAGCAGTGCTCTTACAGAGTTTTTATTTGATTTTATATCATCCCTTACTCTAACCATGCTTACTAGAAATAGTAAAAATTGAAGAAGAAGAAGAAGAAGAAGGATGAAACTTACTTGAGAAGCTCTTGTGTGATGGAAATCACCTCAATTGATGCTCTAAATAAACAAAAACCTTGAATTCAATTAGGAATTGACAAGATTTATAGAGAAAATATTGCAACAAGAGTAAGATTAAGGAAATTGGTTCCATAACCCTAGCTCATTCATTTTCCGTTCGCGAACTATTGGAGAAGAGGAGATAAGGAAGGTTCGTGAACCTTTGGACCTTATAAGAGCTATATGGGCTTGGACTGTTCCTGAACCACCACCAACAAATAGATATCTAGCAAGAAAATTATTAGATACTACAACTGAGATTCATTGATAAGTCTTTATTGACAAATCAAATTCAATCAATATTTGTGAGGAAATGGTTGGTGATACATAATCCGATGATCTATCAAGTGAGATATGTTTCTCCAAAAATATCCTCAGTGAGACAATCATGACACCACAAGCGGCTTTACTCATATAGACAATTCAAAAGTTATGGAGCAGAGCTCAACAAGATATGAAAAGTATTTTAAATCAAAAGATATTAATGGCTCACGTAAGACATACAGAGAGATCACACAAAACCAAAACACAAAAAACAAACTTATATTGCCCCACCTCAAGTTATATAAATGATGGGGTGGTTCCAATATCTTGTTACCAAGAAATTAGGCGAGCAAGAAGATGCTCATGAACCATCTCAGAATGATAGTCGTCGCCTCTTGTACCTGAAGCATAATCAAACGAGTTAGAATTCTTGGTCACACTTGAGACCTTTGAAAATACGGAGGTACCAAAATACACCACCAACTTTTTCTTAGGCAACCCGTATGGACAAACTCAAATATAATTCCGAGAGTTCAACTTAATGAATCTCAATCAAGGAAGAATATTCAGAGTTATATCTCGTTCTCTCATAATCAGAAATTTTGCAAAGGCAAGTCCGTGAACCTGATTTGCGGGAGAGAATACTTGGTGATTCCAAAGATCAATTTCCTAGTATCAATCAAGTCGTATCCAACAAACAAGGATGGATGTATCTACTTTGATTCATTAATGCACAACCTGTGATATTTCAATTATAAAGATAAACAATATAATGTGGAAAAAGAAATACACAGACACCAGAAGTTTTGTTAACGAGGAAACCCAAATGCAGAAAATCCCTGGTACCTAGTCCAGATTGAACACCAAACTGTATTAATCCGCTACAGACACTAGCGTACTACCAATTAACTCCGGACTGGAATATAGTTGCGACCGAATGAAACCCTCACAACAATTCAGTTACAGTCACGCTTCTTACGCATCTTGAATCCCATCAGAACTTCGCGCAAATAATTCCCTTAGATGACGTCCTTTACAACCTAAGATTTGCTTCAACTCAATTGAAGACTTTAAACCAATCTGCCTCCCACAGATAAGCCTATATGTGTGATTTCCTTTTTGATCGTAGATCAAGGTGATTGGAAATCGATAGGAATAAACAAAGTCTAGTTAACTTCAAAATCCGGACTTATGCAAACCGAAGTGCAGCCTAGATTATTATTCACCTCACAAGTATTAAACTTGTCACTACACCAAATTCCCGGATTAGTAACAGCAATTCGTAACGACTTATGGGCCGTTACAAATTACCCGTTTATTGATGGTGGTTTTTAGTTCAGGGCCAAAATCGTGAAACCCTGTATTTTAATACGCTGTCATCCTGCAAAGAACAAAAGCCATTTGAAAGTAATGAGTGTTCAAACCTCTTTACTTATATATATGTATTGAGCAACTCAGTATAAATATGAAATTCACTCAGAATGGTACGCATAGTAGCAATCCCAAATATTCTATGAATTCTATTTTCTGCCAGCATTATTAACTAATGCATGACTTGCCTAGTATTTGCATATGCTATGTTCCCAGTCGAACTCTCGATATTGACATGACATGACGATCGACGTTCACACTCAGCAGAGTACCATGAATCTCCCGAAGTGCCAGTATTGGGATTTGCATAAAAATACTCATACATGCTACATCGCTCTCTGACAAAGAGATCAACGCGTTCGCACACTTTTTTAATTAAAGTTAGCGTGATCGAACACATATTTATTCCTTAAAGGAAATCTAGACTGTTAATATCAGTCTCAAAAATAATCACGGCCACACGATTTAACAAGCTTAGACTCTTCCTAGCGAAACTAGGCAATCACCATAGTGACCACCGGCGGGCCCACTAGTGGCCTAGTCGATCGAGTCTTATTCCCCTCATTCACAAGTGCTTCGAACGCCGACCCAAACATGGGCGTTCACGCTACATAAAATAGCTCAAACGAATTGAGACCGATCAAAGAGATGCCGACGTGTTCACTGTTGGCCCAACTCCTTCCTTGGTCGATCGACTTGACCAATGCAAAACCGGAGCGCATCAAATCGTTCTCCCAAAGTAGGGTGAACGCGCTGCTTTGAAAACCCTAAAATTGCGTTTGCGGCAACGCCCTACTGTCGCAAATCAATCGCGACCATCCATCTTCGCCGGCCTAGTTAAGCGGCTTAGATTCAATCTCAGGCGACCACGAAGATGTCAGTGTGATCACCGTTGACCCACCTCTACACATGGCCGACCGGCCTGTTCGAACTAGGGCTCGATGTCCCGAAATGCTCGCCCAAAGAAGGGTTGGCCGTGCAGCTTCAAACCCTAAAACATAATCAGCGACAGCGTTCAACTGCCGCAAATCATCTTGTCCGACCAACTTTGCTAGCTTGGTCGGACGGTTTAGATCAGATTCTAGATAGTCAGGATGGTGACGCCATAATCACCGGCCACCCCTCCTCCACGAGCAGTGATCGACCACGTGATGGCGTGTCCCTAGAGCCATCAAACGATCACCCAAAGGTGGTCTATCATGCTACCTCCTTTAAGACGCTTATCCGCGACTTATTCAATCAAGCTCTAAAACAATGATGCTTCGTACACATCGATTAATTTGAGATGCTTAAATGCGATGCTTCACATGCATCAAATACATACGATATTTTATGTCGGCTTCATAAACAACTTAGTTGTTTCACCTAATAGCACCATATGCTATTCTCCGCGGCAAGTCCCACGACTTGACCCACTTATTCGAGACATCAAACATGTCACAAACTGGGGGATACTTACTGGGTATTGGTCTGGCGGTTTACAGCGTGCGGCGTGCAACGCGTCCATTATAAGAACGTGTCAGGAAAAGACGAACGATTAACAACGGTGAAAGTAGTGGGTGAAGATGTGACCACATAATGATCATCACCTCTTACACAACTCCACTAATTAATCTTCTCTATTTCCTATGAGATCAGGGTTGTGCTCAAATGACTTGTATAAATAGGTTTTCGACCTATTTCAACAAAAGGAGAAAAAAATACAAGTGTCATCAACACAAGTAGCCAGAAACCATTTTCTGATACACAAGTCATAAACAGCCATACCTTCATTCTGATCTCAAACACCTTCTCCGTTTCCCTCCCTAAGATCAACCCTTCTCATTCACCTTGTGACCGAATTGAATCTGGAACAGCCATTTCTTGGTTTAGGCCAGAGTCTTACATATAGATCTCTCAAATCTAAAAGTACTCCCGTGCAATGCATTTGTTTAGGGTTTGAATTCGATTCTCATCAACACACCCAAATTTACCAAAAACAACAGAATCAGTTTTTACCCTCAAACAACTGGCGACTACATCGGGAGATTAATCTCTCGGTTGCAAGATCAATTTTCAATTTCATTCCAATTTTTCTCAAATTTAAGATAGTGGATCTTAGGTCTGGATCAGCGACAAATCCCGATGTTACTGGCGCTGATGACACCCCTGGTGTCAATATTCCTGTCGGTGACACCACTGTACCGCCTACCAGCACGATCAACGCATCTCGTGGCACTACATCCTCAACCACCAACACCAGCGGTGCAGGAAACGTTCCCTTAGGCGTGACACCTCCAATTACCAGAGCCAGAGCCGCTGCCGCCACCCCCAATGTTTCTTCAAGCGTCACACCCACGGTCGTTACTAGAGCTGCTGCCACTTCCCATCAGGACGAGAGAATGCAGGAGCCAGAGGAGGCCAACCCCCTATTACCATTGAAGATTTAATGGAAAGACAAGAAGTTCTCGCTAAGGCTCAGACGGACATGGCTACAACTCAGAAAGAGGTACTCACTTTCCTCGAGACGCTAACAGAACGACTACCACAAGAGACGCGTCATCCCGTGGAACCAATAAGGAGTACTTTCAACACTTTTGGCGCAAGCACTTCAACAGGGCGTGCATTCATAGATGAGGAAGTTCTTGTTGCTCCTGAGCGCGCAAGAGAAAGGAATCAGCCGTCCAACTTCATCACACGTGAGGATCTGGAGCGTCTCCTCCAAAATCGAAGCAAGGAAAACCCGGTGGACATGCACCAGCATCAATCTCCGTATCCTCCTGATGTGCAAAGAGTTCCTCTTCCGAGAGGATACTCCTGTTCTCAATTTTCCCTTTATGACGGAACTGGTAATTCTCGTGAACACATCTCTCGTTTTCTGGAGTCATTAGAAGAGCACGAATACAATCATGTCCTCTGCCTGAAAGAGTTCTCAAAGTCACTTACCGGAGAGCGTACACCTGGTACAACAACATTACACCAAACCGCATAGCCAATTGGATTCAAGCACTATGATCCAAATGTGACTGAACATCAATTACTCCCTCCGTCCCTAATTAGATGAGCTACTTGGTTTTTAGTTTTGTCCCACAATAGATGAGCTATTTAAATTAAACTGGACGAACTTCTAAAATTATCCCTTAAGTTATTACTCGTTCTTTCCGTCTCACTCTCCGCATCTCTCTTCATTTCTTTTCTCAGTCTCACTCTCCATCTCTCCACAGTAATATCACCACCACCACCACCGATACCACCAAACGAAATCTCTTCTTCTCATAACCATCGAACGAGACTTTCAAACGAAACTTCTTCTTCTACCACGATAACCAGCATCACCTTCATCATTTTCATCTTCTCATCTTCATCTTCTCCGATGTGAGTATTTTCTAACTTCAATTTTTAATTGAATCTGATAAAAATATTGCATTTTTGGTATAAACCTTACATCTTCTTTGTGGGTTTTTGATTTTATGAATAAATCTACCAAAATTTGAAATTGAATCTGATATAGGGTTTAGATCAAAATTTCCATTTTTGCTTCATTTTTCATTTTGAGCTGTTGAATAGAAATAAGAGTGTTTGATTTTGTTGATTTCCTGTAAATCAAAGAGGTAAATTTTTGATTGAAGATACAAATAGATCGATGTTGTGCTTATTTAGATCTCTAGTTAAATTTTTGGTTAATTACTACTCGGAAGGAATTGTGGTGTTTGGTTTATTTTGAAACAGGGTAAGTGTTTGAGACCTGATGGGGTTAACCACAGAAATTGATCCCACGGCATCACCAGAAATTAAACCTAACATGCTAAACCAAACCATTTCAGTAACCTACAAGTTCACTTATGTCCCCAGTTCTTCTAATTTTAGATGCTTCAACATTTCGTACTTAATTTTTATGTCATCCTCACTTTCATTATGCAGGTTTTGGTAATTGTCGTTCTGCTAATGGTAGTAATGAACTAGCTTATTGGAATTAGTGTGAACCAGCTTCAGTCACTGCCTACTGGAGCTACATCTCTGAGTATCACACTCGCAGTGAGTGCATATATATACACGGGGATGTTTGTAAGTAGTCCACTACAAAGTTCCTAGTTAAGATTTTGCTTCACAAGTTTGGAGATGAGTAGTTTTTAGGGGGCATAGGGTTAGTGATCTTGTGGCTAATCAAGTGTTTTCTCTTTTTGTTTCCGTTTCTCATTTTGGAAAAATATCTTAGCACTAGTGTTTTCTCTTTTTGTTTCCGTTTCTCATTGTCCTTGAGAGATGAAAGTCAGCTTGAGGTGATGAATGCTTCAGTAATTAAAAAACTAGTGTGCATGATAAGTAGACCGAGCATGAAAATTAACTGCATTGTATTCTCTACTTACAGGCAAGAATCTACGAGAATCCAGGGGGTGAGTGCGCAGCATTTTTGTGCAACAACCGTACTAGAGAACCTGCAACTGCTACTTTCAGGGGAAACCAATACTATCTACCTGCACATTCTATCAGTATTCTCCCTGACTGCAAAACTGTCGTTTACAACACTCAAACCGTAGTTGCACAACACAATGCAAGGACGAACACACTTTCAAAGCATGACCAATATATACCTCAATGCAACCCCAGACTGACTGTACGTAGGTCCATGTCATCACAACCAAACAAATTAGTTTGTGCTGCATGGTAAGTAGAAAACATTAAAAGATTACATGTTCCCATATAAAGGTTACATACGGAGTGAAATGAAACCATATAAAATTACATGAAAATACTAACACAATGTACTTTTCATGACTAAGAAAATAGACAGCTTATTGTGACTGTTTGCATTAGTAGATAAAATTATTCGTGTTTCTTGCAGGAAGGCTCATTGGAGAAACTACAAATTGCCATGAATGCCTCCAACAGTATTGTCATCTTTGCAGAAATGTCTTAAACATGAGAGGTAATGTGTCGCTTCTTGCACTAGATCGTTACTAACTTCGATTTGTGTAGGCAGCTGACCAATGCGTGCCAATCGTTTTTTCCCCATATGCTTCAACTTATAGTTGTTTCCTCCATGAATTTTTATCACCTCTACCATGCATAGTTGCAATGAGAGGAACACATCATTTAGTGTTTGTGAGTTTAACTCGTTGAATGCTTTGTTTACAGCCAATAGAAGCTCAGCAACTGTAGTGGGAGCCTCTCGGTGTTGTAGAGATTGTATAGACATAAAGAAACCAAGATCTAGAGTGTTCATGTCGGGACTTTGTGAAGGTTGGAATTTCAGCCTAATATCAAAGCCTTCTTTTGCCGCTTCCTTTAAGAATATTTCATCGTTCAAATTGACATGTGGTTTCGCATTATCTTGCTGGGTATATATGGTTTCCCCATTGTAATTTGGCCACTTCTCCCGAATTGTTGGCAATAATTTCTCAATTAAACAATCTCTTACAATGTTTTTTTTTTTCACAGCAATCGGTTTATCTTCAAGTGTTCCAGCTGGACGATTCTTGCTAGTTCGCTTTGCTGCCTCTTTAGCTATAAAAGGGAATATGCCAATTTTCCCATCGAAGATTTCATTTCCGAATTCATCAAATCTAGGACGAGTTACTGCTGCCAAGAACATTACCTTTGTAATGTATCTCTTGCTTTGACATGTACGGTGGGGTTCGGTTTCTTCCGGATGAAGGTAGTAATTCTCTGAGCTTTTAGTCATGTAAAACCAGTAACATTATACATGCCCTTCATCATCAGATTATCCTTGTTTGGGCTTGGATCGAGCATTTCCAAACAAAACTCCAACCGTTTTTTCTTAATGTCAACTGTGAAGGCTGGTTTTGTTGTGTTCGTATGTTTTTTAATCGCTCCTTTCTTGACATATCTATGTACAGTTGATTTGGGCATGTGAAGAGCTTCGGCAAGGGACCTTAGGTTTGTGCGTAGGCGCAGTGGTATTTCCATAATCTTGCTCGAATCAAAACCTTTAGCTTTACGACCAGCTCTGTTTGGTTTTTGCGAGGACATGTCAACAGGTAAATTATTTGCTTCAAACTTTTTTCCTCGTTTCCATATACGTTTTACTGTGGCTGCTGAAACTGAAAATAGTTGTGCTGCCCTTGGCACCGGACCCTTTTGCAGTCTTCCTTTGTTGCTATCCTTCAATAAGAAATGGTAAATAGTTAGCCGTTGTTCATTTGTGAGCTCTTTCTTGTTTCTGGTGACAGTACTTGATTCTCCGGCAAGTGTTGTAGTTTCTTCAAGAGTTGTTTGCAGGAGAGAGTCCGTGACTGTTTCTGGAAAACAAGAGTTTGAATCCATCTCCTCCATTTCTTCATTGTTCATATTGAACTCCATCTCCTCCATTTCTTCATTGTTCATATTGAACTCCATCTCTTCATTGTTCGTAATGAACTCAATATCCTCCAGCCATTCATTGTTCATAATGAATTCCATCTCCTCCAGCTCTTTGTTGTTCGTAATAAACTCCATCTCCTCCAGCTCTTCATAGATAACACTGAACTCCATCTCCTACAGCTCTTTGTCACCATTACGTTAATTAGTTCAAAAAGTATTGCTAATTAGTTCAGTTAGAGTTCATTAGTTTATGATGAATCATACTTTAAGCAACTACTAGTAAGTTCTCTGTCAATGTCAAAAAGAACAGAGTTGTAAGAGAATTTTGTGTATCTCATATGCAGATGTTCCACTAATGGAAGTGTCTCAATTATCGCAGCTGAGAAGCAAAAACTAATTTAAAAGGTCTACATATGTGATTGGCAGGGAAGCTAAGATATGGAACTGTATGTTTGAGAAGGCAGAAAAGATGTCAGGAATAGAGAGAGGAAGCATCAAAGCTATTGTACTGATTGAGACTCTTCCCGCTGCCTGGCAAATGGATGAAATCCTCTATGAATTAGGTGATCACTCAGTTGGCTTGAACTGTGGTAGATGGGATTACATTTTCAGTAACGTGAAGAAAATTCAGGGTGACTGAGATCGTTTACTTCCTGATAGATCTCGGCAAGCTTATTCTCATGAACTGTGCTCAACACTTCATGAAAAGTTACTCTAATCTTCTCATCCGAACCTGTGATAGGCGTGGTGTTCATGCCATGGGCGGCAGGGTAAGTCAGAAACTCTCTTTGTACCCTGCTTAGCTATTAGAGATATGCTTAAAAGCACATCTGATATGTAAATTCGATTGTGCATCACAGGCATGGAGGGCAATGCATTTCGCTGAAACTAATTATACGAACACCCCGAATCTTGAGGTATACAATAGTTTGAGTTATTACTGGTAGTACTCCTTACCATGATTTAGGAGTATTTGTTTTCTTCCCTCACTCATTCTATCAATTCATAAAGCTAATCATGATGTGGACAGTAAAACAGATGGAGTCTTCTATCAAATGAAAGCTAGCTACAACTGAACTCATTACAGTTTTCAGATATGCAGTTAAAATCAAGTGATTGAACTTTAAATGATAACAAAATGTGGTAATGATTTAGAGATTTACCTTGGAAGTTCTGATTATTCTGAATGTCAAGTTGATTTTCCTGCTTTTCAGTACCCCTGATTTGAGAATCTGATTTGAGTATTTTTCCAGATCTGAAATTTATCTTACTCTGTTATTGTAGTTGAATCACCTCGAGTATTTCAGGTGGAGATACGATGAATCACCTGGAGTAAACAGATCTGAAATTCATTTTGAAATTCTGTTTTTGTAGTTGTGATCTCAAATTGATTTGAATGTAAATTTACTTTGGATTTTTCTGAAGAAATCAAACAACTCTGTTTTTGTTGTTGATTGTGATCTCAAATTGATTTGAATGTAAATTTAATTTTGATTTTCCTGAAAGTAATCAAACTGAGTTTTAGGTATTTTGAAGTTCCGACGAGTGAATGTCGAGATCAAACGGATATGTTGGGTTTGTGCAGTGAATGTCGAGATTTGAATTCGTGTATTTGAAAAGTCAGAGATTGGAGGGAAGACATGTTTGGTATTATGATTTTTGTTGAGGGTGAATATGGAAAAGATGATAAAAAGTTACTATCTCTCCTCCTTGCCTTAAAATTTGTGCAAACTACGAGTAGCTCATGTAATTAGGGACGGATTAGAGTTGTGCATTAATGGCATGATACCTGTCTATCGCGCTTTACTGGAAAACCTGCGCTTCTAGATGTTCTATGAACTTCATGAAGCTGCTAAGCGGTTGGTTACAACAGCACCAGCCTTGCTGGAAGGAATCCGGCCCTCCAGGAATGAAGATACACGTGAGATTCGAGGAAACAGACATCTCATCAACAAACAATACAACACTAAACCCTCTGTAAGCGTGGTGAGCGTAGGAGGAAAGAGAAAATCTCCGGTTGCAGAACAACAACTCAAACATGCAGCACCAGCGCATCAGACGGCCCCATCCCGAAAGGCCGCGGCTAAGACTCCTGTAAACAACAAGAAACTGGAGATGCTGCTCCAAACTTCCCGTTCCCGATCGATGAAGTAATTGAAATCCTGGAAGTATGGATTCAAGATGATGCCATCAAACTACCTCCTATCGGATGCCCACCAACTCAGGAACAAATGGCAAATCCCAAATATTGTCATCACCACAGATGTAGGAGAACTTCAATTAGGCACTCAGGGAGTTCGCAGAGACCCTCTTCCCGTCATGAGTTGCATAGTTCCTGGGGACTCCGTCCACGAAACCGTACAGACCATGATGGAGCATTTATGCAAACAACAATAGGCGAGTTTCCGCACACAGGGAATCAGGGAAGAGCTGCTTCACCAAAAAAATAAAGAAGGGAGAATAAACTCGCATGCGTAATTTATTAAAGCCCGTCAATATTCATGGTCGTGGCCGACCAAGGTTCGTGCTCGTAGATGCCGCTCCTTCCGTTCAATATCCATGGACGTAGCCACCACTTGTCACTACCAAGATTTGTGCATGTAGTCATCACTCGTCCTTGTCAAGGATCGTGATCGCAGCCATCCAAGCTCCAACCAACCTGTTTTGTACATAGTCATCAGCAAGAGGGTGATATCCTCATCATGGTAAACCCATCGACCGCACAGGATAGAATCACGTAAACCACACTTGGGGACTGAGGCTCAGCATGAAATTCCTTCGCCTTCAGTCAAGGACTTCTTTAACACAAGAGAGACGGTCAACCAAGAAGCATGTAATTTGCAAGGGAAAATCAAACTGAAGGTTGGTCGAATCCTTAACCATTATTGTTATCTCCCCTATTTCGAATCACCATTGCCACCATTGCATGCGTTGAGATTTTACAGTAGAAACAATATTCTTTCCCATGAGGAGAAAACACGACTTGCCGGCCAGCACTATTTGTGTGTCGTCTTCCCATCTGCCATATCATATCGCCTCAGAAGAACGAGAAGACCTCATTTTTCGAAATCAAGGGTTAAGGGCGCCCTCACTGGAGTTCTCTCCTGAAGACGCTTCAACGCTCTCTCCTGAAGCCGCTTCAACGCACGCTCTCTCCAGAAGAAGCCGCTTCAACGCACGCTCTCTCCTGAAGCCGCTTCAACGCACTCTCCAGAAGAAGTCGCTTCAACGCTCTCTCTCCCGAAGCTGCTTCAACACTCTCTCCCGAAGCTGCTTCAGCGCTCTCTTCAGAGGCCGAAGCCGCTTCAACACCTTACCAGCAAATGCAATGGAAGTACGTCTTTCAAGAGAAAATGAGCTCGGGATAATTACACCTGGGGACTGCCAGCACAGGATGCCTTCACGTCCCTCAACCGGTTTTCTTCTAATATCAACATCATCACTGTTGAAGCTTTACGAGCTGCAGGAAATTCTCAACATGAAGACGTACATGTGCATCAAAGACTCCAAAAGTACAAATCAAAGATGTTTTCACGTATCCAGCCACACCATCGAATCTGAAGTGTAACTGGGGACTTCTCATTGCATCCCATTCCGTACAACCATCCAAGATTCAGAAGACGGTTCAAAATATATCGCTTGAAACGAAGTCCTTAAAGATTCGAGGAACATTGTCCATCCTTCTACCTACCTAGCCGGCACGCCACAAATCTTCAAGAAGCGTGTAATCTGCGAGGGGAATATCAAACAAAAGAATGGGAGAGCTCATATTGCAAAATCATGTACACAGGCTCTACTCTAACCTTACCTGAGAGCGCTACGTCTAAGGTTTCAAGGTATTACGAGATCTTTCTAAGAATTTGGATTTCTTAGTCGGGAGATTTCATTCATTCTTCCTGGAACATAAAATCATAAAAGCAGCATGAATGAGGGATTATTATTTGATCAAGACCTGGCTCCATCCACATGAAACAAAGACTACTAAGAAGTGCCATCAACGCCAGGGCCAATGGCGCCTTCACTAGAGTCCTCTCCGGAAGCTGCTTCAACATCCTCTCCCCGGAAGCCGCTTCAACATCCTCTCGAGCCGCTTCAATATCCTCTCGAGCTGCTTCAACATCTTTTTCAGAAATTGCTTCAGCAGCCTTTTAAGGATATTCCTCATGATAGGGCTCGTCCACATCAAAGTCGAGGATTATGACGTCGTCATGAAAATGGTATTCATGTTTATCCAGGAGTTCATGTTATGCTCCACCCTTCCTCACTTTAGCCGGGCAGCAAACCTTTCAGCCCTAACACTTGTTAGCTGAGATGCTTCATCGCGCCTCCACTTTTCCTCCATGCTAACCGAAGCCAGGAAAGCTTGGAAACACTCTCGAACGATACTCAGATGTACAAGGGACTTGGAATGCAGTTTGAGATCCCAACCAACAGTATGCCTAATCTACTTGGGCCAACCGACATCATGCTAGGGGAACGCTTACCTGGACGCCTCTTGAACGTGACATGGTCCAAGGACAGGCTGACCCATCTCTCCTAGTAACATCTAACTTTGTCTCATAAGTTTTACCTTTATTTGTCACCATCTAGTGATTACCCCGAAACAATGTCACTGTTACGTGATAAGCATGGGACTTAATGTTGATGGTGGTTTTTAGTTCAGGGCCAAAATCGTGAAACCCTGTATTTTAATACGCTGTCATCCTGCAAAGGAACAAAAGCCATTTAAAAGTAATGAGTGTTCAAACCTCTTTACTTATATATATATGTATTGAGCAACTCAGTATAAATATGAAATTCACTCAGAATGGTACGCGTAGTAGCAATCCCAAATATTCTGTGAATTCTATTTTCTGCCAGCATTATTAACCAATGCATGACTTGCCTAATATTTGCATATGCTATGTTCCTAGTCGAACTCTCGATATTGACATGACATGACGATCGATGCTCACTCTCAGCAGAGTAGCATGAATCTCCCGAAGTGCCAGTATTGGGATCTGCACAAAAATACTCATACATGCTACATCGCTCTCTGACAAAGAGATCAACGCGTTCACACACTTTTTTAATTAAAGTTAGCGTGATCGAACACATATTTATTCCTTAAAGGAAATCTAGACTGTTAATATCAGTCTCAAAAATAATCACGGCCACACAATTTGGCTACGCGATTTAACAAGCTTAGACTCTTCCTAGCGAAACTAGGCAATCACCATAGTGACCACCGGCGGGCCCACTAGTGCCCTAGTCGATCGAGTCTTATTCCCCTCATTTACAAGTGTTTCGAACGCCGACCCAAACATGGGCGTTCACGCTGCATAAAATAGCTCAAACGAATTGAGATCGGCAAAAACGGCCTCAAAACGCATCACATCCGTCCAACTTAGCCGGCCTAGTTGGACGGCTTGGATCGCATTTAGAGCGATCAAAGAGATGCCGACATGTTCACCATTGGCACAACTCCTTCCTTGGTCGATCGACCTGACCACTGCAAAACCAAAGCGCATCAAATCGTTCGCCCAAAGTAGGGTGAACACGCTGCTTTGAAAACCCTAAAATTGCGTTTGCGGCAATGCCCTACTGTCGCAAATCAATCGCGACCATCCATCTTCACCGGCCAAGTTGAGCGGCTTAGATTCAATATCAGGCGACCCCGAAGATGTCAGTGTGATCACCGTTGACCCACATCTACACATGGCCAACTGGCCTGTTCGAACTAGGGCTCGATGTCCCGGAACGCTCGCCCAAAGAGGGGTTGGCCGTGCAGCTTCAAACCCTAAAATATAATCAGTGACAGCGTTCAACTTCCGTTGCCGCTTTGCTAGCTTGGTCGGACGGTTTAGATCAGATTCTAGATAGTCAGGATGGTGACGCCATGATCACCGGCCACCACTCCTCCACGAGCAGTGATCGACCAAGTGATGGTGTGTCCCTAGAGCCATCAAACGATCACCCAAAGGTGGTCGATCATGCTACCTGCTTTAAGACGCTTATCCGCGAATTATTCAATCAAGCTCTAAAAAAATGATGCTTCATACACATCCATTAATTTGTGCTGCTTAAATGCGATGCTTCACATGTATCAAATACATACGATATTTTATGTCGGCTTCATAAACAACTTAGTTGTTTCACCTAATAGCACCATATGCTATTCTCCGCGGCAAGTCCCACGACTTGACCCACTTATTCGAGACATCAAACATGTCACAAACTGGGGGATACTTACTGGGTATTGGTCTGGCGGTTTACAGCGTGCGGCGTGCAACGCGTCCATTATGAGAACGTGTCAGGAAAAGACGATCGATTAACAACGGTGAAAGTAGTGGGTGAAGATATGACCACGTAATGATCATTACCTCTTACACAACTCCACAACTCCACTACTTAATCCTCTTTATTTCCTATGAGATCAGGGTTGCGCTCAAATGACTTGTATAAATAGGTTTTCGACCTATTTCAACAAAAGGAGAAAAAAACACAAGTGTCATCAACACAAGTAGCCAGAAACCATTTGCTGATACACAAGTCATAAACAACCATACCTTCATTCTGATCTCAAACACCTTCTCCGCTTCCCTCCCTAATATCAACCCTTCTCCTTCACCTTGTGACCGAATTGAATCTGGAACGGCCATTTCTTGGTTTAGGCCAGAGTCTTACAGATTGATCTCTCGAATCTAAAAGTACTCCCGTGTAGTGCATTTGTTTAGGGTTTGAATTCGATTCTCATCAACACACCCAAATTTACCAAAAACAGCAGAATCAGTTTTTACCCTCAAACACCGTTACAAATGGCCGTTACAAAAAAATCGTAACAGGTAGAAGCCGTTACTAAATTTTTAAAAATTTGTAACAGTGGCCAGCCGCTACGATTTTTTTTAGGCATGCCAATCACACGCTTGGTCACACATGGGTCGTAACACTTGGAATTGGTGTGTCTGACATTCACATGCGTGCTTTCTACCCTTCCATCTACACCGTGTATGCCCAAACTAATATCTTTATCCTTCATTCTATTCTTGAGATGCATCTAAATCCCTAGATTTTATACCCACTCCACATTACTATCTCTTTCTCTCTGCCTCATCGTCCCTCTTCCTCTCCCTTTCATTGTTCCTCTTCCTCTCTCTCGATCTCTCAGAAGAAACAGGGTCGAAGAGAAACTCATTTCTCTTTTTCTTCTTCTTTGCCGTTCTTCGTTTTTTCTCTTCCCAACTTCTTCTTTTTCATTGTTGTTCGTTTTTTTCTTCTTCTCAAAAGCATGAACTGAGAAATCGTTCATATCAATTAAGAAGAAATCTGGAGAAGTAAATGGATCAGGAAGGTGTTAGTGAGGGTGTGAATTTGATTTTGGTTAGGGTTCTTATTGATTGAAGAACGACGAATCAGTAAGAAATAAAATTAGGGTTTTTGGAGTTTGTATTGAGTTTGTGCAAAATCGAAGGAGGTATTGGTGGATTGAATAACAGAAGAAGGAGACGGTGGAGATGTATTAACTCGGGTTATAAAGGATAGGGTGAATCAGAGAGAGGAAGTTAGGGTTTGGAAAATTATTTAAGATGAGGTCGATGGCTAGGGTTTAAAGTTATGATACAGAAGCTCAATTGAGGCAAAACAAGGAATCAAGATCAACTAATTCATTCTAGGAATTTGATTTAAGGTAAACTTTCTTTACCTAATAGAAGTCTGTTATGTTCTGTGAACTATGATTGTGTTTATCATCTGTTCATTTAAGCATTACTGTGAACTCTGTGATAGCTATAATTTAGATATTATGAACCATGAATTCCATGACTACTATAAAGGAGAGTTATTGTTTGTGTTAATTTGTAGAAACAACAAATAAATTGAATCTGCTGTTGTTTATGGGTGAAAACTATTTCTGCCAGTTTTGGTAATTTGGGGTGTGTGGATGAGAAATGAGTCTAAACCTTAAACAAATGCACTACACGGGAGTGCTTGTAGATTCGAGAAATCAATCTGTGCAAATCCGGCCTAAACCAAGAAATGACCGTTCCAGACTTGTTTCGGTCACAAAGTGAAGGAGATGGGGTTGATCTTAGGGAGGGAAGCGAAGAAGGTGTTGAGATTGTGAAGGTGTTGGCTATGTATGACTTGTATCGTAAAGTCGAACTGGCTTGCGGGATGTAAGCTATCGATTCGGTGTTTGAATACGATGGTATCAACACTTGCCTCTGTTGTCTGGACTTGTTCCTTGTTGTTTTTTGGAAATAGGGAGGAGAACCTATTTATACAAGTCATTTGAGCCTTATTCACATCTCTCGTGGGAAGTGGAGGAAGTGGAGTGATGGAGTAGTGGAGTTGTGTGTTAGTGTTACACGACCAGTCTTGCCCACTTCTCCTGTCATCTCTAACCGTCCATGACTTCCTGACACGTTCATGTGATGGCGCGTTGCACGCTGTAAACCGCTAGACCAATACCCCAATATGTATCCCCCAGTTTGTGACATGATTGATGTCTCGAGTGTGTGGATCGTGGGACCCATATAAAGTAGCATGTAATGTTATATTGAATAACTAAGTTATTTAGGAAGTCGATACTTGTGAAGTATCGTGTGTATTCTATGCAGGTACTGCATCATGATGAGGTAAAGTGACGGGTGGTGATCACCATGACGCCTCACCGACCAATTAACTCCCGACTGGGTTGTATAACCAAGCCGGTGAAGTTGGACGGACGAGATGATCTTTGAGACACTCATCTGCGACCGTTGATGGAATTAGGGTTTTTGAAGAGGTGCGCAAGCATCACTCTTCAGCTTGGTCGAATCCAAGCATGGGAGGTGTTTTGGAAAGGACCGACCGGGCATGCGTGTAGACGGCATGCCGGTGTACACGTCCGTACCTCACTTTGTCCCATGAAGGTGCGATCTAGGCCACTCAATTTGACCGGCAAAGAGGAGCGGTTGAGATCGATTTCCAACAGAATTCTGGTGCCGCAAAAGCCGCGCATCATGCCAATTTTGGGCGCGCGTTCCAAGACGACCAAGCTTGGTCGGTCTTGGCCGATCAGCCGGCGTGCATACGGTGGGATGGTGTATATACCTGTACTTCATCGTCCCATAGAAACGTGATCTAAGCCACTCAATTTGTCCCAGTAAACTTGAGCGGTCGAGATCGGTTGTGGTTGGGAAGTGTGACCACGCCTAGCTTGGGCGCGCGAATCAAGGTGTGCAACCAAGTTTGGTCTTGGCCGATCGGGTATGGAGATAGGTGGGCCCGCAGTGATCATGTTGATACTTACCGGACCTGATTAGTCTATTCCTGGACCCTTCATTCGCGCAGGAGAAAATGGACGCTCGTGATTGTTCAAACCCTAATTAGGGTTTGCCGGCCGTGTGTCATACCTAGTTTGGGGCGCACAAATCAAGACGACCAACCATAGTTGGTCGTGACCGATCAGTCAGGTATGTAGGCGGGCCCACGGTGTTTGTGTTGACATGCTCTGGGCCCTTTGAATCTACATCTACACCCTCTATTTATGCCTGCGAAGATGGATGGTTGAGACTGTTTTGCGATATATGTAATGTGCCGCAAACCCTAATTTAGGGTTTTCCGTCTATACTGCTTTGGCTTGGACGGTTTGGCAAGCTATGCCACCCTTTTGGGGAGGCCGACCATGCGGGGCTCGCGTTGGGTCGGTGAATATTCCAATACCTGCTTGGGGTCATGGATTTTAATCTAAGCCATCCAATCATGCTGGTGAAGTTGGATGGTCGTGATCGTTTCTGAGACTGATATGGTCAGTCCAGGTTCAAATATGCTCAATCGGGCTAGTATAACACACCGAGAGTTGTAGCCTGTATGGGTATTTCGTACATGCTTCATTATTAATGCTTGGAGATTCGTGTTGCTCTGCTGAGAACAACACTCAGTCGTCATGCCGCACCGGTAATGAATACATGAAATACAAGGATGGATATGCATTAATTAATAATGTCAGAAATTCCACAGGGTATATGGGATTGTTGCTACATGCTCCAACCTGGATGAATTTTGTGTATTTAATTCACGAGAATCGGGATTGTTGCCACATGCTCTATTCTAGGTGAATTAGTAAAGTGAAGAAGTATTCATCACTTATTAATGGCTTTATCTTTTGCAAGATGTTAGCCCATAATTTTGGCCTTTACAAATTTAGCCTTAAATGAAAATCCACCATCAACATTAAGTCCCCTGCCTAGCACATAATGGTTACGCTATTGTGGGGTAGGCATAAGATGGTGACAAGTTTGTATACAGAAATGACCAAGCTAAGGTGAATATACATTTACCGCATAGGTCGACATCGTCAGGTGTTGTCCCAGAACTGGTCGGTCCTGATTAGGATGGTGGAAGGAGCAGGGCTTGATCTGGCGAGTCGCTTTGGTTCCCTCTGCACTATTTGGACAGAGCTTGGCCCATTTCTTAGACTAGGTGCACTCCCCTTCGTTACACGACAGCTTTCCTCAGATATATCAGATAAGCATCATTGATCGTTATCTTGAATCGGTAGCTTTTATAGGTGGCAAGTAGAGACTCCTTTTCTCATGGGATTCTGTTGACTTGCTAGATTATAAAGAAAAATTCTAAGGATTCTTCTCATCACGTAGTCGTTCCTTTTGTATCTCAGGTATTGCTCCGTACTCATCTGATCTTCTGACTGATGATGATGATACACATATTTTTGCGTGCTCATAACTTCTTCTTCTTTGCAGCTTATCATGGAAGCAAAGGCGATGGTCATTCTCAGAACTTCCCCGGAAAAAAGTTTCAAGTTGACAAACCCGAAATTAATGCGCACGAAGAGGTAATGGCTAAAATTGACCTCCCACTTCGCGAAGTCGGTCGTGCCATACTTGGGATGTCCATTCTGCACCTGTGTATTTCCAGGGGACGCATATGTGCCCTTTCAGCTGCGATCGACATGGAAGAACGGTGGAGGCATGAGGAAGCGTTGCGAGCACCAGTAAGCGCAAGGGCAGAAAGATTTGCAGCGCGGTTAAAGAGGCGGAGAGTGGAGCATAAACGGCCTCCCGGATGAAGATAGGCTTGATTATCCAATCCGGGATGGTGTGATAATCCTTGATTAACACGAGATGGACTGTGTTGAAATCGGCGCAAACCACGATGTTGTTGTGGGCTTTGAGGAAGACTTGGATTTCTGGAGGTGATGTTAGGACGGAGAAACGTTCTTTGCTTGAAACATACGAAGCGGAAGGCTGATGAAGGAGAAGCGGTAGCGGTGATGGCGTTGAAGCGAGGACCCGTGGTGCATGCGCGGTTATTCTTCTTGCTAAACCTCTTTGCTTCTTTTTCTCTTTTCAAGTGTATTCCGTAATTTTTGAACCTCTTTCTTGTAAAGTTCAAGATCTTTTTCTTGTTTGCTTACCATTGAATAAGTTTATGTCATAACCCCTCTTGTGGATCATAATATCGCAATACATAGGGCTCGCGGGATCAATAAGCAGGAAGACGCGAGACTAAAATAAACGGTGTAATTCTATTTTCTGTGTAAACACTTCATGAATTCAATCAATAAATGTTCTTGTTCTTATATCTTCTAATGGATTAGTTAGGCGGAAGTAAGAGGGGTGTAGTGTGGGAAATCTTTGCTACTACATATGCGCTAGAAAAGAGGGATGTGCGGCGACGTAGAATTGGAAGAATTTGGGTTAGCCCCAAGAATTCATTAAAAAGAAAAAAAAATGGCTAGAAGAAATGTACAAGGGCAATCAACGGTTGTAAGAAGAAGTGGGAGACTTGCTTTGGAGAAAGGAGGAATGAAGCGGAGAATCGTCAAGGATGAATAGGAGAAATGATGGAGAAGATCAAAATCGGCCCACCCAGAACTCCCCGGCAAACGCGGTTGAGGATTATGATAGAGTAAGTGTACATACTTGGAGATCGATTACGAAGAACGAGAGAGAGAAGAGGAGCGGCGGTTGATGAACAATGGACAAGGAGGAGGAGAACAAGAAATGAATGGAGAAATGAATCATGCAACTCCAAGAATTGAATGACCAGTAAGGAGAATAATCTTGAACCTCGAGGATGACATTGAAACACTACATTGAACAAGCGCGGCTAGCTCGCGAGAAAAAGGCTAAGAAGAAATGGAAAATCAAGAGATGGAGAGGCAATACGGCGGAATAACCATGATAATAGCGAAAGAAGAAGGGAACAAAATCGTGCCAATAGAAATATTAATGAAGAATATGAGAGGCGCGCGGTGAGTGGCGAGAGACAACCAGAAGAAAACAACGATATAATGGTGTGCGAGTTGTGAAAGAAAGCGAAGAAGAGCGTCGCGAGGAAGAAGAGGAGAAAATAACGGCGGGAAGGTCAAAGCAGGACCCAGCGAAGAAGGAGAGAAGAGAGCTAAAAAAGACAGTAGAATCGAATTCTGAGGCAAATGAACAAATCTTAAGAATTGGTGAAATGAGAGGATTCTTGAATAATAGAAGGAAAGGAGGAAGAGACAATTGGGAGAAAGCCATAACCCTTCACGTTAGAAATACGGATGGGAGGAATACCTCCTAAATGCAATTTGCCTACATTAGCCAAGCATTTTTGGCGGAACAACTTTGTGCGTCTGGCATTGTATGTTGCGATTGGGAGAGTCATGATGCTATATTGTGTAAGTACTTAGCGTCAAGCTTAACGGGAGAAGCGTTAAAGTGGTTTGAGATTGCCCGGGGAACACGATCTTTTAACCATCTGCAAGCTACATTTTTGGGAGCCTACATAAGCAACAACTTCACGCGACCGGGAATTGAAAGATGTATTCGGGTTGAAACAAAGAGTTGGAGAGAGCTTAAGGCGGTTGACAATAAGATGGAGAACCATGTGCTGGCGGGGCCAAAAAGATATCTCATTCTTTGTGAATGCTTTTTAACTTGTTGTATGTTCAAATCTTTATTTCTTCCCAGAAGAAAGACGAGAATGAAATGAATTCTTATCCGTCGCGAACACAAACTCGAATCGTGAAGCTTGTTACCTCGGTTCATCAATACGGTTTGGTGATGAGGACTAGTAGCCATGGGAAGCCATGATCAAGAAGAGTTTGAACGTGAAAGGAATTACTACAATCATTCAATAATAAGATTTAGATCATGTGCAAGAAACTTATGGTGGACGAAGGCAAAATAACCGTGGAGGCGAGAGAGTCATAGAGCAGTATAGGAACAAATTAAGATGACTCACTGAATGCTAGCGTTGAAAAGATGCAGGAAGCTATACTTGTGATGGAAAATGTATCGACACCTTGGAATGTTGGAATGGAACCACCGCCGGGCGATAGAAGTCATGAGTTTTGTTCTTACCATGTGATAATCCTTGATTCTGTTTACAAACATACTCCATGGCTCCATTGCGAAAACAACGGCATCATTATTAAAGTTCTCCCTTTATTTTCAAATTGTTTCTTCAACTTGGAATACTTATTATTACGAAGGAGAGACTCTTATGCAAGCTGTTGTTTTTGATTCAAGTTCTCCCAATTCGTTGGAAAATTCCTTGATCTTTCTCAGGTCAAGATCCCTAATTCTAACTTTGAAGTCTCTTCTCGGATTATAAATAAGTAACAACGAGTTAATAATTTACAAGCAATATTACAAAAGTAAGAAGTAGAAAGGTGTAATAAATAACCTTCTCTATCGGATATCATATCTTTAATCAAGGAAGTATGCTCGAGCGTGAAGACTAACATCAACACCTAAGTTATTCTGGCATTATCTAAAACTTTCGCGCCCAGGCGAATTCATCGTCACTATTTATAACAAGGAGGAGCAATTTGATCTTCTCGCTCATTAAGACATTCGTTTATGGATGGACCCGAGTGTTCGAAGGCAATCACCTTATCCTTTTGGGAGTTAAGTTCGGTGTTTAACTTTTGCTCTCGTCTTTATCGCGAAACCCGATGTTGTTGTGGGCTTTGAGGAAGACTTGAATTATTGTGCCAATCAATGTCTTGCATGAGTAATTTATCTTCGTTCTCGCATTCACCATAGTTATCAAGTAATTTTCGAAAAAATTTTCCCTGATATATTTCTGCTGATGATGTTAGGACGGAGAACGTTTGATAGAGTGCGGAAACATCGATGGGAATGGAGGATTGGAGATTAAGATCGGAAAGGATGAAGAAAAGATCTGCGGTTAAGGCTCGAAGGAGAAGCTATATATAAGTAGCGAGGTGATGGCGTTGAAGCAGGGACCCCAAAATGGTGCATGCGCGGTTATTCTTCTTGACGCTAAACCTCTTTGCTTCTTTTCTTTTCAAGTGTATTCCAAGTAATTTTTGAACCTCTTTCTTGTACTCGGTGGCGGGCCGAGTTCAAGATCTTTTCTTCTGTTTGCTTACCATTGAATAAAGGTTTATGTCATAACCCCTCATTAAGATTGCACTTCGTATGTGCTCCTTCTAATGGATTAGTTAGGCAAAATCGACGTGAGA
The DNA here is from genome assembly GCA_023531295.1 of Papaver armeniacum. Lineage (NCBI taxonomy): Eukaryota > Viridiplantae > Streptophyta > Magnoliopsida > Ranunculales > Papaveraceae > Papaver > Papaver armeniacum. Next base: position 707,785 of record JAJJWW010015024.1, on the reverse strand, counting down.
TCTCTTTGGTCTTGTGCTCTGATGAGATCTCTTTGGTCTTCTTTGGGGCGGATGGCTAAAATCACTTTCTTTTTGTGCACACATTTCTTCCCATGAGATGCTTGCTTAGGGTTACCTTCCTTGCTCTAGTGAGTCGATTTAGGCTGACTCAGGACTTTGCGTTTTTAGGGGTAGAGAGGTTCTCAGATGGAAATAACGCTTCAATTAAATTGAAAATTGAAAATTGAAAATCCTAATTATGAATGCAAGTATTGCAATCATTTTCTGGAGGAATTACAAATATGACATGAAATTATAAAAGGAAACACGCTGGAGGAAATAGCACAGCGTTTTAAAGTGTGGAGGACGCTGGAAAGTGGTACCACAACGTCTTAAGTTCGGTAGGGTTTGAGCCATTGTGAGTGAATTTTTATGCCTTCTAGTTTATCAGCGTTGATGAGCTTTCAGTAGCCGCCTAGGATAACATCTGCTACCAGGTACGGTTTATCTTCTCTTTCGGTGGGTGAGTTAGGTGGAGTGGTCATTTTTACCGTCATGATCCCAACCTTGAATGCAGTCGTCTTCGTCACCCCGGATCTCCAATTCCAAATGGGTTTGGGCGTGCAGATATCCGGACCTTGGCCTTATCTTCTTTCACCAAGACAGCCTCTACGCTCTTGATAAAACGTTTGAAGGGGCCGGCTTCCCATTCACATCTCTTAGCTGGGGTTGGTTTGTTGGTCGGAGCCAGTCCCCAGGACTTATCAGAGTGAGGAGTGATTGGTTACAAGAAGGGTTGCGTGATGAGACTTACTTGAGCTCAGAACCTCTTAATGTATGCTGATGGGATCTCTCTAGGAAGTTATGTCACATTGGCAAGCTGCAGGTGCGGCAACGGACAACCTTCAGGTCCAGACGGCTTGTTGGAGATCCTTTCAGGTGTTGTAACCGGTAGAGGGCAAACTCCCAGTGTTGTCTTGTTGTCGTGTACCCAAGAGCGTCCTAGGATCATGTCGTAATTCGGATGCTCTTTGACTATGTAGAACTTTGCTTGTGTCGAGGCATCGCCTAATTTTACTTCAAGATCGATGTATCCATATGCATCTCTGAGTTCTCCTTCTGGAGTCTTAATCCCAATTGGGTTGCGAGTAGCCTCCTGTTTTGGAATCTTTGCTGCTTTTAAGGTCTGGAGAGTGATGATGTTGAATTCAGAGGCCATATCGATAAATGTGTTATCGAACTCGATATCCTTCAAACGGGCAACGGTTAAGAGTCCCAAATTTCCCTTGCTTGTATCTTCCAGCAAGGACTGAGGTTTCGAGACCGCTTCCTCTTCCAGATACAAGCGTTTGCCTGAGACAACACGGTTGAGGGCTGCAAATATGTCCTGACACTGTGCTTTGGAGAAGTACAAGATCTCGCATAAATGTTCCATCATAGATTGTACAGTCTTGCGAACAGAATCCCCAGAAATCATGCAGTTCCTGACAGGAAGAGGGTCTCTACGAACACCTTCGTTTCCAAGTTGGAGTTCTCCTGTCTCTATCTTTTTTATGAAGATCTGTTTCAGCCTGTTGCAGTCTTTGGTTGGATGGTGAACGAACCTAGGGTAGCGACAGTACTTAGGATCCGCCATATCTTTCTCAGTTGGTGGACGTCTGATAGGAGGCAGCTTGATGGCGTCGTTTTGAATCCACGCCTCCAAGAGTACCACTACTTCATTCATGGGGAACGGGAAACTTGTATCTTCGGTGTCTTGTGCAAGAGTCTTGCCCGCTCCCTTTTGAGAAGAATTCATGTGTGCTGGAGCCGTACGCTTGGGTTGTTGTTCTGTTACTGAAGCTTTCCTTTTTCCTCCTTCGCCAACCACGCTCACAGAAGGACCAGTGTTGTATTGTTTGTTTGTGAGACGCCTGCTTCCTTGACTCTCACGTGGATCTTCGTTTCTAACAACCCTGGTTCTTTCTAGCAATGTTGGGGCAGTTATGGCCGAACGTTTGGCAGCTTCATGGAGTTCGGAGAACGTCTGAAAGCCCAGATTCTTTAGTAAAGCGCGGTATATGGGTATCATCCCGTTGATGCATAGCTCCACCAACTGGCGTTCGGTGATGTTCGGATCATGACAATCTAGTTCTTGAGTTCTGAACCTCTTAATGAAGTCGTTCGGATGCTCGTTGTTCCGATGAGAGACTCTCCCTAGATGTGAAAAGGTGATCTGCTCGGATACGAAGAAATACAACCTGTAGAAAGCACCGACCATCTCCCCCCAATTGGATATGCTGTCAGGTGCGATGTTGTTATACCAGGTGTACGCCCTCCCGTAAGTGATTTCGAGAACTCTTTCAGGCGGAGAACATGATTGTACTCATGCTCCCCCAAGGATTCCAAAAATCGAGAAACGTGTTCACGAGCGTTACCAGTACCATCGTAGAGGGAGAACGAGGAGAGGTGTATCCTCTTGGAAGAGGGATTCGTTGCATATCTTGAGGGTACGGCGGCTGATGTTGGTGTGCATCCATCAGATTTCCTTTGCCTCGGTTTTGGAGAAGTCGTTCCAGGTCCTCACGTGTGATGAAGTTGATGGCTGGTCCCTCTCTCTTGGGCGTTCAGGAGCAACACGAGCTTCTTCACTCATGTGGGTCCGAGTGGAAATGCCACACGGGTGTATTGAAGGCATCCCTTGCTGGCTCCAAGGGTTGCCGTGAATCTTGTGGCAATCGTTCGGTTAAAGTTTTAAGGAAAGTGAGTACCTCTTTCTGAGTTGCGGCCATATCCGTTTGAGTCTTAGCAAGAATCTCCTGCTTCTCCATCAAATCTGCAATGGTAATGGGTGGTGGTCCTCCTCTCGTCCCCCCGGCTCCTCGTCCTGATGAAGGAGTGAAAGTTGTCGCTCTGGTGACCACGGGAGGCATTACACTTGAGGAGATGCCGGGATTCGCGGCTGCTCTAGCTCTGGTGATGAGAGGCGTTACACCTACTAGAATGTCTCCTGATCCGCTAGCGTTGGGGATAGAAGTGACGGCTCCACGAGATGTATTGACCACGGTAGCTCCACTGGCAGGTACATCGACACTGGGAGTGTTATCCGTACTAGCTCCATCGAGATTGATTCTTTGATCCGGACACGAGTTCTACCATCTTGAAATGAATTGTTGATTGAATTGGTTCTAAGATCTACCCTTTTTGAAATTGATGAAATTGAATCGGATTTCGAAGAAATTGACTTTACAACCGATAGATTAACCTCCCGCTGTGGTCGCCAATTGTTTATGGGTGAAAACTATTTCTGCCGGTTTTGGTAATTTGGGGTGTGTGGATGAGAAAAGAGTCTATACCTTAAACAAATGCACTACATGGGAGTGCTTGTAGATTCGAGAAATCAATCTGCGCAAATCCGGCCTAAACCAAGAAATGGTCGTTCCAGACTTGTTTCGGTCACAAAGTGAAGGAGATGGGGTTGATCTTAGGGAGGGAAGCGAAGAAGGTGTTGAGATTGTGAAGGTGTTGGCTATGTATGACTTGTATCAGAAAGCTGAACTGGCTTGCAGGATGTAAGCTATCAGTTCCGGTGTTTGAATACGATGGTATCAACACTTGCCTCTGTTGTCTGGACTTGTTCCTTGTTGTTTTTTAGATATAGGGAGGAGAACCTATTTATACAAGTCATTTGAGCCTTATTCACGTCTCTCGTGGGAAGTGGAGGAAGTGGAGTGATGGAGTAGTGGAGTTGTGTGTTAGTGTTACACGACCAGTCTTGCCCACTTCTCCTGTCATCTCTAACCGTCCATGACTTCCTGACACGTTCATGTGATGGCGCGTTGCACGCTGTTGTTGATGGTGGATTTTCGTTCAAGGTTAAATTTGTAAAAAAAACCAGAAAAATCATGCGCTGACATCTTGTAAAAGATAAAGCCATTTATAAGTGTTGGATATTCCCTCACTTAATTCACCAAGAATGGATCATGTAGCAACAATCCCTTCTTGTGAATTTCATATCGACCTTGTATTTCTGTACTCATTATCGGTGTGGCATGACGACCGAGTGTTACTCTTATAGAGTAACATGAACCTCAAGCACTATAATGAATTATTATCGATGTGGCATGAGACTGAGTGTTACTCATATATAGAGTAACACGAACCTCCAAGCACTATAATGAAACCATGTACGAAATACCCGTACATGTGCCGATGCTCGGTGTGTTATATTAGCCCGAGCCCCTCTCGGTGTGTTATACTAGCCCGATTGAGCCCCTCTCGGTGTGTTATACTAGCCCGATTGAGCCCCTCTCGGTGTGTTATATTAGCCCGATTGAGCATCCGGACTTGATCGTATCGGTCTCGGATATGATCTGATTGCGATCATCCAACTCCATAAGCATGATTGGGTGACCACGGATCAATTCCATCACCCCAAGCATGGTATGGAATACCCACGGCCTTAGCTTGCCAAAAGAAAACCGTTCATACCAAGCATTATGACGGAAAACCCTAAATTAGGGTTTGCGGCATATTACATATGTTGCAAAGTAGTCTCAACCATCCATCTTCGCAGGTATAGATGGAGGGTCTAGATGTAGACTCAAAGGGCCCAGAGCATGTCAACACGATCACCGTGGGACCGCCTACACACTTGACCAATCGGTCAAGACCAACAATGTTTGGCCGTGACAAAATCGTCACCCAAACAAGAGGTGGCGCACGGCTTTGAAAGCCAAATTAGGGTTTCAAGCCATCACGCGCGTCCGTCTTCTCCTATTTACGAATGGAGGGTCACAGATTAGATTAAGCGAGTCCGGTCATACCGGCATGATCACCGTGGGCCCATCTATCTCCTCATGCGGTCGGCCAAGGCATATCATGCCCGGCTAATCCAAAACACCCGCCCAAACATGCGTGGTTACACTTCCCAAATTGCAAATTGATCTCGACCGCTCAACTTCACCGGATGATTTGAATGGCTTAGATCACGTTTTCATGGGATAATCAGGTATAGGTGTGAACATCAGCCTACCACCTACACGCTGGAGTGATCGACCAAGACTGACCAAGGACGGTTGTCTTGGAACGCGTGCGGGAATATCACGCGGTTATCAACTCCTTTGTGGTAAGAGATTTCTGCCGCAAACCGATCTCAACCACTCAACTTTGCCGGTCAATTTGAGTGGCCTAGATCGCGCCTTCTTGGGAAAGTGAGACATGGACGTGTACACCGGCATGCCATCAACATGCACGACCGGTCGGTCCTCTCCAAAGCCCTTCCCATGCTTGGTTTCAACCAAGCTGAAGAGTGATGCTTGCGCACCTTTTCAAAAACCCTAGTATTCATTAACGGTCGCAAATGAGTGTCTCAAACATCATCTCATCCGTTCAACTTCACCAGCTTGGTTATACAACCCTGGTCAGGAGTTATTTGGTTAGTGAGGCGTCATTACCCGTCACTTTACCACACCATAATGCAGTACCTGCATAAAATACACACGATACTTCACAAGTATCGATTTCTTGAATAACACAGTTATTCAATTCAGCATTACATGCTATTTCTTGTGGATCCACGATCCACACATTCCAGACATCAATCATGTCACAAACTGGGGGGATACATACTGGGGTATTGGTCTGGCGGTTTACAGCGTGCAGCGTGCAACGCGCCATCACAATAACGTGTTAGGAAGTCATGGACGGTTAGAGATGAACAGGAGAAGTGGGCAAGACTGGGCGTGTGGCACCGACGCACAACTCCACTACTCCATCACTCCACTTCCTCCACTTCCCACGAGAGACGTGAATAAGGCTCAATGACTTGTATAAATAGGTTCTCCGCCCTATTTCAAAACAACACAAGTTCAGACGAGACAGAAAAATCAAGTGTTAATACAAAAATCGTATTCAAACACCCAGAGCACGCTTGTATCAACCGCAAGCCTGCTCACCTTTCTCATTACAAGTCATAAGTAAGCCAACACCTTCACAATCTCAACACCTTCTTCGCTTCCTCCCTAAGATCAACCCCATCTCCTTCACTTTGTGACCGAAACAAGTCTGGAACGGCCATTTCTTGGTTTAGGCCGGACTTGCACAGATTGATCTCTCGAATCTACAAGCACTCACCGCGCAGTGCATTTGTTTAAAGGTTTAAATTCATTCCTCATCCACACCCCAAATTACCAAATTCTGCAGGAGTAGTTTTCACCCATAAACAATTGGCGACCACAAAGGGAGATTGATCTCTCGGTTACAAAAATCGAATTCTCAATTCTTCGGTTTTCGTGTCACGATGTATCTTCACCGGAGTCCGCAGTGGTTCGAGATATCATGGGAAGCATAGCTGGAATGTTGGAGGATGTCTTGGCGAACCAAGCCGGTATCACCGAGAAGCGGAGCGAGACGTTTCGCCTTTTTGAATGATATAGCAAAGACAATTACGAGAAGGGTCGGCAGGCGTCTACTCAAACAGTGCAAGAAACGCTGGATCCTTAGTCAGGAGTCACACCTTTACTAGTGGAGATGCAAAAAGAGCGCGTGATCACATGGGACTCAGGAGATACGAACAACATGGTCCAGCCGACAACGAAGACTCGAGGCAACTCCACAGAGGAAAAGACTTATCCGGAGTACCACAACGTCTACCGGATAAAGAAATGGAGCCTGCATCTTACGGATCCCTGCTGGAAGATTTATATCTCAAGACCCTTGTCGAAGCTCGGAAGACTGTTCAATCCACATCAACCTTTCAACTGAGTGAAGAAATGCTTGAGGAAGGAGAGATCAATCAAGGAACGCGTGAGTACAGAGGATGGGAACGTTCAATTCAATCACTCGGCATTGACATTACGACACCTTCCACATCACTCTGCCTAAGCAAGCGATCCACAGATATGATGACATCCGCAAGTCTTACAACTTCATCTCCTATTCCACATCAAGGCCACGGAGAGACATTGCAACGCCCGCTAACGCAGGAAAAGCTAGACTCAAGGTACTTACATTTCCCCTTCCCAGTGAAGAAGATTCCGGAGCTACTGGAGACGTGGGTGCGAAATGGAGAGTTGAAGCTACCCCCGGTACGGCGCCCACCTACTGATCAAGAAGTAATGGACCCGAGGTACTGTCATTACCATAGGTTCCTTCATCACCCCACCAGTGAATGCAACGCTTTGAAGCGCATTGTTCAGGAGAAGCTCGGTTCAGAGAGATAGCTTGCGGAGGATTTTCTTAGAGAGGCTACTCCGGTCTGATATGGTGAGGCTTCAAAAGCAAGTAAGTTTTACTCAACAACTTTACAAGAAAGATAGTTTAGAATCCACTGGGGACTTAGCATCCCGCATGTGGAAAAAGAGGCTCAGTGACCAAACGCCATGTTTGTTTCCATTTGTACCTCCCTTTTACACGACATTTTGCAATTTCATATGACATGTGCAATCATTCATGACCAAGATGCAAATTTCATTTAACATAATCTCTTTCAAAAAAAAAAGGTTGTTCACAAAACTATCTCAAAATAAGCCAATTCAACTACCTATTAATTCAAAACCGGAAGTCAAAAGAAAATCCTCACTATCACTCAAAAGCATCTAAAAGAAAAGACAAGTCGGTAGCTACAACCTCTCAAGGAAAGTCCTTCAACAGCAACTCGTCCTTCTGGGCAAGAGAGGCTTTCATCCTTTGGAGTACAGCCTGTTTCAGCTCCAGTTCCTTAGACAGCCTCCCAACCTCTTCTTCCTGGCGAGCAATACAGTCCGCAGAAGGGACTTCATCTTGTAATTTCTGGAGCTCCTGAATCTTGGAGAACCCTTCGAAGAACTAAGGAGCATTGAAGCTGTATTGCGCAAACACGTCCAGATGGCACCTCCAATCTTCAATCACCTCTTCAGAAACTGTTCCACCAGTCGCAGCGCTCATCCCCTGGATAGAAACTAAAGCTTCTTGGACGCGGTTGACCAATGCAAGACGACTCTTGAGCTTCGTGGTGGTAGCAATATGTCCGTGTTTCTCCCATATTGCCGTGTACAACTCTTCAAACTGAACCGGCACGCTGAATCCACCAACCAACACATGACCTGGATAAGGGACAGTAAAAGGAGGATCGAACGAAGCCCCAGGCTGCATCACCGGTAATTCACCAACCACAGGAGCCTTGTCAGTTGCAGGAGAACTTTCGGAAGGAGTCACCACAATGGCCATATTGTCCGGAACCTGTTCAGGATGGATTTCAAGGGGAGCCGTCTCAACTACAGCAGGCACTGTCTCCCTTACATTCCTTCCGGCATCTATTTCGTTCTGGGTGCTGATTTCCATCACGACCCTGTCAACAAGATCACTAAGGGAAGCGCCTTGTTCAACCGAGCTTGCATCATCTCTGTCGTGGTCAGAAAAATGAGCGGTTTCTCCAGACTTCTCAACATGAAGGTCAGTACCGCCATACTTCTCAAAGATGAAGGTCAAGATGCGCGGACTTCTCAAAGATGAAGGTCGAGTACCGCCCGGACTTCTCAAAGATGAAGATCAGATGCGCCAGAGTTCTCAGCATGAAAGCCAACATTACCAGCCTTCTCATTTTGAATGCGCGCCAACCTTGTGAAGACATTCTCTTTCGGAATTCCCTGGTTTCAAGAAAAGATTGCTTTTTAGAAGAATTTACACTGGGGGAATGAAAAAATTAACAGAAAGAGATTTAAATACCTGCATATTGGAAGAATTAAGGATGCATCCACTCCGCAAGAAACGGTGAATCCTTATCCAGGGATCACACCTTTACCAGTGGAGAAGCAAAAAGGGCGCGTAACCGCAGGAGACTCAGGGAAGATGAACAACATGGTCCGGTCAACAATGGAGACCCGATGCAACTCCACAGGAGAAGAGACTTATCCGGACTACTACAATGTCTGCCGGATAAAGAAGGGGAACCTGCAGCCTATGGAGCCTTGCTAGAGGATTTATACCTCAAAACTCTTGTCGAAGCCCGGAAGACTGTCCAATCCGAGTCGGCCTCCCAACCAACTGAAGGAATGCTTGAGGAAGGAGAAATCAATCAGGGGATGTCCGAATACAGAGGACGGGAGCAACTCTAGCAATGGGCAGCGACGGCTCCGGCAACAAGATTGGCGGCAGCAGCAAGATTGGCGGCAGCAACAAGATTGGCGGCAGCACCAAGGTTGCGGACGAGAGCAGCCAACAAAAAAAAAAATTCGTGGGAAAAGAAAGGGGTTTTTGAATCTTTTATAGACAAAAATTAGAAGAATCCTAATAGAAGAAGGATTCCTCTCTTATTTGGTTTCCTCTTTTGATTCAAATACCCAAAGAAAGAAACCGGCCCCGCCAAAGGATTCCATATAAGCGTGACGGCGTGGGAAATTAGCGGTCGGCCAACACTCTTCCGGGTAAACTCCTTTTATCCTGTCTTTCTCACATATGTATGTCACCATCTCATGCCTACCACACAATAGTGTAACCATTGTGTGCTAGGCAGGGGACTTAATGTTGATGGTGGATTTTCGTTCAAGGTTAAATTTGTAAAAAAACCCGGAAAAAATCATGCGCCGACATCTTGTAAAAGATAAAGCCATTTATAAGTGTTGGATATTCCCTCACTTAATTCACCAAGAATGGATCATGTAGCAACAATCCCTTCTTGTGAATTTCATATCACCTTTGTATTTCTGTACTCATTATCGGTGTGGCATGACGACCGAGTGTTACTCTTATAGAGTAACACGAACCTCCAAGCACTATAATGAATCATTATCGATGTGGCATGAGACTGAGTGTTACTCATATATAGAGTAACACGAACCTCCAAGCACTATAATGAAACCATGTACGAAATACCCGTACAGGCTGATGCTCGGTGTGTTATATTAGCCCGAGCCCCTCTCGGTGTGTTATACTAGCCCGATTGAGCCCCTCTCGGTGTGTTATACTAGCCCGATTGAGCCCCTCTCGGTGTGTTATATTATCCCGATTGAGCATCCGGACTTGACTGTATCAGTCTCCGGATATGATCTGATTGCAGTCATCCAACTCCATAAGCATGATTGGGTGACCACAGATCAATTCCATCACCCCAAGCATGGTATGGAATACCCACGGCCTTAGCTTGCCAAAAGAAAACCGTTCATACCAAGCATTATGACGGAAAACCCTAAATTAGGGTTTGCGGCATATTACATATGTTGCAAAGTAGTCTCAACCATCCATCTTCGCAGGTATAGATGGAGGGTCTAAATGTAGACTCAAAGGGCCCAGAGCATGTCAACACGATCACCGTGGGACCGCCTACACACTTGACCAATCGGTCAAGACCAACAATGTTTGGCCGTGACAAAATCGTCACCCAAACAAGAGGTGACGCACGGCTTTGAAAACCAAATTAGGGTTTCAAGCCATCACGCGCGTCCGTCTTCTCCGGTACGAATGGAGGGTCACAGATTAGATTAAGCAGGTCCGGTCATACCAGCATGATCACCGTGGGCCCATCTATCTCCTCATGCGGTCGGCCAAGGCATATCATGCCCGGCTAATCCAAAACACCCGCCCAAACATGCGTGGTTACACTTCCCAAATTGCAAATTGATCTCGACCTCTCAACTTCACCGGATGATTTGAATGGCTTAGATCACGTTTTCATGGGATAATCAGGTATAGGTGTGAACATCAGCCTACCACCTACACGCTGGAGTGATCGACCAAGACCGACCAAGGACGGTTGTCTTGGAACGCGTGCGGGAATATCACGCGGTTATCAACTCCTTTGCGGTAAGAGATTTCTGCCGCAAACCGATCTCAACCACTCAACTTTGCCGGTCAATTTGAGTGGCCTAGATCGCGCCTTCTTGGGAAAGTGAGACATGGACGTGTACACCGGCATGCCATCAACATGCACGACCGGTCGGTCCTCTCCAAAGCCCTTCCCATGCTTGGTTTCAACCAAGCTGAAGAGTGATGCTTGCGCACCTTTTCAAAAACCCTAGTATTCATTAACGGTCGCAGATGAGTGTCTCAAACATCATCTCATCCGTTCAACTTCACCAGCTTGGTTATACAACCCTGGTCAGGAGTTATTTGGTTAGTGAGGCGTCATTACCCGTCACTTTACCACACCATAATGCAGTACCTGCATAAAATACACACGATACTTCACAAGTATCGATTTCTTGAATAACACAGTTATTCAATTCAAAGATTACATGCTATTTCTTGTGGATCCACGATCCACACATTCCAGACATCAATCATGTCACAAACTGGGGGATACATACTGGGGTATTGGTCTGGCGGTTTACAGCGTGCAGCGTGCAACGCGCCATCACAATAACGTGTTAGGAAGTCATGGACGGTTAGAGATGAACAGGAGAAGTGGGCAAGACTGGGCGTGTGGCACCGACGCACAACTCCACTACTCCATCACTCCACTTCCTCCACTTCCCACGAGAGACGTGAATAAGGCTCAATGACTTGTATAAATAGGTTCTCCGCCCTATTTCAAAACAACACAAGTTCAGACGAGACAGAAAATCAAGTGTTAATACAAAAATCGTATTCAAACACCCAGAGCCTGCTTGTATCAACCGCAAGCCTGCTCACCTTTCTGTTACAAGTCATAAGTAAGCCAACACCTTCACAATCTCAACACCTTCTTCGCTTCCCTCCCTAAGATCAACCCCATCTCCTTCACTTTGTGACCGAAACAAGTCTGGAACGGCCATTTCTTGGTTTAGGCCGGACTTGCACAGATTGATCTCTCGAATCTACAAGCACTCACCGCGCAGTGCATTTGTTTAAAGGTTTAAATTCATTCCTCATCCACACCCCAAATTACCAAATTCTGCAGGAGTAGTTTTCACCCATAAACAAAGAGTAAACCGCTAGACCAATACCCCAGTATGTATCCCCCAGTTTGTGACATGATTGATGTCTCGAGTGTGTGGATCGTGGGACCCACAGAAAGTAGCATGTAATGCTATATTGAATAACTAAGTTATTTAGGAAGTCGATACTTGTGAAGTATCGTGTGTATTCTATGCAGGTACTGCATCATGATGAGGTAAAGTGACGGGTGGTGATCACCATGACGCCTCACTGACCAATTAACTCCTGACCAGGTTGTATAACCAAGCCGGTGAAGTTGGACGGACGAGATGATCTTTGAGACACTCATCTGCGACCGTTGATGGAATTAGGGTTTTTGAAGAGGTGCGCAAGCATCACTCTTCAGCTTGGTCGAATCCAAGCATGGGAGGTGTTTTGGAAAGGACCGACCGGGCATGCGTGTAGACGGCATGCCGGTGTACACGTCCGTACCTCACTGTCCCATGAAGGTGCGATCTAGACCACTCAATTTGACCGGCAAAGAGGAGCGGTTGAGATCGATTTCCAATAGAATTCTGGTGCCGCAAAAGCCGCACATCATGCCAATTTTGGGCGCGCGTTCCAAGACGACCAAGCTTGGTCGGTCTTGGCCGATCAGCCCGGCGTGCATACGGTGGGATGGTGTATATACCTGTACTTCATCGTCCCATAGAAACGTGATCTAAGCCACTCAATTTGTCCGGTAAACTTGAGCGGTCGAGATCAGTTTGTGGTTGGGAAGTGTGACCACGCCTAGCTTGGGCGCGCGAATCAAGGTGTGCAACCAAGTTTGGTCTTGGCCGATCGGGTATGGAGATAGGTGGGCCCGCAGTGATCATGTTGATACTTACCAGACCTGCTTAGTCTATTCCTGGACCCTTCATTCGCGCAGGAGAAAATGGATGCTCGTGATTGTTCAAACCCTAGTTAGGGTTTGCCGGCCGTGTGTCATACCCAGTTTGGGGCGCACAAATCAAGACGACCAACCATAGTTGGTCCTGACCGATCGATCGGTGTATGTAGGCGGGCCCACGGTGTTTGTGTTGACATGCTCTGGGCCCTTTGAATCTACATCTACACCCTCCATCTATGCCTGCGAAGATGGATGGTTGAGACTGTTTTGCGATACATGTAATGTGCCGCAAACCCTAATTTAGGGTTTTCCGTCTATACTGCTTTGGCTTGGACGGTTTGGCAAGCTATGCCACCCTTTTGGGGAGGCCGACCATGCGGGGCTCGCGTTGGGTCGGTGAATATCCCAAAACCTGCTTGGGGTCATGGATTTAATCTAATCCATCCAATCATGCTGGTGAAGTTGGATGGTCGTGATCGTTTCTGAGACTGATATGGTTAGTCCAGGTTCAAATATGCTCAATCGGGCTAGTATAACACACTGAGAGTTGTAGCGTGTATGGGTATTTCGTACATGCTTCATTATTAACGCTTGGAGATTCGTGTTGCTCTGCTGAGAACAACACTCAGTCGTCATGCCGCACCGGTAATGAATACAGGCAATACAAGGCTGGATATGCATTAATTAATAATGCTGTAAATTCACAGGGTATATGGGATTGTTGCTACATGCTCCAACCTGGATGAATTTTGTGTATTTAATTCACAGAATACTGGGATTGTTGCCACATACTCTATTATAGGTGAATTAGTAAAGTGAAGAAGTATTCATCATTTATTAATGGTTTTATCTTTTGCAAGATGTTAGCCCATAATTCTGGCCTTTACAAATTTAGCCTTAAATGAAAATCCACCATCAACAGCTGTGAGAAATGAAGTTGTTGAACTAGGGTTTCCGTGGTGTTGAATTCAAGATCTCAGATGATGGGTTTCTTTCATTTCTGGTTAGAATTAAGAGATGGGTTTGTTGGTGGTTTGTGAGAGATGTAGTTGAAGATGGTTACTGGTTCTAAGTGGTTCACTGCCTGGAGAAACTAGAGGTGTTGTTGTATTGAGGGTTACTGCAATGGGTCGATTTATTAAGGAGATTTTGATGCTTGAAGTTGGTAATGAAATGGTGGTGATTCTGAGCAATTACAAAGAAGAAGGTTAGAGCTTTGTTGTTGATGGAGGAGATGTAATGGGTGTTGCTCAGAATATGTCATTTCATTCAAATGTGTACTTAATTCCTTAAATTTAACTAGCATCGGTTTTTCAGTGTTTACATTCTGAAGTTCATCCGCTGATCTGGGATTTATTAATGTATATGTGCAACCATATGTCATATATCTACCCTTCGCTTAGATATTGTGTGGGGTGTATCTATCTGGGGCGTACAAATCTATGGGGGTGCTTAACTCTGAAACTGGGTGTGTTTAGCATTGTATGTGAATGGTGGGATGTAACCGGTAGGATAACGACAGATGTCCTCCATCCGTTCGCCTTTGCTTTCCTCTCCTGAATTGATGAGGGTTTTAAATGTATAAGAACTATGTTTGCGGCTGCTTAAGAATTTAATGAATATTGTTTAGTTTAGCTTAGTCTTCCAAATATTTCTTTCTTAAGGCTGATTCTTGAATCAGATTTCTTTTATCTTGATTTGGGTGTTAATTTGTTGTGAAAACACAACAATTGGCATCAGAGGCGTACTTTTCTATCATGGGTGGAGATAAGAATCCTACAATCAAAGAAGTTAATGAAGAATTACATCGAATAGAAAATTCATTCACTGAACAGATAGCTAAACTCAATAGCAGGTTAGATGAACTTACAACGCAGGATTCGGAGTTCAAATCATCGGTATTGACTAAAGAAGACTTCTTCAAGTTTAAGGAAACCCAATCTATTAGAAGAACTGAAGATCTTCGTGATTCAGCTGGTGAAGGTTCTCACTCACACATTCTGATTCATGGAGGGATGATGTTCAATCTACAACATGGAAATCGCGAGTCAAACAGCAACAACCGAATTCCTAAGATAGATTTCCCTAGATATGATGGAGAAAACCCTAAGGGATGGATTCAAAAATGCGATCGATACTTCCTTCTCAACAACATCAAAGACGAAAATCAGAAAGTCATCATGGCAGCCATGCACCTAGAAGGAAAAGCAGATAAGTGGTTGACTAACTTACAATCTAGTAGATCAATTACTTCATGGTATGAGTTAGATGAACTTGCTTCTTTTCAATTTGAAAATCCTGCTAATGAAAATATCTTAGGAATATTCAATAAATTATCTCAAACTACCACATTAGAGGATTATTTTGAACAATTTGAGAACCTTAAAGCTCTACTATATAGGCAATATCCCATGCTGAATGAGCATTACTTTGTCATGAGCTTCATTGGAGGGTTAAGAGATGATATTACTTTATCAGGATTTTTCCTTGGCTAGAATGCAAGAACATAATCTTGCTAACCAGCAGAAATATAGCAAGCCTACCAACAAATTTTTTTCTAACTCTATTAATAATACAAAACAACCTATCTCACAAAATTTCCCACCCAAGCCTGTATCCCTCCCACCCTTACTTCCACTGCCATCTACTGCACCTTTAAAACCCATGCCTTCTCAAATCCCTATTAAGAGATTAACACCTGAACAAATGCAGAAGAGGAAGAGAGATGGATTATGCTTTAACTGTGATGAGGTTATAGACTTGGCCATTTCTGCAAAAAACAACAACTATTTTTGATGGTAGCTGATGAATCAGAGGCTGAGAGCAGTGAACATGAATAAGAAATGGCTCAACCAGAGGATACTCCTGCTGTGGAAAGTGACATGGAAATATCTCTTCATGCCCTCACTGGCCAAGCTACTGGAGAAACCATAATAATTCATGGAGCTATCAACAATCAAGCAAGCTCCATCTTAATTGATACATGTAGCACCCACAACTTTATAGATTGTCATTTAGCCAAATCTCTGGGTGTATTATTCAACCTACTGCAAACTTATTGGTGACTATGTCAAATGGAGACAAGACAGTCAGCTCAGGTATTTGTGCTGATTTACACTGGAAAATGCAGAACCATGATTTCATTGGAGACTTAAGGCTTCTGCCTCTAGGGGTTGTGATGTTGTTTCTAGGAGCTGATTGGATCAAGCAATTAGGAGACATTCTTCTTAATTTCTCCACATTGAGTATATCCTTTATGCATCATGGGCACAAGATAACTTTAGTGGGTACTCAGTCAACTCCTACTCTCAAATTGATTGATTCAGCAGAGTTACAAGGATTTCTCAAGAAAAACTCTCATGGTATTATGGGACAATTGTATTCTGTCACCCCTACCCCTTCACAAGACCCTCCACCACCAGTCATAGCTGACATTTTACAATAATTTCAAGATGTTTTCTCTGAGCCAACTTCACTTCCACCACAAAGGTCTTTGGACCATTCCATTCCCCTCATCCCCAATTCAACTCCATTTAAGCAGAGACCATATAAATGCCCTTATGTGCAAAAACAGGTAGTTGAGCAAATGGTCCAAGAAATGTTACAAAGTGGGGTTATTCAACCAAGCCACAACCCATTTGCCTCTCCCATACTTCTGGTGAAAAACAAAGACAATAGCTGGAGATTTTGTGTGGACTACAGGCAACTCAAAAACATCACAGTAAAAGATAAGTTCCCAATACCTGTCATTGATGAACTTTTGGATGAATTATTTGGCTCTTGTGTCTTTAGTAGAATTGATTTTAGGTCATGATATCACCAAATTAGAGTCACCTTAGCTGATATCTACAAAACATCCTTTAGGACCCATCATGGCCACTATGAGTTCACAATCATGCCTTTTGGTCTTACTAATGCACCTGCAACTTTCCAAGATTTGATGAATGACATCTTCCAACATTACCCGAGAAAATTCATCCTTGTTTTCTTTGATGACATTCTAGTTTACAGTCCTGATATGGAGACTCATGCACAACATTTACAACTGACCTTGTCCTTATTGAGACAACATCAACTTTATGCCAAACTCTCCAAATGTTGTTTTGCACAACCTACTTTAGAATACTTGGGACATATCATTTCTGCTCAGGGTGTTATGGTTGATCCTGCTAAGATATCTGCTATGACTAGCTGGCCAACACCTTCCAACATCAAGGAACTCAGAGGGTTTTTAGGCCTCAATGGATACTATAGAAAGTTTGTTAAAAACTATGGAGTGCTTAGTAAAACACTTACTGACTTGCTTAAGAAGAATGCTTTCACTTGGATACCTGCTGCTACTCAAGCCTTCAATTCTCTCAAGTTAGCAATGACTACTACTCCAGCTATGGCTCTACCAGATTTTTCCAAACCATTTATATTGGAAACTGATGCTTATGCCACTGGCATTGGAGCAGTCCTAATGCAGGAGGGCATACCTTTATCCTTCTTCAGTAAACCATTTGGCCCTAAATCACTTGGTCTCTCTACTTATGAAAAAGAACTCATAGTTGTGGGATCTGCAGTTGCCAAGTGGAGGCACTATCTGTTGGGCCATCACTTCACTATCAAGACTGATCAAGAGAGCATCCTAGAGCAGAAGATCACTACAGGCATACAACAAAAATGCCTTATGAAATTACTAGGCTATACTTATGACATCCAGTATAAGAAAGGCAAAGAGAACAAAGTAGTTGATGCTCTATCTAGAAGACATCACAATGACATCTCTTGTTCCAGCATCACCATCTCTCAGCCCATATGGCAGCAAGAAGTCTTCTCCAGCTATGCCCAAGATCAGGGGGCCCAACAACTAATTTCTCAGCTACTTGTGGCTCCAAATGCCAATCCCAATTACACTTATCATGATGAAGTTCTGAGATACAAGAACAGAATTTATATTGGCTCTAGCAACAATATCAGACATTCCATTCTCTTGGCAACACATGCATCTGCAGTAGGAGTTCATTCTGGTATTCAAGCTACCTATATGAGGACTAAGACACACTTGTTTTGGCCTGGCATGAAACTGAGGTTTTTTCTTTGGTATCTTCTTGTGATGTTTGCCAAAAAAACAAAGGAGAACACACATTGCCAGCTAGATTGCTTCAGCCATTACCAATTCCAGACCATGCTTGGCAGCATATTAGCATGGACTTTATTGAAGGCTTACCCAAGAGTGACAGAAAAGAGGTAATTCTGCTGGTTGTAGACATATTCACTAAATACAGTTATTTTATTCCTCTGCAACACCCCTATACAACTTCAGTGGCCAAAGCTTTTGTGCATCACATTGTTAGATTACATGGCTTACCTACCTCTATTGTGTCAGATAGAGACAAGATCTTCACCAGTAATTTCTGGCAAGACTTGTGCAAACATTTAGGTACTGCTCTTAAGCTAAGCACTGCTTATCACTCTCAGACAGATGGGCATACTGAGAGGGTCAATTCCTGCCTTGAGAATTATCTTAGATGCATGACCATTCAACAACCTAGGAATTGGATGCAGGGGTTGTACTTAGCAGAATGGTGGTATAACACAAGTTTCCACACCAGTCTCAAGATGTCTCCTTTTAAGGCTCTTTATGGCTATGAAGCTCCTCATTTGGCTTTCCCAATCTATGTCACTACTGCAGTGGACTCAATGGAGAAATACCTGACTCAAAGAGAGAACATGTTATTGCTTCTTAAAGACACACTCACAAAAGCTCAAGAAAGAATGAAACATTTTGTTGATGCCAAGAGAACTGACAGAGTTTTTGAAGTGGGAGAATTAGTTTATCTCAAATTGTAGCCATACAGACAGGTTTCAGTCTCTCTCATAAGCAACTTCAAGCTCTCTGCTAAGTATTATGGCCCTTTCCTTGTCATTCAGAAAATTTGTACTCTAGCTTACAAGCTCCAGTTACCTCCAGAAGCTAGAGTTCATCCAGTGTTTCATGTTTCACAACTTAAGAAGAAAATTGGTACTTCTCACATTCCTTCACCTACACTGCCAGTGGTTGATCATGAAGGACAGGTAATTGTTACTCCCATTGCAGTTCTAGATTCCAGAAGCTTGATCAGAGGTAACCATTTTGTACCCCAACTCCTTATCCATTGGTCCAACTCATCAGCAGAGGAGGCTACCTGGGAAGATTCAGCTAATATATCATCTCACTTTCCAGCCTTTCATCCTTGAGGACAAGGATTGTTTCATGGGAGGGGTATTGTCATATATCTACCTTTTGATTAGATATTGTGTGGGGTGTATCTATCTAGAGCGTACAAATCTATGGGGGTGCTTAACTCTGAAACTGGGTGTGTTTAGCATTGTATGTGAATGGTGGGCTGTAACCTGTAGGATAGCGACATATGTCCTCCATCCGTTCGCCTTTGCTTTCCTCCCCTTAATTGATGAGGGTTTTAAATGTGTAAGAACTGTGTTTGCGGCTGCTTAAGAATTTAATGAATTTAGTTTAGCTTAATCTTCCAAATCTCTCTTTATTAAGGATGATTCTTGAATCAAATTTCTTTTATCTTGATTTGGGTGTTAATTTGTTGTGGAAACACAACACCATCTATGGTGTTTGACTTAGAAACTTTTATGTTTCCAGAGACGTGATGATGCTAGGCAGTTCATGAAATTTCTTCATCCCGATCTTGGTGTTGGTATTACATCTTAGTCCTGAAGACCTTTTCATCATGTTGGAAAAGCTTGTTGAATCCTTAACTCTTACTATGTCTTTTGTAGCTCATTTTTTCTGTACGTTCTGCAGAGCTTCCTGAAATATCTTATGGTACAGATTGCCGTATTTATGTGCCGGAGAATACGAATAACAGGATTAAGAATGTTTATGTATGATGGCCTCTTTCACATCTCACTATATAATTTTACTTTTCATGTTTATCACATACATTATCTCAGAGTTTTAAAATGAGCGAGGGACTAAGGCCTTTTTTCTTTAACTCATTTCCTTATAGGACACATTGTTTGATGAATTTGTTCTGGCTCATATATTTCGATGGTGGGGTAAAGCTATTATGATCCATAATCATCCTCTTTTGCGGGTCTTGTTGATCGGGTTTGAGTTTCTGGAGGTTAGTTTTTCATATTTCTGTTTTAGGAAATGGCATGTGATGTGTATTAGGGGATGCTAGATTGCTAGTTTATTGTAACAAACTAATCTGTTAAATTGACTATTGTAGCTCACATTTCGGCACATGTTACCTAATTTTAATGAGTGCTGGTGGGACAGTATTATTCTGGACATATTGATCTGCAATTGGTTCGGTGAGACCTATGATACCATAACTGAGTTTTTAATTTGATTAACTTCAGTTTTTTTATTTATATTTGGCGCCTATGTGTAATGAACTTTTCATGGTAAACTTTTCAGGTATTTGGGCTGGAATACTACTGTCTGGTACTTCGATGGGAGAACATACGAGTGGGTTGGTATAAGTCGCCAGCCAAATATTATCGGTAAAGTATGTTTTGTTTCTCTTTTATCGTATGCATTGTCTTAAAAATTCGTTGGTCAGTTATAACTTACGAAGTAAATTATTAGAGTTAATTGTTGTCCAAGTGAACCTTTTTGGTTTGCTTGGCAGGCAGGTGTGGAAACAATTACCTCAATTACCTCCTTGGTTGAAAACAGTCACAACCAATTGACTGATGGTGATACATATGCTATACATATTCACATGATACTTTATTATCGTGCAAAGTGATCAAGACCGATTGTGGATGTTGGGCCCACATGGAAATGGTCCTAGTGTTGTATTTCAGTGGCCAGTGGTAAATGCCAAGAATTTCTCCGTAATGGAAATTATTTAAGTCTCTTGAGAATGTCTAATTTCTATTCGAGTTTTCACTTTATTTATGTTTCATTAATTTCAGGTAAGGCGAATATTAGGTTTACACCAGCTCAATGGGACAAAGATGAATTGCATACCTTGCTTGGCCCCTGGCGGTTCATCTAATTTCTTTTCCTATGCATCATCTTCTTGACTGTGGAGCTAAATACCTTTTTTCTTAAGTTTTTCCTCTGGATTCCTCCTCGAAACCCTGTTATTAGTTATAGATTGATATTGTGGTGGCTAATTGCCATTCCTACAATTCGTATTTATAATACAAGTATGCTCTCACTCTCACACACACACATATTATACACATGTGAACATCGTCTTTATACTTATTCTTTTACTGATTCCAGAAAAACAGTGAAAAAGGTCGGAGCATTTTGTTGGCTTTCCATCGCGATTTGCATAGTTGAACTCCTTATATGCATCAAATTTGGGGATGGTGAGTTATACAATCTGATATTTGCTAGCATTCTTTAGGATTACTGTGTACTCGCATTTGCCAATTTGTTATGCACTTTTGAGTTCGGCGACCATGGTATTTCTTTTACTTTTTTCCTTAACCTGACATATGTCGTCTTTCGGTTGTATATTGAATAATGACAGTAGTGCTTGTTTACAGATGAGAGAGGGGCTAATGGCTGAAAATTGACAGAAATATCAGAAAGTAAAGAAGGTAGAATTTCTGCTTCACCCATATTCATAAACTGAAAATCTTATATTTTTGGGTGTCTGCGATCCTCCTCAGAAATCTGCAATATGACAAAAGATAACATCAGTCAAATAATGTATATGATCATGTTATGGTCGAATATCTTATAGTATATTCATGCTCTAGTGTTCTGCTCTACTATTTGAGTTTATCTCATCAGGGTTAGAATCTAAACTCTTTCAAACTGTTGACTGGTTGTTCTTTACATCTAGGCCCCCGCAAAGTTTCTGAGCTGCAAATACAGTCATATCTTAAGACTGTTGCTTATCGTCGAGAGATAGATGAGGTGCATAAAGCTGCTGTTGGAAGGGGAGTTGGTGGGGTGCAGACTTCGCGGATCTAATGAGAAAGTGTTATTTACAGGGCAAGGTATCTCTTTGTTCGATCTGGAGCTGGTGCAGTTGCCTCTTGACCAGGAGAACGGGATACTGAAATGAAATGTTATGGTTAGTTATTATATCTTCATAGGTGGGTTGAGTTATTATGTTTGAATGCATTCCTAACATACTGGTGCACATGCCGAGATTGGACTTGGATTTCTCTTGATTCATTTATTACTCTCGTCAGTTGTCATTTTTTTTTGTTCTGTTTTCACTTGTTTCTTTTTGCCTAATCTTTCGTTAGTCGCCCTTCTACATAATTAAACATACTTAGAAATTCAAGTTTTGTTGTTGCAGGATTTGCCTACATCGAGTTTTCTGATGCCCAAGCTTTCAACAAAGCAATCCTGCAAATAATATAATGAACTAGTTGTGGTTATTTGAATGATGCTCTATTTCATCAGAAAGGGTGGAGAACAAAGGAGCTTCAAGATTTGTAAGTTCCACGTATTCAAGTTTTGTAGGCAGTTAGTAAGTTTGTATGTGTTCCCTTAGAAATTTGGAACCTTCCATGTGTTCCTTTAGAAATTTGATACTTAATAAAAAAAAAAAGTTTGGTACTTAGAGAAATTTAAGTTCTTTTGTTATATGAATCCGAGATAAATTGAATGAATGTGATATGAATAGATTGAAGAAATTGTTGTTGAGTGTGGTTATGAATGTATTGAAACGTGTATGCAGGGTATAGAATTTAGAATTCCGGCTTATTTCCGGCAGAAAATGAACTGCCGGTCAGCCTTAACCTGGTCAAAATTAGTCCATATTGACCAATTTTGACCAGGTCAATGTTGACTTGCAGTTTTTTTTTTTGCTGTTACGAAAAAATTCGTAACGACTGTAAGCTGTTTCAACTTGCCACGTAGTAACGGCTCTGGCCTGTTACTAATTTGCCACGTAGTAACTGCTCTGGCATGTTACGACCTCGTTGTTACAAAAAAAAATCGTAACGGTCCTGAGTTGTTACCACGTGTCAATTCGTAACAGCTCACAGCTGTTACTAAGGCCGTTACAACCAAAATTCGTAACGGCACCATTGTCGTTACAAAAAAAATGTAACACCCACTTTTGCAACAGGCAAGAGCCGTTACAACCCGTTTTAGTAACGGCTCAGTTCTGTTTCTAATCCAAGAATTTGGTGTAGTGTGTGGAATCAACAAAGTCTGAGACGAATAGAACTTTGATGATTTCTATCTATCTTGATTGATGGAGCAAGCTCAAAAATCAAATCAAGATCGGGATACTCGAGCTATCAAGATAAACAATAGCTGGACCTGGCTTCATGAATCCCTATGAAGTTTTTGTAGTCGCTGAACGCTAGAAGGGTTTTAAGAAGAGGACGACTCTAGTTTTGCAACTAGGACACACCAAGAAAAGTAGTGTTGGGATTCAAAGATCCCAGTTGCTTGAGGTTCCTCTTTTATAGACATTCAAAGCATAGGTTGCTTTAGGTTTAAGGTAAGATAGATTTGGAACCAAGCAAATAATATCCACTGTTAGATGAATCTTTGAATCTGATTTTCATAACAAGATATACACTCTGGTTAGTCGAAACTAGCCAACTGAACTATAAGCTTGAGCATTTACATATAACACTTAATACTTAACTTGAGTCACAATTATATGATCAAATATGTCTATGGTGTTTTTAGAGATTATTCAAATACTGATTATCTCAGAGAAATAATTTATGTGCATATGAATTTAATCGACATGATAAGTAGGTGTACAAGGTACAAATACTTAACCTTCTCGTGAACACTTATGTCGTGATATGTGTACCGGTATGTATACCTTAAGACATAACCAAGTTCCAGAGTTCACAGAACTTTTTCGGTATGCGTACCGGTATGGATACCATTAAAACATAACCGAGTTCCAGATTCCACAGAACTTTTCTGGTACTTGTACCGGTATGAATACAAAACCGGTTCCGAGACCAACATTTCTTTTGTAGTACGCGTACTGGTTTGCGTACCGATCCGGATTCAGGAGTTCAAAGACTTTTTACGGTGTGCATACGAGTATGCACATCAAAAAGTTGTTTGTCGACATATAGCTACTCTGTTACGTGTACTGAGTACATGTACTACGACTTTAGACCTTAACAGTTTTCCCAGTTTGTAAGACTGATATGTATATTGTCTTATATCCGAATTTACAGTAGTTCTATATTTATCTCTAAATCAATTCGAAACATTCCCAAATAACATCAATGACACATATCACTGTTCCAGACAATTTTCGAATGATAACCTTGAATCACGATTTGGATTATGAACAATAAATTGTTCTAACCGAAATTCATCAAGTATGAACAAATGCTCATTAAGCTTAGTCATATTTCGAGGATTAATTACAAGATAAACTTGACTCGAAATTCTTGATATGCTTGCAATAGTCTAATTAGTTATGCGACATCGTCTCTTAGATAAAAAGATGAATATAACTTGAGATATACTTGGTTCAGTCTTCACTTACCTTTTGTTGAAGAAGTTCTCCAAAAGCTTCGATTGAACTTCGCCCTCAAACGGTAGAACACAATGATGACTCTCGTGATGTCCGTTTCTCAACTACACCTTCTATCCTAATCCGATACGTAACTAATTGTATACTAGAAATCAAGATATAGTTTTGACAACTAAATTTTAAAACAAGCTTGAGATAGCAACACTTGTGAGTTAGACCGACCAATGCTCTAACAATCTCCCCCTTCGTCAATTTTAGTACAAAACTATCAATACATATGAATAAAAAAATATAGTTGTAAACCTCTTTGAATCCATCATGCCTTGATTTCCTTGGTTTCTTCAACTTCTTGAACTCTTCGTTACTTCAAGTTGCAATGATTCCGAACGTGTTCAACTCAGCATCGTTGTTGTTGAAGATCCGTATCCATAGCAATAACAACTTTGAAAACAAATATTCTCAATCGTTGTTAATAGAAACATAGTATTATTATCTTCTCCAAAGCTCAATTGTATCACAACTTTGAAGTAATACTACGGTGATATGCTCCCCCTTAATCAATACTTACATCTTTTGCATAATAGGTAAAACCTATAGATTATTGATTCACTCCCCCTTACTACTAATTAATTCTCCACCTTTTTGTCAATAAAAATTGGCAAAGGTACGAAAATCATGGAATCGTAATGAATTCAACCAAAAGATATTTCAGGATTTAAAGGTATTATTGACATTACATAAGAACATAGTTACTATTTAACATCTCATATCAACTTTATTTAGATGATATCACATAGTAAGAGAATACTTAGCGCTCATCTAGGATATTTAAGATACAAGCATCCCCTTTAATTTTCACAGCCACACACCCCACAAAGATATAACAATTAAGCATAAGTTCATTTAAGAACTCTCTCCCATTTGATGTCATTCCCAAGAGAACAACATGAGTGACCTTGTTTTATGAAAAAAAGGATTTTGTCAGACATTAAAAAATCACATGGATTTATATCCTGAACATCGACTTAAATTAATCTCAACGCCAGTTACGAACAAGGAGATAATTTGAATCGGTGTGACTCAACATAAGAAAATCTAACGGAGTGTATGGTGCAGTAATAACACAAAAGTGTGATCACAAGTAGATCGATACAGCAAGAAAATTTCTCTAAGAGTTTGTTCTATTTTCAGTTTATAAAAAACATAATAGATTTAACTTCTGAGCATATATGAAATATCAGCTCGATTCACGAAAAACGTAAAGGCACATATATTTCATAAGACTTTTGCAATAATTAAATCAATAATGATTACATACTGCAAGTTCATCTTCAAAAACTCTAGAATATAAATAAATAAATATAAAAACATGCAAGATGAAAACGTTGGAAATAGCTTGTGTAATCACAATTTTTGCTAGACCAAACCCTAGTTATCCTTCTCAAAAATAAGAATAAATTCTCTCAAGAAGTTTCCTAGAAATGTATCATATTTTTAATAGTCTGAGCAGAGAATTCCTTGTCATTATTGAAAAACTCATCGATGATATGGTCATTTAGTTTTTCTAAGTCTTTAGATATGTCTGTTAACTCACTAAGTTCTGCCCTCAGTTTCTGCAGAGCATTTTCGACTGTGCCAATGAGTGTTCATAGTAAGTTATCTCATCTAAGTAGTGGTTGATTCAAAGTTTCAAATCATTCCTATTAGATACGAAGTTCTTCACTTTAGCCCTAAAATCATTATCCAGTTGACAAATAGATAAAAAAACAAGTTGAGAAAGAACCTTCTTCATCTCCGGTTAATATCTTATTTTGGTTCCTCGATGAATTGATTTCTTCACACAAGTAGACATTGACAGCTTCTACTGCATCCTTCTTGGTGATACCTCTTGTTACAGGAGCCATGGAATTTAATTTTCTTAAGGATATAAGAATATGTAGTCAATTCCTAATAAGGAAAAATGACTATTTTTAATACGATCCGTGAACCAGTGGACATATCATAGACATTTCCGTCTGTGAGCCCAAACGATAATACACAAACTTTGACTAACTTTTAATTATACCAATTGTGGTTACTCGTCCTCATGAGTTTTATCATAGTTTATCACATAAGATTGAAATATCTTCTTAGCTCGAATAAACAGGGTTTAGAGCACAAAAGATAGTTAAACAATACTTAAGGACCATTGATTGGTGATAGAACACAATTATGTATTCTAGATTTTGCAACTAGCTCGACAAGATCATACACACCAACAGTCTATGAGATTATTATGAGGTGAGTCACACAATAATAATAAATCACAAAGAAGTCAGTTTATACTTGAGCAGCCTTGTCATCACAAAAAGTAATGTGATGAGTTTTTGTGCAACCTCTTTTTCTCAAGCTAAAATATTGAGGTTGTACTCATTACTACAATTAAGTAGTGATGGGATGATATAACACTCATCACTTGTGTCACTAGGTGATTTTTCAAGTCCCTTTGTGTATTCATGAATCTTACCTTTTCTGGTTCTTCTACTCTGTTGTCTCCTTGGCTTTGAAGTTCTCAGATTGTTCTTCAATAGTTGACTCATTCTATGCATGTTTTTCCGAAGTTTAACAATTTTCGTGTTATTCTTCTTGAATTTCCAACATTTTTCCTGAACATATATGTCCCTTGCATCTACAAAAGGAGCAATGCATAGAGAGCTCAACTTTAGAGGATTCGGATACCTGTTTATCACAACAAACTGTTTCCTCTTTGTATGAATCAGCAGGAATGAAACATTTATTGGTGATTGAGGTTTTGCTGGAGAACCCAATACCATTAGTGTTACCAAAGGACTTTTTCCCAAACAACATAGCTGAGATCTTGTCTGAACTTCCTGAGAGCCTTTGTAAATCATACTTGAGGGTATCAATCTCATTCTCTTTGACAAACAATGTTTCAGTGAACTTCTCATTAAGTTTTTCCAACTCATGATTTTTCACTTTAAGAGATGATTCGAGTTATCCCACAGTTTTCTTCAAACATAGGTTTTCTCGATTAATTTCTTCACTTTTATTCAAGAATTATAAAATCTCCTTTTCTGACTTAGAATCAGAGGCTGAATCAGGATCAACAGATATTTCTGCACAATGGGCGGAATTTTCTGTCTGATATTCAGAAGTAAGCTCATCGGAGTTATCAAGTGAAACAATGATATCATTATTTCTTTGAAGAGAACTTCCGTCTTGAATAAATGAATCATCTTGGATCTCGGTTCGGGAGCACGGCTTTCCAGATTATCTGTTCCTCCTTAGGACATTTTTGACTTGCTGTGTGATCATAGGTATATTCTCTTCATCGTGATCAACACAACACTCATCAGCCCAAGACAAGCTTTCCTTTGAAGTTTCACTTGCTTTGGTTGTGGCTTCAAGGGAAAAAGTGCTATCTTTAGCCATATTGTGCTCGTAATCAAATATTTTCAACTTCCCAAAGAAATTGTTTCTGGAAAGAGTTTCAAGGTTATTTCCTTCCATGATGGCATATTTCTTAGACTCATATCTTGCTGGTAAAGATCGAAGAATTTTCATCACAATGTCCCTTTGGGGAATGGTCTTCCCTAATGCAAGACAAGCATTAAGACACTTTTTGATTAAACTCATCAAATGATTCTTCATCAGCCATACGAAGATTTTCCCAGTCAAAATTTAGGTTTTGAAGCCTAGCTTCTTTCTCTGAGGAATCTCCTTCGAATACAGTTTCTAAAATATCCCAAGCATCTTTAGACTTAGTGCAGGAAGTCACATGGTGTTGAAGATCTGGGATTATGGCGTGAATAATAGTGTTTAACCCGTCAGAATTATACTTTGCAGCACTTATCTCGGTTTCACTATATTGTCCTAATGGATTTGCAACAGAGGTTCCATCTCTAAAAACTGTTGGCGCATCGTATCCAAGTTTCCATGTCTCATCTTTGCAGTTTTATTTTCAGGGAACGTGCAAGATTTTTTGACATGAACAATTTGTCTACACTTGAAACGAAACTTGTTAAATTCCGAACAGTGCAAGGAATTAGTTTTGTTCATGATCACAACAAGACCATGCAAGAATTTAAGAGTATTTTTAATGGCTATAAAAAGATCTTTGTCTATAAATCTACCTTTATTGTATTCCTTAATCAAATTGATAGAGAATACTTTAAGGCTGCTTGACCTACCACTCTTGACGACGTATTCTTAACTTTGGTCCTTGTCAAAAGAACAATTATTTTTCCTTTAGATTCTTCATTCCCGATTATGAGATTGGTGGTCTCAGTAGGATTGAAATTATCTCGAAAAATGGACATCGATTTTCTAAACAAGAATTTCTAAAGAATCCTTAAGGAACTCTGGTCTACGTTAGAGGTAAACGAAAGAAACCTTTTGTTTATGGGTGAAAATCGTTTCTGCCGATTTCAGTAAATTCGGTGGGTGAGTGAGAAACTGGTTTAAACCCTAAACAAATGTGCTGCACGTGAGCACTTTGTAGATTCGAGAGATCAATCTGTACAAGTCCGGCCTAAACCAAGAAATGGCCGTTCCAGACTTGCTTCGGTCACAAAGTGGAGGAGAAGGGTTGATTTGGGGAGGGAAGCAAAGAAAGGTGTTGAGACAAAAATAGTTCTGGGAGAGTAGCGTCTCGACTTGTATCAGAAAGTGAAAGCTTAGGAAGCTTGCAAGAGATGAAAGCCTTTTTGGAGAGCTTGCAAAGTTGCCTTTTCTGAGAGTGTAGTATTTTTCTCCTGACCGAGACTTGTTGTCTGGTGGAAATAGGTAAGACCTATTTATACAAGTCGAGATTTGAAACGTACCCTGACCTCATGAAGGAAGAGAGTAAAGGGTGAAATAATGGGAGGAGGTGGTAACCACATGGTGTTAATGGGTGAAAACGTTTTCACCATTATTTCCTCTTTTATTTGACCGCTTTATTCCTTTTCACGCTTTCTTAATGTGAGCGTAGTGTACGCTGCATGTTGTGACCGCCAAACCAAAACCCTAGAAAGCATCCCCCAGTTTGTGTTGATGTCTCGAGTGTTGGTTGCATCTTGCATGCAAGTGGTGCTGCTAGGGACGCATGTGGCATGTGCCAATGGCATGTGCGGAATGCCTTCGTTGCGAGTTGCACCTCGAGCGTAAGTGGTAATGCCAGAGCTGCTAGTGGCGTGTGTGGCATGTGCCAACGGCATGTGAGGAATGCCTTGGTGGTAGGTTGCACGGTTTGCAAGTTAAGCTACCAGCGTGTGTGTTTGGCATGTGCCAATGGCATGTGCGGAATGCCTTGGTGGTAGGTTGCACGGTTTGCAAGTTAGGATACCAGCGTGTGTGTTTGGCATGTACGGCCATGTTGACCTAGTTGCAAGTCTTGCAAGCCTAGGGCGCTATATTTGGTGTGGGCCAAAGGCATAGCGGCTTGGAAATATGGCCTGCGATACGTGTTGGCATGTGCCAATGGCACGTACGGCCATGTTGACCTAGTTGCAAGTCTTGCAAGCCTAGGGCGCTATATTTGGCATGGGCCAAAGGCATAGCGGCTTGGAAATATGGCCTGCGATACGTGTTGGCATGTGCCAATGGCACGTACGGCCATGTTGACCTAGTTGCAAGTCTTGCAAGCCTAGGGCGCTATATTTGGCGTGGGCCAAAGGCATAGCGGCTTGGAAATATGGCCTGCGATACGTGTTGGCATGTGCCAATGGCACGTACGGCCATGTTGACCTAGTTGCAAGTCTTGCAAGCCTAGGGCGCTATATTTGGCATGGGCCAAAGGCATAGCGGCTTGGAAATATGGCCTGCGATACGTGTTGGCATATGCCAATGGCACGTACGGCCATGTTGACCTAGTTGCAAGTCTTGCAAGCCTAGGGCGCTATATTTGGCGTGGGCCAAAGGCATAGCGGCTTGGAAATATGGCATGCGATACGTGTTGGCATGTGCCAATGGCACGTACGGCCATGTTGACCTAGTTGCAAGTCTTGCAAGCCTAGGGCGCTATATTTGGCGTGGGCCAAAGGCATAGCGGCTTGGAAATATGGCTGCGATACGTGTTGGCATGTGCCAATGGCACGTACGGCCATGTTGACCTAGTTGCAAGTCTTGCAAGCCTAGGGCGCTATATTTGGCGTGGGCCAAAGGCATAGCGGCTTGGAAATATGGCCTGCGATACGTGTTGGCATGTGCCAATGGCACGTACGGCCATGTTGACCTAGTTGCAAGTCTTGCAAGCCTAGGGCGCTATATTTGGCGTGGGCCAAAGGCATAGCGGTTTGGAAATATGGCCTGCGATACGTGTTGGCATGTGCCAATGGCACGTACGGCCATGTTGACCTAGTTGCAAGTCTTGCAAGCCTAGGGCGCTATATTTGGCGTGGGCCAAAGGCATAGCGGCTTGGAAATATGGCTGCGATACGTGTTGGCATGTGCCAATGGCACGTACGGCCATGTTGACCTAGTTGCAAGTCTTGCAAGCCTAGGGAGCTATATTTGGCGTGGGCCAAAGGCATATGCGCGCTTGGAAATATGGCCCTAGTTGCGATCTTGCACGTGTTGGCATGTGCCAATGGCACGTACGGCCATGTTGACCTAGTTGCAAGTCTTGCAAGCCTAGGGCGCTATATTTGGCGTGGGCCAAAGGCATAGCGGCTTGGAAATATGGCATGAGATACGTGTTGGCATGTGCCAATGGCACGTACGGCCATGTTGACCTAGTTGCAAGTCTTGCAAGCCTAGGGCGCTATATTTGGCGTGGGCCAAAGGCATAGCGGCTTGGAAATATGGCCTGCGATACGTGTTGGCATGTGCCAATGGCACGTACGGCCATGTTGACCTAGTTGCAAGTCTTGCAAGCCTAGGGCGCTATATTTGGCGTGGGCCAAAGGCATAGCGGCTTGGAAATATGGCCTGCGATACGTGTTGGCATGTGCCAATGGCACGTACGGCCATGTTGACCTAGTTGCAAGTCTTGCAAGCCTAGGGCGCTATATTTGGCGTGGGCCAAAGGCATAGCGGCTTGGAAATATGGCATGCGATACGTGTTGGCATGTGCCAATGGCACGTACGGCCATGTTGACCTAGTTGCAAGTCTTGCAAGCCTAGGGCGCTATATTTGGCGTGGGCCAAAGGCATAGCGGCTTGGAAATATGGCATGCGATACGTGTTGGCATGTGCCAATGGCACGTACGGCCATGGTGACCTAGTTGCAAGTCTTGCAAGCCTAGGGCGCTATATTTGGCGTGGGCCAAAGGCATAGCGGCTTGGAAATATGGCCTGCGATACGTGTTGGCATGTGCCAATGGCACGTACGGCCATGTTGACCTAGTTGCAAGTCTTGCAAGCCTAAGGCGCTATATTTGGCGTGGGCCAAAGGCATAGCGACTTGGAAATATGGCTGCGATACGTGTTGGCATGTGCCAATGGCACGTGTTGCCATGTTGACCTAGTTGCAAGTCTTGCAAGCCTAGGGCGCTATATTTGGCGTGGGCAAAGGCATAGCGGCTTGGAAATATGGCCTGCGATATGTGTTGGCATGTGCCAATGGCACGTACGGCCATGTTGACCTAGTTGCAAGTCTTGCAAGCCTAGGGCGCTATATTTGGCGTGGGCCAAAGGCATAGCGGCTTGGAAATATGGCCTGCGATACGTGTTGGCATGTGCCAATGGCACGTACGGCCATGTTGACCTAGTTACAAGTCTTGCAAGCCTAGGGCGCTATATTTGGCGTGGGCCAAAGGCATAGCGGCTTGGAAATATGGCCTGCGATACGTGTTGGCATGTGCCAATGGCACGTACGGCCATGTTGACCTAGTTGAAAGTCTTGCAAGCCTAGGGAGCTATATTTGGCCTGGGCCAAAGGCATAGCGGCTTGGAAATATGGCCTGCGATACGTGTTGGCATGTGCCAATGGCACGTACGGCCATGTTGACCTAGTTGCAAGTCTTGCAAGCCTAGGGCGCTATATTTGGCGTGGGCCAAAGGCATAGCGGCTTGGAAATATGGCATGCGATACGTGTTGGCATGTGCCAATGGCACGTACGGCCATGTTGACCTAGTTGCAAGTCTTGCAAGCCAAGGGCGCTATATTTGGCGTGGGCCAAAGGCATAGCGGCTTGGAATATGGCATGCGATACGTGTTGGCATGTGCCAATGGCACGTACGGCCATGTTGACCTAGTTGCAAGTCTTGCAAGCCTAGGGCGCTATATTTGGCGTGGGCCAAAGGCATAGCGGCTTGGAAATATGGCCTGCGATACGTGTTGGCATGTGCCAATGGCACGTACGGCCATGTTGACCTAGTTGCAAGTCTTGCAAGCCTAGGGCGCTATATTTGGCGTGGGCCAAAGGCATAGCGACTTGGAAATATGGCCTGCGATACGTGTTGGCATGTGCCAATGGCACGTACGGCCATGTTGACCTAGTTGCAAGTCTTGCAAGCCTAGGGCGCTATATTTGGCGTGGGCCAAAGGCATAGCGGCTTGGAAATATGGCCTGCGATACGTGTTGGCATGTGCCAATGACACGTACGGCCATGTTGACCTAGTTGCAAGTCTTGCAAGCCTAGGGCGCTATATTTGGCGTGGGCCAAAGGCATAGCGGCTTGGAAATATGGCCTGCGATACGTGTTGGCATGTGCCAATGGCACGTACGGCCATGTTGACCTAGTTGCAAGTCTTGCAAGCCTAGGGCGCTATATTTGGCGTGGGCCAAAGGCATAGCGGCTTTGAAATATGGCCTGCGATACGTGTTGGCATGTGCCAATGGCACGTACGGCCATGTTGACCTAGTTGCAAGTCTTGAAAGCCTAGGGAGCTATATTTGGCGTGGGCCAAAGGCATAGCGGCTTGGAAATATGGCCTGCGATACGTGTTGGCATGTGCCAATGGCACGTACGGCCATGTTGACCTAGTTGCAAGTCTTGCAAGCCTAGGGCGCTATATTTGGCGTGGGCCAAAGGCATAGCGGCTTGGAAATATGGCCTGCGATACGTGTTGGCATGTGCCAATGGCACGTACGGCCATGTTGACCTAGTTGCAAGTCTTGCATGCCAAGGGCGCTATATTTAGCGTGGGCCAAAGGCATAGCGGCTTGGAAATATGGCCTGCGATACGTGTTGGCATGTGCCAATGGCACGTACGTCCATGTTGACCTAGTTGCAAGTCTTGCAAGCCTAGGGCGCTATATTTGGCGTGGGCCAAAGGCATAGCGGCTTGGAAATATGGCCTGCGATACGTGTTGGCATGTGCCAATGGCACGTACGGCCATGTTGACCTAGTTGCAAGTCTTGCAAGCCTAGGGCGCTATATTTGGCGTGGGCGAAAGGCATAGCGGCTTGGAAACATGGCCTGCGATACGTGTTGGCATGTGCCAATGGCACGTACGACCATGTTGACCTAGTTGCAAGTCTTGAAAGCCTAGGGAGCTATATTTGGCCTGGGCCAAAGGCATAGCGGCTTGGAAATATGGCCTGCGATACGTGTTGGCATGTGCCAATGGCACGTACGGCCATGTTGACCTAGTTGCAAGTCTTGCAAGCCTAGGGCGCTATATTTGGCATGGGCCAAAGGCATAGCGGCTTGGAAATATGGCATGCGATACGTGTTGGCATGTGCCAATGGCACGTACGGCCATGTTGACCTAGTTGCAAGTCTTGCAAGCCAAGGGCGCTATATTTGGCGTGGGCCAAAGGCATAGCGGCTTGGAAATATGGCCTGCGATACGTGTTGGCATGTGCCAATGGCACGTACGGCCATGTTGACCTAGTTGCAAGTCTTGCAAGCCTAGGGCGCTATATTTGGCGTGGGCCAAAGGCATAGCGGCTTGGAAATATGGCCTGCGATACGTGTTGGCATGTGCCAATGGCACGTACGGCCATGTTGACCTAGTTGCAAGTCTTGCAAGCCTAGGGCGCTATATTTGGCGTGGGCCAAAGGCATAGCGGCTTGGAAATATGGCTGCGATACGTGTTGGCATGTGCCAATGGCACGTACGGCCATGTTGACCTAGTTGCAAGTCTTGCAAGCCTAGGGCGCTATATTTGGCGTGGGCCAAAGGCATAGCGGCTTGTAAATATGGCCTGCGATACGTGTTGGCATGTGCCAATGGCACGTACGGCCATGTTGACCTAGTTGCAAGTCTTGCAAGCCTAGGGCGCTATATTTGGCGTGGGCCAAAGGCATAGCGGCTTGGAAATATGGCTGCGATACGTGTTGGCATGTGCCAATGGCACGTACGGCCATGTTGACCTAGTTGCAAGTCTTGCAAGCCTAGGGCGCTATATTTGGCGTGGGCCAAAGGCATAGCGGCTTGGAAATATGGCCTGCGATACGTGTTGGCATGTGCCAATGGCACGTACGGCCATGTTGACCTAGTTGCAAGTCTTGCAATCCTAGGGCGCTATATTTGGCGTGGGCCAAAGGCATAGCGGCTTGGAAATATGGCCTGCGATACGTGTTGGCATGTGCCAATGGCACGTACGGCCATGTTGACCTAGTTGCAAGTCTTGCAAGCCTAGGGCGCTATATTTGGCGTGGGCCAAAGGCATAGCGGCTTGGAAATATGGCCTGCGATACGTGTTGGCATGTGCCAATGGCACGTACGGCCATGTTGACCTAGTTGCAAGTCTTGCAAGCCTAGGGCGCTATATTTGGCGTGGGCCAAAGGCATAGCGGCTTGGAAATATGGCCTGCGATACGTGTTGGCATGTGCCAATGGCACGTACGGCCATGTTGACCTAGTTGCAAGTCTTGCAAGCCTAGGGCGCTATATTTGGCGTGGGCCAAAGGCATAGCGGCTTGGAAATATGGCCTGCGATACGTGTTGGCATGTGCCAATGGCACGTACGGCCATGTTGACCTAGTTGCAAGTCTTGCAAGCCTAGGGCGCTATATTTGGCGTGGGCCAAAGGCATAGCGGTTTGGAAATATGGCCTGCGATACGTGTTGGCATGTGCCAATGGCACGTACGGCCATGTTGACCTAGTTGCAAGTCTTGCAAGCCAAGGGCGCTATATTTGGCGTGGGCCAAAGGCATAGCGGCTTGGAAATATGGCCTGCGATACGTGTTGGCATGTGCCAATGGCACGTACGGCCATGTTGACCTAGTTGCAAGTCTTGCAATCCTAGGGCGCTATATTTGGCGTGGGCCAAAGGCATAGCGGCTTGGAAATATGGCCTTGTTGCCATCGTGCTCAGGGTGCGGCTTGGTTTGGCATTGTTTCCATGGTGCGCAGGGTGCGGCTTTTGGTTTGGCATTGTTGCCATGGTGCGCGATGATGCGGCTTGGTTTGGCATTGTTGCCATGGTGCGCAGGTGCGGCTTGGTTTGGCATTGTTGCCATGGTGCGCAAATATCTGCGGCTTGGTTTGGCATTGTTGCCATGGTGCGCAGTGCGGCTTGGTTTGGCATTGTTGCCATGGTGCGCAGTATGCGGCTTGGTTTGGCATTGTTGCCATGGTGCGCGAGTGCGGCTTGGTTTGGCATTGTTGCCATGGTGCGCAGGGTACGGCTTGATTTGGCATTGTTGCCATGGTGCGCGGGGGTGCGGCTTGGTTTGGCATTGTTGCCATGGTGCGCAGGGCGCGCTTGGTTTGGCATTGTTGCCATGGTGCGCAGATGCGGCTTGGTTTGGCATTGTTGCCGTGGTGCGCAGTATGCGGCTTGGTTTGGCATGGTTGCCGTGGTGCGCAGTACGCGGCTTGGTTTGGCATTGTTGCCATGGTGCGCAGGGTGCGGCTTGGTTTGGCATTGTTGCCATGGTGCGCAGTATGCGACTTGGTTTGGCATTGTTGCCATGGTGCGCAGTATGCGGCTTGGTTTGGCATGGTTGCCGTGGTGCGCAGTGTGCGGCTTGGTTTTGGAATTAGGGTTCTGTGTCGAAAACCCTAATCTGGTATTTTGAAAAATACCCCTATTAATTATTTACACCTGAGTTAAATGCTCTTAGATAATGTGTTGCGGGTAACACTAGGTCATGGGGTTTTACGATTTTACCCCTTGTTTAAAAACCACCATCAACATTAAGTCCCCTGCTTAGCTCGGAACAGGGGCTTTGTTGCGAGGTAAGCATAAGATGGTGACAGACTATCAACAGCAAACCGTAAAGAGAATTGAGGGGCTTGTCTGACCTTTTATAAATAGGATTTGGGATCCTTTTCTCTGGGAATTTTGCACAAATAGGGAGGCTGGCACAATTGGTGGGGCCAGTGCAGCTTGGGCGACGTTGGGAAGTTGCGTGAAACTGGGAAACTGAGTGTGCTAGCTGGTGGGACCGGCGCAAGGTGTGGAAGCTGTGCGTGCTTGCAGGCGTGACTTGGGCGGCCATTGAGAGGTCGGCGCAATTGGTGGGGCCGGTGCAACTTGGAAGCCGTGCTTGCAGGCGTGACTTATGTAAATAAAGAGGGAACAGACGTTTCTTCAGACAGCAAAGTTTCCTTATTTTGCTTTCCTTCACGTGCGGCTTCCATTAGGGCATCATCCATGCCAAAAAATCTGGAAGCATTATGTCTTTCATTGCTCCCTTTCCTTTTTAAAGGTTCTGTATTCAAACCCAAAGCAACTGCATCATCTCCCTCGTTTGAGAAAGGTTCTTCTTGTTGAATTTCTCTCGGTATGTTTTCTTCTTCTTTGGCGGACTGTCGTACACTTTACCGCCGCTTGTTGTATAAATGGAAAATTTCCCTTTTGTGCAGAGATATCCTGTTGGAGCATGCGTCAGTGTTATCGACGAGGATGACCTAGTCGTTCCCCTTCCTTCGAATCCGTCCTTGTTGACTGCTGCAGACTTGGAGGACGCTGATTTAGGGATTTATCTTACGAAATGGGATACAGCGAGAAGTCCCCGGTCATACTTCGGTTTGATATGATGGAATGTATGAACACGTGAATGTAACCTTCTGGCGTGCTTTTGGAGTTTTAGGTGCACATGTACGGATTCATGTTGAGAAATTCCCGTGGCTCGTAAAACCTCGATAGTGATGATGTTGAAATCGGTAATAACCCGGTTGAGGGAGTGAAAGCATCTTACGCCGGTAGTCTCCATGCATGACCTACTTTCATTATATCGCCTTGAATCCCCTCTCCACGGGATTTGATATATAAGCCTATCGTACTCTTACTTGATGTGATCTTTGTTGAGCGCCGCACCCTTGAAGAGTAGAGGACCTTGTTGTGGGTACGGATTTTTGGTGGACTGTTCTTCGTAGCTTAGATAGTGAAGGGATCCCATGTATATCTTCCGTCCTCAAGTATGGTTTACGTGTTTCCATCCTTGTAGTAATTGCTACTGCGGTGTGGCGGCATGACCGTAACACCGTGTTTTTAGCATGGCGAAATTATGTTTGGCATTTGGCGAGGGCCAATGTTGCATCATCATGCATCATTGTGCAATAAAAAAGAAGCAATCGTGGTGCACAATCATTGTGCAGTCTCCATGCATGACCTACTTTCATTATATCGCCTTGAATCCCCAATCTCCACGGGACGTGCATTTGCCTAGCTTTGATTTGATATAAGCCCTACCCCGCTCGTACTCTTGGGACTGATCATCCCCACACGGATGTGATAGCATCCCACTTACGGGATGCTCGAAAATTACATGATGACATTTTGATGACATCTTTCAACTTGAACCTTAGGGACTTCGCGTAGTATGGGATGCTCGGATCCTCCCTCTTGCGGCCTCACTTTTGTAAAGGGACATGTGCTCGAAGGTCTAAATTGTTGTTCGACTTCTATGGGACTTTTGCTCATGAAATCCAACTCGAAGAGGTGATGATGTTCTTGTGTTTTTAGCATGGCGCATGCACCCTTGAAGAGTTCAGAGGACCTTGTTTATGTTTGGGTACGGATTTTTCATTGGTGGGTGCACAATCATTGTGCACACAATCATTGTGCAATAGAACGGAGACTCTTCATTGCCGTAGCTTAGATAGTGAAGGATGCATAATCATTATGATCCCATGTATATCTTCCGTGCCGTAAGTGGATGCTCATACTTCCTATCAAGTTATAAAGAGATGGTAAGCAACGTAAATGGCAAGGGCTGGTTTACGTGTTTCCATCCTTGTAGTAATTGATGAATTCCTACGTAAAGGCAAAGCCGAGAGATGCATGAAAATGCATTGGTGAAGCTAAACCCTTTTGCGGGACAAGGGTAAGTTGGAACGGTGTGGAAGCTAGTGTGGCGGCATGCTTGCATGACCATTTGCCTTTGCCCGGGAAGGAGGCGTTGAAGCGAACGTTGATGCGAAGGAGGGGCGTTGAAGCTAATGTTGATGGAGAACGTTGATGTGTAGCTACTTCTGGAGAGAACGTTGATGTGTAGCTACTTCTGGAGAGAACGTTGAAACAACGTCTTGCAAATCTCAGAGCCTTGACGGTTACCATTTTGAAGTCGGAGACCGCGTCACGTTCTGTCAAACTCGACATCCCTCAAAAGAACAGAGGTTAGGAGTCCTCGCCCATCTATCGATCGTGCTTCCTATGAGAGGTTGGGGTTTGGGAACGACTTCCCTGGATGGAAACGCCTGTTTTCCTGATGTAGTGCAGTTGAGGGGTGCAAATATGTCTTGACGCTACGCCTTGGAGAAACATAGAATCTCACACAACTGTTTCATCATAGACTGTACGACTTTGTGGGCGAAGTTCCCATTGTGCGGGTCTTGACGAGGGAAGGGTCTCCGTGAACTCAGGAGAGTTGTTGATTTCCCTTGCTTTCAATTTTGGAGAAGTCTTTGCTGATCTTCACGTGTGACTAAATTGGATTGCTTATCCCCTTCTACTGGTCGCTCAAGAGAAACGCGAGCCTCTTCATCAATAAACGCGCGTCCTGCTGAAGTATCTTTTGTCTTTTCATCAAATCAACAGCGCTACAAGGAGGTCGGCTTCTTCCGGATCTTCCAAAGATCTTGC
This sequence comes from Papaver armeniacum, assembly GCA_023531295.1. Classification (NCBI taxonomy): domain Eukaryota; kingdom Viridiplantae; phylum Streptophyta; class Magnoliopsida; order Ranunculales; family Papaveraceae; genus Papaver; species Papaver armeniacum. The sequence continues at coordinate 668,748 of JAJJWW010015024.1, read as the reverse complement.
CCCGATGGTGGAGTAGCGTCTCTGGTGACGGTTGGAGCTGCCATGCTTGAAGAACCGTTGGGGTGACGGAAGTGGCTCTGGTTCTGGTGATCGTAAGTGTATCGTGCAGAGATGACACGGTTTTGATCACGAAGTGCTGGAGCCATGGCGTTGTTTCGAAGGGCGAGGATGGTGCTGGAAGGGCGCAAGATGTTAGCGCTGGAAGGATGCGAACTGTTAGCACAGAGTGTGGTACTGCGGCTGGCATGCGCGTGCGGCATGTGTGCCTGGCAAGCGCGTCTGGCAAGCGCTTCTGGAAAACGCTTCTGGCAAGCGCTGGCATGCGCGTCTGGCAAGCGCGTCGTGTAAGCGCATCCGGAAACGCGTCCGGTAGGCGCTAGATCGTCTTGGATTGGGCGCGCGGCTTGGATTTCGGTATGGTGTGGACCATTGGCTTGGCACGGTCTTTGCTTGGCGTGGCTTGGACTTGTTCCTGCGGTCCCAGTTGCCTCTTCCCATACGTAGCTCAAACAGGAAATCCTTTCTTGCAAACACGCCTCTCTCAAGTAAAAGGCGGCTTTCTTTGGAAGCAAGGCGCTTTGCCGGTAGCATCGCCGATTAGTCCCCAATTCTTTGGTAGCGTCTTCAGCGAGTCCCTATTTTCTGGTATAGTTTTAACAACTGATAACCGGGTTGTCTGGCAGTTGAGTCGGACTGAGTCGGACTGAGTCGCAAGTCCCCAATCGCTGGTAGCATCTTTAGCGAGTCCCCAGTTTTCTCGTGTAGTTTTTGCAACTGGTAACCGGGTCGTCTGGTAGTTGAGTCGGATCGAGTGGTAGCATCTTCGGCAAGTCCCCTACCATCTTGACATCTGGGTCGAAGAACGAGATCGATAGATCGACATTGTAGCCGATAGATCAATCCTCCCGCCGTGGTCGCCAATTGTTTATGGGTGAAAATCGTTTCGCCGATTTCGATAAATTCGGTGGGTGAGTTAGAAACCTGGTTTAAACCCTAAACAAATGTGCTGCACGTGAGCACTTTGTAGATTCGAGAGATCAATCTGTACAAGTCCGGCCTAAACCAAGAAATGGCCGTTCCAGACTTGCTTCGGTCACAAAGTGGAGGAGAAGGGTTGATTTGGGGAGGGAAGCAAAGAAAGGTGTTGAGACCAGAATAGTTCTGGGAGAGTAGTATCTCGACTTGTATCGAAAGTGAAAGCTTAGGAAGCTTGCAAGAGATGAAAGCCTTTTTGGAGAGCTTGCAAAGTTGCCTTTTCTGAGAGTGTAGTATTTTTCTCCTGACCGAGACTTGTTGTCTGGTGGAAATAGGTAAGACCTATTTATACAAGTCGAGATTTGAAACGTACCCTGACCTCATGAAGGAAGAGAGTAAAGGGTGAAATAATGGGAGGAGGTGGTAACCGCATGGTGTTAATGGGTGAAAACGTTTTCACCATTATTTCCTCTTTTATTTGACCGCTTTATTCCTTTTCACACTTTCTTAATGTGAGCGTAGTGTACGCCGCATCTTTGTGACCGCCAAACCAAAACCCTAGAAAGCATCCCCCAGTTTGTGTTGATGTCTCGAGTGTTGGTTGCATCTTGCGTGCAAGTGGTGCTGCTAGGGACGCATGTGGCATGTGCGGAATGCCTTCGTTGCGAGTTGCACCTCGAGCGTAAGTGGTAATGCCAGAGCTGCTAGTGGCGTGTGTGGCATGTGCCAACGGCATGTGCGGAATGCCTTGGTGGTAGGTTGCACGGTTTGCAAGTTAAGCTACCAAATGTGTGTTTTGGCATGTGCCAATGGCATGTGCGGAATGCCTTGGTGGTAGGTTGCACGGTTTGCAAGTTAGGCTACCAGCGTGTGTGTTTGGCATATGCCAATGGCATGTACGGCCATGTTGACCTAGTTGCAAGTCTTGCAAGCCTAGGGCGCTATATTTGGCGTGGGCCAAAGGCATAGCGGCTTGGAAATATGGCCTGCGATACGTGTTGGCATGTGCCAATGGCACGTACGGCCATGTTGACCTAGTTGCAAGTCTTGCAAGCCTAGGGCGCTATATTTGGCGTGGGCCAAAGGCATAGCGGCTTGGAAATATGGCTGCGATACGTGTTGGCATGTGCCAATGGCACGTACGGCCATGTTGACCTAGTTGCAAGTCTTGCAAGCCTAGGGCGCTATATTTGGCGTGGGCCAAAGGCATAGCGGCTTGGAAATATGGCCTGCGATACGTGTTGGCATGTGCCAATGGCACGTACGGCCATGTTGACCTAGTTGCAAGTCTTGCAAGCCTAGGGCGCTATATTTGGCGTGGGCCAAAGGCATAGCGGCTTGGAAATATGGCCTGCGATACGTGTTGGCATGTGCCAATGGCACGTACGGCCATGTTGACCTAGTTGCAAGTCTTGCAAGCCTAGGGCGCTATATTTGGCGTGGGCCAAAGGCATAGCGGCTTGGAAATATGGCCTGCGATACGTGTTGGCATGTGCCAATGGCACGTACGGCCATGTTGACCTAGTTGCAAGTATTGCAAGCCTAGGGCGCTATATTTGGCGTGGGCCAAAGGCATAGCGGCTTGGAAATATGGCTCTGCGATACATGTTGGCATGTGCCAATGGCACGTACGGCCATGTTGACCTAGTTGCAAGTCTTGCAAGCCTAGGGCGCTATATTTGGCGTGGGCCAAAGGCATAGCGGCTTGGAAATATGGCTGCGATACGTGTTGGCATGTGCCAATGGCACGTACGGCCATGTTGACCTAGTTGCAAGTCTTGCAAGCCTAGGGCGCTATATTTGGCGTGGGCCAAAGGCATAGCGGCTTGGAAATATGGCTGCGATACGTGTTGGCATGTGCCAATGGCACGTACGGCCATGTTGACCTAGTTGCAAGTCTTGCAAGCCTAGGGCGCTATATTTGGCGTGGGCCAAAGGCATAGCGGCTTGGAAATATGGCCTGCGATACGTGTTGGCATGTGCCAATGGCACGTACGGCCATGTTGACCTAGTTGCAAGTCTTGCAAGCCTAGGGCGCTATATTTGGCGTGGGCCAAAGGCATAGCGGCTTGGAAATATGGCCTTGTTGCCATGGTGCGCAGGGTGCGGCTTGGTTTGGCATTGTTGCCATGGTCCGCAGGGTGCGGATTTTGGTTTGGCATTGTTGCCATGGTGCGCAGTATGCGGCTTGTTTTGGCATTGTTGCCATGGTGCGCAGGGTGCGGCTTGGTTTGGCAATTTTGCCATGGTGCGCAGTATGCGGCTTGGTTTGGCATTGTTGCCATGGTGCGCAGGGTGCGGCTTGGTTTGGCATTGTTGCCATGGTGCGCATATGCGGCTTGGTTTGGCATTGTTGCCATGGTGCGTAGGTGCGGCTTGGTTTGGCATTGTTGCCATGGTGCGCGAGTGCGGCTTGGTTTGGCATTGTTGCCATGGTGCGCGATATGCGGCTTGGTTTGGCATTGTTGCCATGGTGCGCGAGGTGCGGCTTGGTTTGGCATTGTTGCCATGGTGCGCGATGATGCGGCTTGGTTTGGCATTGTTGCCATGGTGCGCGATATGCGGCTTGGTTTGGCATGGTTGCCGTGGTGCGCGATATGCGGCTTGGTTTGGCATTGTTGCCATGGTGCGCAGGGTGCGGCTTGGTTTGGCATTGTTGCCATGGTGCGCAGTATGCGGCTTGGTTTGGCATTGTTGCCATGGTGCGCAGTATGCGGTTTGGTTTGGCATGGTTGCCGTGGTGCGCAGTGTGCAGCTTGGTTTTGGAATTAGGGTTCTGTGTCGAAAACCCTAATCTGGTATTTTGAAAAAATACCCCTATTAATTATTTACACCTGAGTTAAATGCTCTTAGTTAATGTGTTGCGGGTAACACTAGGTCATGGGGTTTTACGATTTTACCCCTTGTTTCAAAACCACCATCAACACCTTTCAAAGCAATTTCCCATCAGGATATGTTTTAAGGATCGAATACAAACACAGACTTGTTAGGTCTAACCGTGTTTGCCTGCTCTGATACCAATTGAAAAACGCGGGGTTACCAAGTACACCACCAACTTTTTCGTTCGACAACCTGTATGGAAAAAATCTAATACAATTGTAAGTAGACCAACTAAATGATCATTGACAATATGTATATATAGTTTATATTTAGACAAGGATTCCGTATGTATATACACAAGGATTCTGTGAACCCGATTGTTAATAAGAGTACTTGGACGACCTCAAAAATCAATATCCAAAATCAATCTATTCGTATCCAAATAATCCAATCGGAACTCTTCCAAGTAATAAAACTTGTTATCTATCTTTCAAGACACGAATTCTACAAGAACGAGTTTTGTAATCGATCGTAATTATCTGGACATATCTACAAAGACTGAATACTGACAACTTGCGTAAATCTAATTATAAAGATGAACAATATAATGCGGAAAAGGAAAAACACAAGACACCAGAAATTTTGTTAACGAGGAAACCGCAATTACCGAAAAACCCCGGGACCTCGTCCAGATTTGAACACCAAACTGTATTAAGCCGCTACAGACGCTAGCATACTATCAGACTTCGGACTAGAATGTAATTGAGACCGAAACCGCCGTGCAAGTGATTCAGTTACAGTTGCACTCCTTAGGTTTCCTGAACCTCGCAAGGTTCTACTCACTTGATTCCCTTAGCTGACTTTCTTTATTGCCTAAGAGTTGCTTCAGCCGAAGTAGAGACTTTTGATACCAATATGCCTCTAACAGATAAGCCTATTTTATTTCCTTTTAGATCAAAGATCAAGGTGAGCAAATCTGTTTGCATTAGACAAGCTAGCAAACCACACAAATTCGGAACTTACAAATCCCGAAGAGCATCCTAGATTCTTAACCACCTATCAAGAACAATAGTCGAAAGATCAACTAAGATCAGTCTTTAGATATATATCTTGAGGAATCACAAAGTCTGAGACAAAGAGAACTTTGTGATTACTATCTATCTTGCCTGAAAGAGATTACGAAAACCTCGATAACAGAAAAGCAAGATCAGGATATACGAACTATCAAGGTAAAGATAGTCGGACCTAGATTCATGAATCCCCAAGGCGAAGTCTTTCAGTCGTAAACCTAATCATGTTTCTCAGAGGAAACCTAGGTTCATATAGGACGACTCTAGCAATCAACTAGGACACAAAGTGTCAGGGATTGAATTTCCCAGTTGAAGGAGCATCTCTATTTATAGTTTTTCAAGACTGAGGGTTTCTTAGAATTCAAGCTAAAGTAACTTGAGAATCAAGCAAACACTTTCTCTGTTTAGATGAAACACTGGTTAGGGTTTCAATTAAAAATGTGAGAAATAGTCTTGAAAATACAATAGAAGAATATATACTATCGTCCGATTATGGAACCGTGTGAAATGACTGTTCAGTTTGGCAAATATGCCATATGAACAATCAGCGAATTGGTGTTCATTTAAAACACTTACGAATCTAATCATGATGCACCCACATAAGTGTTTAAGTGATCAATGAATTCATAGAAGTTTTTAAGAGAGTCATACCAATGCTAAACATATTTAAAAAATAAGTCTTTGAGAGCATCTGCTAAATTCTACTAGGACCGTTGGTGAAACAGTTCATGAATCGTAAGGCTTGTTAACGAGTCAGGATACTACGATTCAGGAATTGGGTTTGCCAACCCTAAGAGACTGTCGAACTCATATGGCTACGATTCGTGAACCGGGTTCGCCAACTGCTAGCCTTCTAACACCTACACAAAAAAAATTGTTTACTATAGTTCGTGAACTGTCCCCAACTGAACTTAAGGTTTGCGAACTGGTTCGCCAACCTTCACTGTATTTTTGAAACTCAGATATTTATGGTTGCGAAATAGTTTTCCAACCTACCCTGAGCAGAAATATTAGATTTTCATGAAATTCTCTTATATGATGTTTGAAACATTCTCAAATGATAAAATCACTTATATAGGTGATTTCCAATTGATCCACAAAGTAATTCTCAAACAAAAAATTGTTTCGAACTAATATTGTTAAGGACCGTTGAACATATTTGCTAGAATCATATTTCGAAATTTTTAACAAGACAAGCTTGATCGAAAATTCTTCTTTGTAAATCTACACAGATAGAATGGTAAGGTAGTGAATAAAATAGAATGGCTTCAGTTATCACAAACCTGATACATAAGTTCTCCAAATGTCTTCGTCGATCTTCAGTCTTCGAGGATGATGTTTGATACTCAACTACCAAATTCTAACCTAGTCTGAGACTTGACTTAGTAGACTAAAAATAAAGATATAGTTTCGATCATCTAACATTGACAACAAGCTTGAGATAGAAAAACTTGTGGCTTCAACCGAGCATTGCTCTAACAACATCATTCAACTCGATGCCCAAGCGACGTAAGAAAGTGAAAATAGGCTTGCAATGGCCTATGTGAAAGTCCAAGTCAGCCCACTTGCCTGAACAAGACTCAGAAGCATGTGATGCATGCAATCAGCATTAGCCTTTATGGCCTTGTACCCTTTGCAAAACAATTTTGTTTTGAGTTTCAAATAAATAGAGATAATGTTTTCGTATGATATAGGCTTCACTGGGCAAGCTATGAAGCTATTAGTGCATCTTCGCTATATGCACTTTGATCTACCAGCCCTCCCTATATATGTCTTATTGACATTTCTACAACTAAAAGTTGGGGAGAACTTTGACATGCTTGCTTCATATTCATGGCCGTTCCCATGTATCTCTGAATAATGCGTCATGATGGCAGGATTTCCATCTTTGGCCTGATGGCCAATTCAAGTATTGCACCATGATGATGCAATCACTACGCCAGATTTGAGGATATTTGACAGTGGGCTTTCAGGCAATTTGATAAGAAAGCCCTGTCGTTTCATTTTTGATAGACCTTTGCTATCAAACTCATATTATGTACATGGGCCCCGGTTGGACTTCTATTATTGACGGGGTCAATTTGAGAACTCGAACATAATTTCATTTCAGATTATTTTCTTCCCCAATTATTTTCTTCTTCTTTTCGCTCTGCAGTTCAACACAGAAGGGGCGATCACTCTTCTCTATCAATTACTCTGAAGATTACATCATTGAAAGCTATCTGAATGATAAGTATAATATATTCTTGTCATTTTAATTTGATCGCAACTCTTGATTTCTCGATTTCGGAATCTAATTTCAGAAAAAAAAAATACGCTCCAAAAAAAAATATAAATCGTGTTATTTCAATTCGAATTTCTTTCTTATTGATAATCAAATCTCGGATCTGCAACAATCTAATCATTATCATCGTTTTGAATTAAAAACTTCGAATTCAACTAATTTTTCGCAATTTTTCCCATTTAATCTTTGCAATTCTTATTCTCGATTGAAAATCGAATTTAAGATTTGTAATCACCGTGTATTAATCTTTATTACCCATCAAACAAGAAGAATTGTCGACCTAATTAGAAAAATTTGGCATAACTCAAGTGAAAATTATTATTATTAATGATGAATGATGGTTTCGTTTATTAGGTTGTATATATGGATTATCTGGGACCTGAACTGATACATTGTTGGTTACATAGAAGCTACTCACCACTTCTCCGAGACCTGATAAACCTTTGACTTTTATCATTGCTGGTGCAGGTAACTATTTCATTCCTTACTCTTCCTGTGTTTCTTTGTTACGTTTAATCTACTCTTATTGTTTTTCCAATATGTTTATACTTGTGTGTTGTCTTTTACATTTGTGTCAAGGAAATTTTATGGGTAGTGTATAAGCTGAATATTTTAGACTACTTGCATTCATTAATGGAACCTTGTTTAGGTGGATGCTCCGGCTTGGATGGATAATGATGGACCTTGTTTGATTCGCTGCTGCTTGCAGCTTCCAGATATAACTATTACTTCAGAGGTCTGCAAAAGAATAAAAGATGCTGAGCGTAGCAAAGATTGTTACTGAGAAGGTATATATTTTTTCCATTTTAGTGTTTGAATTTGAATGTCTAGACATATGAGATATTTTGAGGCGATAACAGGTCAAGTTGCAGGGTTGGTATTGGGTCCGTAATTTTTCTCTAGTGGGATCTGTTCCTTAGCGAACATGGATTAACTATCTGCTTATACTTGTTGTTTTTGCCGTGTATAAATGGGAGACGCAGCTGTTCCTTAGCGAACATGGCATATCACTCTCATTTTAATCACTATTCCGCAGTCCTGTGAGTCTTTGTTTTCTTTTAATATCATTTGGATTTTGTATGTTGAAGTATATATAGATCACTGATACTTGGTAACTATGAAAGTGCAGAAAGATGTTTCTCGAGGCTTACCTATTCCTTTCTAGTGGTTACAGTCACTAGATAAGTACCATGTTTATAGGGTACTGTGTCTAATTGAAACAGTCGATAATGATTTGTTTTTGATGGACCCTCAACATCTTCTGAAACCATTGTCAAGTTTGTAACTTACTTGCATTTTATTTGATTTCGCCGATGTTCTTCCCGCACCCTTAAATTATATGCATCTTTTGCAAGTATGTAACATATCCTGCTATTTATATTTACTGCTCAGAAATTTGGGGTCTCCATGAGTGGTTTTCATGGACAGATTGGAAGAGTGTATTCTGATGACATCATCGTCACTTGATTGTTTGTTCATTCTATTTCGATATGCAGGACTATAGGCTTGGACCACGCATTTTGATGGCTACCTTTGATTGCTAGTATTTCTCTTGCACGTCTTTTATTGTTTTCTATTTTAGATCTCCAGGTTTATATGAATTTATTTATCAGGAATGTGATTGACAGGGATCTGGGAAATCTTAACAAACAATGAAATGCTTACATGGCCTGAGAAGATACGATTTGCTATTGGACTCTTGCCAGCAATGGTTGGTGGTCAGTCTTATGTGAATGCTCAAGATGGCTTCATGGTTAAAGAGTTGACGAGGAAACGGGTACAGAATCTAAATTCGTTTCATCAGTTACTATTCTTAGGGCTTTAGATTATCAACTATTGCTGCTTTATGGTTGCAATTATTTGCAAAATACCGGTGAACCAGTATTCAAGAAACACACAACCATTTTCTGGGGTAGTAAGAGAACACATCTTGAACCGATTCCTTCAGGTTTGACTATATTGAATTTAATGATGTTATGATTATGATGTGTACATGATAGAATTTATTTGAAATACATCAGTATTATCTGCGTATTTATGTTATGGAAGTAAATGATGTGCATAAGCCACTAATTTATCCAACTAGGAAGGCCATGTGTCCCCAAATTATGTAAAATTGTGTAGAAATCCAAACATGGCTCTGACGTTGGTCAAGAAAGGTTATTTTAATTAGGTTGATGTCTGTTATTTTAATGCTGCGTTGGTTTGGCAATCAGGCCATACACGTGGAGGTCGCATTTTACCACAAGCGAAAGGTTACTGCTGGAAGCCAATATAGTGATCCGCTAGAAAGGTTTAGTATTTCTAGTCTTCTTCGTTATAAAAAAATGTTTTTGAGTTCAAAATATTGGAAGCTTTCTTTATATTTTCCTAATATTCTTGATGTCTAACTCTCATCCATGATGCATATTCTGTCTTTCATGTTTGCAGGAAGAAATTCTGGAGCTACAGAACGACGTTGTAGCTTAACTATGAGATTGGCAAGAGCGAGCATTAGAATTTTGGGAAAATATTCAGGTAAGACGCGTTATTGCTGCGTGTCAGTTAGGTGCTATAACTTTTTCATTGAGAAGCTATTGCAGACATTATAGTGTAGCCTAATATAAAAATATATGTTTTTGCAGAGCAAACTCATGTCATACTTGTTTTATACAGTTTGTTCCCGCCAATGTATGAAGGATGTAATCTTTACGTGAGGAACCCTATGAACAACTTGAAGGTACAAAATCTATATAATTGTTTTATCCCTTCAATTTGATTCAACTAGGGACGTGTTTACTTTTGAAAAATCACGTGAGTTACAGATGCCAATGTTATTTATTCTGTCATGTGGAGCATCTTAAGAGTCTTCTTAGGTGAATTACTGCGCCATTGCACATTATAGGGTACTTACCCCAAGTGACTAGAATTACAATCTAACAATGAGAAGTACACAACATAGATCAGAGGTTTCTTTTATTGGGGTTTCAATGTTGTTCGCAGTTCTGATTTTTTATGTTTGTGCTTGATCATTTCTTGACAGCCTTGAGGGGATGTTTCTCTCATTTATATTCAGTATGTACGTTCGGTTGAAGTTTTGTTTCAGATTTGTAGGTTTATTATAAGTGATAGTCATGTTTGATTAAACTGAAAACATAAATATTCCGACCTCTGTATTGTGATTTTGTCATTAGATTCATGAAGACCTGAATTCTGCAGAGCCGTCATTGAGCTTAATATGATGTTCTGGTTTCTTTATGTTACACCAGAACTGATAGCAACACAAGGGATTATGTCAAATCCGACAAAGCTGTATTCGAGAGGTTTATTGAATCTAATTGCCATAGATGAGGTACGTATTTTCTGGATGTAATATCTCCGCATTACTTCATAATTCTGAAGAAATTATCTTAATTTCAGGTCGAAATTCTTTGTGGATTTCTTTGTGGATTTCTTTGATTATGCAAAGAAAATGCGCTTAATTCTTTGTGAATTTCTTGGTGTAGATGTGGAGGCCATGAAGAAGGAAGCTCGTAGTGTAAAAGTCTTCTTAGGGAGATTTTTTCTTCAAAAGCACTTGCATATAGTTTCACTGAGTTCACAGTAAACCATACCAGTAGCATTGTTGTTTTTGTATTCTGATAATCACTTAGGGTAATAACCCTTTTTTTTTTTAATTGATGTCGTCTTCTTGGATGTTGTTTGGACAAGGAATTCATATGAGATTGAACTTTTACAATATATGTCAATCTATTTTGAAGTTAAAAGTGTTCTTAACTCTTCATGTTACTTTATTTAAAATTTAAGCAATATAAGAAATTATTTTGTAATATAATTATTAAAAAAATTATATATTGGAGTAATTGACAGGTGATGCCTGTCAATTATTATTGACGCGCAAAGGCTGTAGTTTATTTTTGTTGATTATTGACAGTAGGTCACCATCAATTAGTGTTTTTGACACCTTTAAATATGACAGGCCATCCGACAGGCGAGGTCTGTCAATAATCCCTATTAATGACAGACCTGGCCTGTCGAAAAAGGTGACTTTTGGCGTAGTGAATATCACAATGGCCAGCCTCGTACTGGCGTGAAACGCCATCTATACTACGGTTATCCATCCTTCCACCGGATGATGCACCATGATGGCGAAAAATTGTTCTCGACTGGCCACTACTGGTGTAATACACTATGATGGTGCGATATTGGTTCTTGGCCAATATAACCTACGTAATGCACCATGATGGTGCAATATTGGCTCTTGGATAATCTCCAACTGGTTGTTACACAATAATGATACAACATTTGTCTTGGCCAACATTCCCTTTAACGTGCAACCAATGCTTTTAGATGGTGCTTCATCTTATGCAAATGACGCATCTTTGAGAATGCGTCATGCGAAAAGTGCGACTGTTACAAATAGAGCTTGGAAAAGACATGAAAATCCTTACATTAAACCAGTGTAGTCAAAATTGCTCTCCAAAGCCGATTACTCGCTACTCACTATATGACCGATTTGATTTCCGATTTTTAGCGACTAAGGCGGCCGATTTTGACGATTTGAACCGATTTTAGCAAAATGAGTTGGCGACTTTTCCGAGTTGGTTTTGCATGCACCAAAATCGAAAAGAAAATTTTTCGTAACCTCTCGTATGGGAGTTATCAAATGTAAACACCTCAAAAAACGTGATAAATAGGTTCAGTATTACAGTGTTACGCAGTTAATTACATGTTAGTGTTAAAATTTTAAATTTAATTAGGTCCAAGTCATGACCCATGAGTAGCAATATATAAATCTCTAAGAAAACATGTTCCGAGTTTTGGCGATTTCCAAGTCCGAACCCATTGCTCCGCGTATCAAGTTCTCCAACCGAGTAGGATCAAGAAGCAATTTCGAATAATTTGCATTAAACTGAATTTTGATGTGGCATGTATAGATGAAACAAACGGTGTCGATCTAACTTTAAGAAATTTTGCTTGTAATACAAATGAAGTTGGATATTGTAGGACCAAAGCAATAGACCTTGAACAGGCTGAAGCTAAAGCACTCTTGGAAGCGCGAGTTTGAGAAAGAAGTAAAGGAGTACAAGAGTTGCATTGCCAAAAATGTTATCACCGCTTTGAATATTAGATTAGATGCAATTAAGTGGACAACAAGAAATTTGATTATCTATTGTAGTAATATTTTGAACTCTTTTGTAACTTGGAAATGCACCCATATCCATAGAGCTAATGCGTTGGCTAAAATGGTATAGCTGGTGTTTCAGTTGAAGAACGGTCAAATAATATCCCTACTTGGATCACTCAATGACTCCATGGGGATAATGATATGTAATTTATTTCTATTCAATATATTTTGTTTTTGTCTTAAAAAAAACACACATGAAAGGTGGTTTAGTGGTGTGGGGCTGGACAGGGTAGGTGTCCCCTTATTTCTGTCCCTTAAGGGAAGTCCCCTTCCGGCAAGAAAAGAAAATACCATACATGCTATAAAATGTGCACGTTATCTTGGAGGTGAGATTGTGCATGTTTGTTCAGTCCCATTTGTTGACCTTCTGCCTGACATGCCCAAGTTCCCATTAAATGGTGTCCCGATGAGAGTGGAACAGAAAAAATTTAATCGACTCTCAATATTAAAGACGAAAGAACAGAAGTGCATCACAACACTTATTGACAACATATCCTACTTCTCCAGTTAGCAAAATTCCAAGAAAGCGGGAAAAATTCCAAGAAAGCGGGAAAAACAAAAACACAGTTCAGTTCGGTCAATTCACACAACCACCACGTAAAGTAGGAATTACTGTTTAATCCAGTTTTTGATGACCCAGTTAATGGCTAGTCCACCCGTGAAAAACATTTACTCCCTAGTCCAAAAATATGTTTTTGGACTAGATTATTTACTCGTTAGTCCAAAAACTTTGTGAAGATTATAAAGTGTTTTTTCTAAATGCCTAAAACACCCTTCCAAATCTAATTAGTATCAACACATGTAAATGTTACTAGTAGTATGTTACTACATACTAGTAGTATCAATACGGTGATACTACATATTAATATGTACTGTACTAGTAGTAACAAAAATATGTTACTAGTAAATTAGGTATCTGCTTTACTATACTAGTAGTAATATATGTACTAGTTTACTAGTATACTAGTAGTAATATGTAGTATTAATATTAATATGTAGTATACTAGTAAACTAGTTACTAGTTATTACTAGTATACTAGTAGTAATATGTAGTACTAATATTAATATGTTGTATGTATATTAGTATAACATAACAATATTAATATGTAGTATCAATGCATAACATTTATTTATATGTAGTACATAACATATTGATATGTAGTGTCAATACATAACATAACAGTATTTATTTATATGTAGTACATAAATATTGATACTACATATTGATATGTAGTGTCAATATGTAGATACTACATATTGATATGTAGTATCAATACATAACATAACAGTATTTATATGTAGTATCAATACATAACATATATATGTTACTAGTAACTAATGTAGTATGTAGTAATATACGTAGTAACATACATAGTGTTATATGTTAGGGTTAGTAGAGTAATTTTACTCTTTTCAAAACTTTTTTGGACTAACGAGTAAATATATTTTCCCGTTGGACTAGCCATTAACCCGGGTCGGGTTTAGTGGACTAAACAGCAAAGTTCTCCCACATAAATGGTATTACGTAGTAAAACTAGAGCATTCCTCACCGAAATCCTATGCTTTGGGTTTTCCCACCTGGCGTCATTAGGGGCGACCCTGAAAGAATTAGGGGCGACTGAATAAGACAAAATAGGTTGAAAATACTTATATGTCCCTTCATAATCGGTAGTTTGGTATTTTTATCTACGGATTGTGACTATGTTCTTCTCTTCTTTGAGAAATCCAAAATTCCATTGGTTTTGAAAATTTTGAATTTGGGACTACTACCACAATTGGTAGATAAATAATATCACGATATAATAATCATCACGAAACTACCGATTGTGCAAATAGAGAAATTCATAATTCCACTGGTTTTTGAAAATTTCAAATTTGGGACAACTACCATAATCGGTAGATAAATGAACATCGCCAGACTACCGATTGCACAATCAGTAGATAAAAAACATCACGAAACTACAGATTGTGCCAATAGAGAAATTCAAAATTCCATTGGTTTTTGAAAATTTCGAATTTAGGGCAACTACCACAATCGGTAGATTAATGAACACCACCAGACTACCGATTGTATAATCGGTAGAAAATAAACATCACGAAACTACCGATTGTGAGAGTAGAGAAACTTAAAATTCCATTGGTTTTTGAAAATTTCGAATTTAGGGCAACTATCACAATCGGTAGATAAATGAACATCGCCAGACTACCGATTGCACAATCGGTAGATAAAAACATCACGAAACTACCGATTGTGCAAATAGAGAAATTCAAAATTCCATTGGTTTTTGAAATTTCGAATTTAGGGCAACTACCACAATCGGTAGATAAATGAACATCGCCAGACTACCGATTGCACAATCGGTATATAAAAAACATCACGAAACTACCGATTGTGAAAGTAGAGAAACTCAAAATTCCATTGATTTTTGAAAAATCTGAATTTGGGGCAACTACCATAATCGGTAGAAAATTAACATCACAAAATTACTATTTTAACTACCAATTATAATTTTCGTAACACAAACCAACACACATCGATATAAACTATCGATTGTAGTATTGTTTACCAATTATGGTAGTTCCCAAATTCGAAAAATTTGAGATTTTTTCAAATTTCAATTTTGGGGAAACTTCACAATCGGGAGACATGGTAAATAAATACCCTCCGATTGTAGATTATTTTAAAATAACAAAACTTTAAAACTACTGTTGATGGTGGTTTTTAGCTTAGGATTAAAATCGTAAAACCATAGCCAGACAGTGACGTCACAGGACTTAAACACATTTATTGAACCCTTTAATATGTCTGCGAGAAAATTACCAGGATACCTTTTTTCTAATTAATTACTAATTAGGGGTTCGATAGGCCAAAACCCTAATTCCCACGCCACCTGTGTCAATGGCAAACCGTGCCAGCCACACCTGCCGGGCCAAGGCATGCCAACCATGCTAGCCGCACCCTTGTGCCAATGGCAAACCGTGCCAGCCACACCCACCGCGCCAAGGCATGCCAACCATGCAAGCCGCACCCCTGTGCCAATGGCTCATCATGCCAGCCACATCCTACCGCGCCAAGACATGCCAACCATGCTATCCGCACCCCTGTGCCAATGGCAAACCATGCCAGCCACACCTACCGCGCCAAGGCATGCCAACCATGCTAGCCGCACCCATGTGCCAATGGCAAACCATGCCAGCCACACCTACCGCGCCAAGGCATGCCAACCATGCCATCCACACCTACCAAACCCTTGGCCCCACATGCCAAGCCAAACCGCACCTTGCCTTGGCCCTAGCCATGCTAGCCGCGCCATGTGCCAACGGCATGCCAAACCCTTGGCCCCACCATGCCAAGCCAAACCGCACCTTGCCTTGGACCTAGCCATGCTAGCCGCGCCATGTGCCAACGGCACGCCAAACCCTTGGCCCCACATGCCAAGCCAAACCGCACCTTGCCTTGGCCCTAGCCATGCTAGCCGCGCCATGTGCCAACGGCATGCCAAACCCTTGGACCCACCATGCCAAGCCAAACCGCACCTTGCCTTGGCCCTAGCCATGCTATCCGCGCCATGTGCCAACGGAACGCCAAACCCTTGGCCCACATGCCAAGCCAAACCGCACCTTGCCTTGGCCCTAGCCATGCTAGCTGCGCCATGTGCCAACGGCATGTCAAACCCTTGGCTTCACCATGCCAAGCCAAACCGCACCTTGCCTTGGCCCTAGCCATGCTAGCCGCGCCATGTGCCAACGGCATGCCAAACCCTTGGCCCCACCATGCCAAGCCAAACCGCACCTTGCCTTGGCCCTAGCCATGCTAGCCGCACCATGTGCCAATGGCATGCCAAACCCTTGGCCCCACCATGCCAAGCCAAACCGCACCTTGCCTTGGCCCTAGCCATACTAGCCGCACCTTGTGCCAACGACATGCTAAGCCCTTGGCCCCACCATGTCAAACGCACCTAGCCACGCCACCATGCTGGCCTTCCCTACGCGGCTACCAAAAATGAAGACGTGCGACGATCAACGGTCCCCCTTCAATCCCAGGAGCAAATCCTAGCCATCCAAGGTTACCACACGACGCATGGTAACCTTTGGCCCGAAAACCTAAGTTTGGCCACGCCAAACCATGCCATGCCAATGGCATGCCAACATAGCCGCGCCACCATGCTGGCCTTCCCTACGCGGCTACCAAAAACGAAGGCGTGCGACGATCAACGGTCCCCCTTCAATCCTAGGAGCAAATCCTAACCATCCAAGGTTACCAGACGACGCATGGTAACCTTTGGCCCGAAAACCTAAGTTTGGCCATGCCAACGGCATGCCAACATAGCCGCGCCACCATGCTGGCCTTCCCTACGCGGCTACCAAAACGAAGGCGTGCGACGATCAACGGTCCCCCTTCAATCCCAGGAGCAAATCCTAACCATCCAAGGTTACCAGACGATGCATGGTAACCTTTGGCCCGAAAACCTAAGTTTGGCCACGCCAAACCATGCCATGCCAATGGCATGCCAACCTAGCCGCGCCACTATGCTGGCCTTCCCTACGCGGCTACCAAAAACGAAGGCGTGCGACGATCAACGGTCCCCCTTCAATCCCATGAGCAAATCCTAGCCATCCAAGGTTACCAGACGACGCATGGTAACCTTTGGCCCGTAAGCCTAAGTTTGGCCACGCCAAACCATGCCATGCCAACGGCATGCCAACCTAAACGCGTCACCATGCTGGCCTTCCATACGCGGCTACCAAAACGAAAGCGTGCAACGATCAACGGCTATCTTTCCTCTTGAGATGCAAAATCTCGACCTTCGAAGGTCACCAAGATAGCAAGTCTCCCCAGTGCGACTTGCCAGGCAACAACAACATGCTACATGTTTTTCACAAGAACATTCGAGATATCAACACATATCACAAACTGGGGGATCCTCTTTGGGTATTGGTTTGGCGGTTTACAACGTGCGGTGTACACTACGCCCGTCATAAGGATGAGGCGGTTAGTAAATACAGGGAGTTAATGGTGAAACGTTCTTTTTATGGAACATCAATTCCATGCGTTAACGGTTTTATGGAACATCAATTCCATGCGTTAACGTTACCACCTCCTCCAATTTATTCACTCATTTTTCCATTCCTTAATGAGACCAGAGTACGTTTCACTTTGACTTGTATAAATAGGTCTTACCTATTTCCACCGAACAAGAAGTTCAGTCAGGAGGAGACCCCACTTAGAAAATATTTGCTAACTTTCCCATCTGTTAGATTCCCACTTTCTGATACAAGTCGTAACACAACTACTCTTCCAGAATCAACTATTGTAGTCTCATTACTTTCCTTGCTTCCCTCCCCAAAACCAACCCATTCTCCTCCACTTTGTGACCGAAGCAAGTCTGGAACGGCCATTTCTTGGTTTAGGCCGGATTTGTATAGATTGATCTCTCGAATCTAAAGTACTCCCTTGTTGTACATTGTTTAGGGTTTAAATTCGTTTCTGACCCACACACCGAAATTACCGAAATCAGCAAAAACCATTTTCACCCACAAACAATTGGCGACCACAGTGGGATATTGATCTTTCGGTTACAATGTCAATCTTCGACCATCGATCTCATGCTTCGACCCAGACATCAAGATGGTAGAAGCAGGCGATCCGCTCAAGGATCGACGACTCAGTTACCAGACGGCCCGATTATCATTCATGACACGACAAGGGATGACTGGGGACTTCCAAGAAAATTGAAGCAAACGATCCGCCCGAGAATCAGCAACTCGGTTATCAGGAAACTCAGTAACGACTGGGGACTTTCTACAATCACGGCGGCGCTTCCCATAAAACTCGCATTACACCCTAAGGTTCCCTTTTCATCAGGAGACCTGAGAAACCGAGTAAGTCTTACCTAGACAAGATACGTGGTTTGCTATTTCAAGTTTCCATGAGAATGAAAAAACTGATAGTCATGTTATGTTTCATCCCATGTCATCTACCAAACGTACGGTTCCATGGTTTTCCTGGGATGCTTGCAACACTTTCAATCATAACCAAGACAACATTCATTCCTAAACAATTCATTCCAAAAGAATAATCCAAAACCATCAAGGTAACATTTATCTGTCAACCCAAAAAATCTAGAAAATCAAAACCATAAACCAGGCGTTTCCATTTGCCTTTCAAAAAAAAAAAAAAAAACCTAAAAATAGGAAGTTCAAAAGACAGAAATGTATTCAAGGAAAGTTTTCCAACAGCGGCTTGCTCCTCTTAGCAAAGGCCTCCCTCGTGCTCTGGAGAGTCCCCCTTTTCAACTTCACCTGCCTGCATAATTTTTTGAATTCCGCTTCCTGCTTCTTCACCATGTCTGCGGAAGGACCTTCGATTATTTCGACCAGCAACTTTTCGACCTCGGAGAAACCGTCAGCGAACCAAGGAGCATTGAAGTCGAACTCTATACACATATCGTGATGGAACCTCCAGCTTTAGATTACATCCCGAGAAACCGTGTAACCATTCACGTTGCGCATGTCGTCAACCGAAGACAAGGCTTCCTCTACACGCTTGACCAGTGCGTATCGGCTAGTAATCTTCTTGGTCGTGGCAATATGACCATATATTTCCCATATCTTGGTGTATAACTCCGCGTGTTTAGCTGGCACGCTAAATCCCCCAATCAACACGTGACCCGGATAAGGAACCAGGTATGGAGGAACAAAGGTGGCGCCTGCGACTGCATCAGTAACTGGCAAAGGATTCCTAACAACAATTGCGCCAACATTCACATGAGCAATCCCCATTGTCTGAGTCACAACGACGCTTCCATCTTGATCGGCCTCTATTTCAAAGCCACCAGGTTTGGCTGACACGGCTGGAGACGAAGCCGTGTCTCCACCAGCTTCCATCTCAAGTTCATCTTCAAAACCGGCTTCGCTCTGTGATATCACGGCTTAGACACTCTCCAAAAAAAAAAAAAAAAAAAAAAAAAGGAAAATGAAGAAGAAGAAAATGGAGAAGACTCACTGATTCACTTTCAGACCGACTGGAGGGAGATTCAGCACTACTATCAGAAGAACTACTTTCGCCATCTCTGGACTCTGAGCTTTCATCATTCTTGGGTTCTCCATCGCCGTGGACAGGCTCAGCACCGCCACCCTCCATCTCGGGAAGGGTCGTTTTCTGATAACTTGCAAGCTTGGTAAAGGCTTTCACGTTGCCGAGACGCTGGACGAGATGCAAAGGAGGATACTCATAAAGGAAAACAAGGATATGCACGATCTAACTAAAGTCAAGAGGAAAATCATACGTACCCGCATATTGGAAGAACTAAAAGTCGGTAGAGCTAACCTGACTGGAAACCGCCTGCACGATTTTTAGACCTTCGCTCCTTCGCTTGGGGACTGTCCGCGTCCGGACCGACGGATTTTCTTTTGGATAAAGAAGTATCCCTAAACAATGGATGCTTTGCTAAGATCGCGACAGAAGGCCTACCACGGGTGTTCTCCACTACGAGCTTCACAAATTCCTGGATGACAAGGAATTCATTCTGCCAGAACGTGTTATACTTGGAAGTAGTCGAAGGATTTCGTTCCGAAAGCAAGAAAGGGAGACTTTTGCCCGGCAAGAGAACACTAGCATCGAGAACGTCCGGAAGTGAGTCCTCTGGAGTTACCAGTTGACGAACGAGAGGGATCCCTTGGTCGAAACCCATATGCCGAGCTGCCCGGTCGATATTGTAGGAGACTGCCTGACACGATCCTCGGAAGAAAGACAGTATATAACCAGACGTACAACTTCGCATGAATACAACCTCGCCGACGCCCAGGTTCCCTTCGTCAGAAAGCAAAGACATGTTTGGAACAAAATCAAAAGTATTAACTTGGACTATGGATGTACACACTGTGGCCCATGGACGAAAATTAACAGCACACGAATTATCGAGGAAATCATCCAGGTTTGAGCCAACTCTTGGACGCCTATTCGACCAGCGAAGTATTCTCGAGCCACCCCAAGGTGCGGGGAGTGAAGCCAACGGTTTAGGAGCGTATTTTTCAAAATGCTCCCATAGCCACGCCTGGAGAAAAGCAACGTGAACATACGAGTCCACTTTCATGTAACCATTTGAAGCGCGCATGTCCATAGCCAGATGATCCAAGTGCGTGTACAGAGAACCGAGAAACAAGCCACCAATGGGGAGAACGACTCCTTTCGCCAATCTTATAGCAAAATTGATGAGTTCCGGCCTTATCTCCTTTTTACCAGAGCCATCATCGAAAACATCCCGGGACAACCAAAGAGCCAAGAATGCCGCGACATGGAGTGTACTATTCTTTGATCCGGTGCCAGCTCATCGGAAAACCATTGAGACATCCACCAGATATAGAAACACTTCATCTCGTTCTCTTTCCGAACAAACCCTTTCGACTTCGCAACCAGGGCGATACGCATTTTTTCTTCATCATCTGACAGCTTGATGTTAAGGTTTCCTGTCATGGGAAGATTCAGCAGGATGGCCACACTTTCTAAGGATATAGTCATTTCTCCCCACCTGCATATGGCCGTGTGAGTATCTGGACACCACCTGGAGATGAAAGCAACCAATCCCGGGATGTCTTTCCTAATTTGAAGTGATGCAGAAGCCGTGACAACATCAATGATTTGCGCCTTGGTCAAACTATCTCTTACACAATCTTGACTTATCATAAATTGCATCCACTCATCAAAGGAACGTAATGGACTCACAGAGATTTTGAAATCAATAAGAGAGGCGGAATACTCTTTCCTCTGAAGACAAAACCGTATTACATTTCCGGGCGGAACCGACCGATCCCCTCCCTCACTCTTCGGATCGGTCAGAAGAATCGGTGCATGTTTAAGATGACTTCTCCTGGCAGAAACTATCGTGAATAATCTATCAGCCACGTTTGGCTTGGAATTACCGACATCCTTTGGTATGGCAGAAATTGTTGACATCCTAACGAAAATTCTCTTACGCTGCTTTCGTCCTCCGAGATAACTACAATGGAGCAATACGAGGAGAAATTATTACGAAAAGTGCATGGAAATTATTTTATCAGACGCAGGGGAGCCGTCCCGGACGCAAACCAATTGGTTCAAAAATCATTTTACACATACGCGAAGAAATGGGGACTGACAGACTCTGCGTCGCCACGTTATGCAGTGGGAAATTCGCGCCCGGCCAAGTAGGCGCGCATCACCACGAGAACCATGCATACGACCACACCAAAAAAAAAAAAAAGGGGGGGGGGGGGAACCCTAAAAGCTAGATTTTCGCAAGAAGGGAGTAACAATGTTCGTGCACATCTACTTCGCACAATAATTGAGGCGGTCAACATTGCTACGGTATTCACGCCTAAACACTACTATGAGCTCGTGCAAAACATACCTACGGCCCGAATTCACGCCAACACAGAAGGCCAACACTTTCTACAAGGTCATGAAAAAGGTACGCCCACAACTAGGGTTCGCGCCAACAAAAGAAAGCAAAAGGAAACAAGTTAAAGAGGAAGCACCGGAAGACATACCTAGTCCACTCGTCCGTTTCACCGTTACCACACAACAAGAGCAAAAAATATATGATGGATGCGTGAAGTAAAGGGAGAGGCCGGCCCCCCTTTTATAGACGTGATGCTTGGGAGTTTGAATAAGGAAATGACTTCCTATTAGAGTCAAGTAAGGAAAAAGAGGCAACTTGGCCCGTGAAAATAAATCACCAAGTCGTCCGCGCCATGCCTTGGCCCCACCACGCCAAGCCGTCCGTACACGCCTCGCCTTACCAAACCACGACTCACCTTGGCCCACCGCGCCAAGCAGTCCATGCACGCCTTGCCTCACCGAACCACACCTTACCGTGACCGCACCAGCACCAGCACCAACTCGCCGAGCCAGCGTTATGATGTTTTCCTAACCCAGCCAAGATGATGAGTGACCAGACTAAACCGACGATTCTCATCTCACCACTTCACGGTCTACACCGCAAATAGAAACTATACAAGGCTGCCAACACGGGAAGCACAAACTCTCTTCACCCCTCGAAAAAGGTTAGTCGGACCTTCCTGACCATCTTATCACGGCTTGTTGTTTCGATTTCGTGTCATAGCCTGTCACCATCTTATGCTTACCTCGCAACGAAGCTCCCGTTCCGAGCTAAGCAGGGGCTTAATGTTGATGGTGATTTTAGCTTAGGGTTAAAATCGTAAAACCCTAGCCAGACAGTGACGTCACAGGACTTAAACGCATTTATTGAACCCTTTAATATGTCTGCGAGAAAATTACCAGGGTACCTTTTTTCTAATTAATTACTAATTAGGGTTTCGATAGGCCAAAACCCTAATTCCCACGCCACCTGTGCCAATGGCGAACCGTGCCAGCCACACCTGCCGCGCCAAGGCATGCCAACCATGCTAGCTGCACCCTTGTGCCAATGGCAAACCGTGCCAGCCACACCCATCGCGCCAAGACATGGCAACCATGCTAGCCGCAACCATGTGCCACTGGCTCATCATGCCAGCAACATCCTACCGCGCCAAGGCATGCCAACCATGCTAGCCGCACCATGTGCCAATGGAAAACCATGCCAGCCACACCTACCGCGCCAAGGCATGCCAACCATGCTAGCCGCACCCCTGTGCCAATGGCAAACCATGCCAGCCACACCTACCGCGCCAAGGCATGCCAACCATGCCAGCCATACCTACCAAACCCTTGGCCCCACATGCCAAGCCAAACCGCACCTTGCCTTGGCCCTAGCCATGCTAGCCGCGCCATGTGCCAACGACATGCCAAACCCTTGGCCCCACCATGCCAAGCCAAACCTCACCTTGCCTTGGCCCTAGCCATGCTAGCCGCGCCATGTGCCAATGGCACGCCAAACCCTTGGCCCCATATGCCAAGCCAAACCGCACCTTGCCTTAGCCCTAGCCATGTTAGCCGCGCCATGTGCCAACGGCATGCCAAACCCTTGGCCCCACCATGCCAAGCCAAACCGCACCTTGCATTGGCCCTAGCCATGCTAGCCGCACCATGTGCCAACGACATGCCAAACCCTTGGACCCACCATGCCAAGCCAAACCGCACCTTGCCTTGGACCTACCCATGCTAGCCGCGCCATGTTCCAACGGCATGCCAAACCCTTGGCCCCACCATGCCAAGCCAAACCGCACCTTTCCTTGGCCCTAGCCATGCTAGCCGCACCATGTGCCAACGGCATGCCAAACCCTTGTCCCCACCATGCCAAGCCAAACCGCACCTTGCCTTGGCCCTAGCCATACTAGCCGCACCATATGCCAACGGCATGCTAAGCCCTTGGCCCCACCATGCCAAACGCACCTAGCTGCGCCACCATGCTGGCCTTCCCTACGCGGCTACCAAAAACGAAGACGTGCGATGATCAACGGTCCCCCTTCAATCCCAGGAGCAAATCCTAGCCATCCAAGGTTACCAGACGACGCATGGTAACCTTTGGCCCGAAAACCTAAGTTTGGCCACGCCAAACCATGCCATGCCAACGACATGCCAACATAGTCGCGCCACCATGCTGGCCTTCCCTACGCGGCTACCAAAAACGAAGGCGTGCGACGATCAACGGTCCCCCTTCAATCCCATGAGAAAATCCTAACCATCCAAGGTTTCCAGACGATGCATGGTAACCTTTGGCCCGAAAACCTAAGTTTGGCCACGCCAAACCATGCCATCCCAACGGTATGCCAACATAGTCGCGCCACCATGCTGGCCTTCCCTACGCGGCTACTAAAAACGAAGGCGTGCGACGATCAACGGTCCCCCTTTAATCCCAGGAGCAAATCCTAACCATCCAAGGTTACCAGTCGATGCATGGTAACCTTTGGCCCGAAAACCTAAGTTTGGCCACGCCAAACCATGCCATGCCAACGGCATGCCAACCTAGCCGCGCCACCATGCTGGCCTTCCCTACGCGGCTACCAAAAACGAAGGCGTGCGATGATCAACGGTCTCCCTTTAATACCATGAGCGAATCCTAGCCATCCAAGGTTACCAGACGACGCATGGTAACCTTTGGCCCGTAAGCCTAAGTTTGTCCATGCCAAACCATGCCATGCCAACGGCATGCCAACCTAAACGCGTCACCATGCTGGCCTTCCCTACGCGGCTACCAAAATGAAAGCGTGCAACGATCAACGGCTATCTTTCCTCTTGAGATGCAAAATCTCGACCGTCGAAGGTCACCAATCTAGCAAGTCTCCCCAGTGCTACTTGCCAGGCAACAACAACATGCTACATGTTTTTCACAAGAACACTTGAGACATCAACACATATCACAAACTGGGGGATCCTCTTTGGGTATTGGTTTGGCGGTTTATAGCGTGCGGCGTACACTACGCCCTTCATAAGGATGAGGCGGTTAGTAAATATAGGGAGTTAATGGTGAAACGTTCTTTTTATGGAACATCAATTCCATGCATTAGCGGTTTTATGGAACATCAATTCCATGCGTTAACGGTTTTATGGAACATCAATTCCATGCGTTAACGTTACCACCTCCTCCCATTTATTCACCCATTTTTTCATTCCTTAATGAGACCAGAGTACGTTTCACTTCGACTTGTATAAATAGGTCTTACATATTTCCACCGAACAAGAAGTTCAGTCAGGAGGAGACCCCACTCAGAAAACGTTTGCTAACTTTCCCATCTGTTAGCTTCCCACTTTCTGATACAAGTCGTAACACAACTACTCTTCCAGAATCAACTATTCTGGTCTCATCACTTTCCTTGCTTCCTTCCCCAAAACCAACCCATTCTCCTCCACTTTGTGACCGAAGCAAGTCTGGAACGGCCATTTCTTGGTTTAGGCCGGATTTGTACAGATTGATCTCTCGAATCTAAAATACTCCCTTGCAGTACATTGTTTAGGGTTTAAATTCGTTTCTCACCGACACACCGAAATTACCGAAATCAGCAGAAACCATTTTCACCCACAAACAACTACATATGTACATATTACCCTCCGATTATCCTAACATCTACCGATTATGGATGGAAACTACCGATTATAGTTTTATCTACCGATTATGGAGGGTATAATTTCCATTTCGAAAAATCACCGATAAGGGATGACTTAATTTAGGGTTTGGGTGACCTTTTTTGTCTTTTTGTGTCGCCCCTAATTCTTTCAGGGTAGACCCTAATGACGCCAGGTTTTCCCACCGATCCAGCCTAGTTTTCATTCAACCTATATAAAATGACAGGTGAGTCTGTTCGTTTCTATTTGTTAAGTTTTGAAATCTTTTTTCCAAGTTTACCCCTCAAGTAAAGTTAGATACCAACCATAGTCAGGATTTATTTGGGTTTCTGAGGTTTACCCGGATAGGAAAGATAGGAAACGGATACTAGTTTAGAGAGTTGTAGTTTACAGAGAGTTATATCCCGATTCTTCCATTTCTCTTTCAGTTTCTCTGTTCCAGTTTTCTCCTCCCTCTTCTTCCTCATATGTAACTTTGTCGAGATTCAGAGACAGATAGACATGAATTCATCAAATCCAGACGGTATAGGTATGTATCTCTATTTAATTTTTACATTTCCATTATTAGATTAGAATAATTTTGGAACCATAGTTAGGTTTTATATTTGGGTTAGGAGAAGTGGGTGGGTTTGAGAAACCGATCGGAATAAGAGTAATGTGTAGAGATGTTTCTGGCCATGTTTTTTCTCTCAATTCAAAACCGATTATTTTTTGTCTCAATTTGGGTTAGGAGAAGTGGGTGGGTTAAACACCCTCCGGAGTAGAAATTGATGGATAATGCGTCGTTCAGTTATTTGTTCTCGACCAGAGATGAGTTTTAATTTCATTAATTCCAAACCCTAATCATACTGTACACGTATGGGTAAGTTAATGTTTTTGAAACCTCAATTCACCTGCTCTGTGTAATCTAGTTATGTTTGTTTAGCTTTAATTAAGCTATAAGAGATCCAAAACACTAAATTAGTAATGCCTTAAACCCAATTAGATGATAAATTTGTATTTGTAATTTTAGAAGTAGGTGATTAAATATATACAGTCAGTGGGTAATGAAGATAGATTATGTTAAGCTCCTTCGAGGAACACTCAAATTCCAAATTAATAGTATTTGTAATTTAACAATTGTTTTTGTTTTGTCAGGTAAGGTTTTAAACTAATTTGGGGATTTTTGTTTAGATTTTTTTTTTTGCATGTGCTTGTTTTAATGAGTTTAATGTTTATTGACCTGATTCTTTGGTTCTTTTGTTTTTATTTTTATTTTTAAAGATAGGACTTCGTCTAAATCGAAGTATAATTGCAAAAAAAAGTATAAGTTGTGAATTTGCATATGAGAATGTTTACTGTTAGTTGTATTGAGTTTTAGTTTTTTTTTTTCTTCTATTGGTTGCTTAATTTTTAACTTATTGTTGTAGCCGAAACCAGAAAATTGAGAATGGTGTGGATAAGAAGGGTAAATCCTTGATTGATAATCCATACTTGAACATATTTCCCAGATGACCCGCTCTCTGAAAATATTGCCAAACACTGGAAAGCAAATGAGGCAAAGGCTGTCGAAACAGGTAGGGTTGAGATTATCTTTATGAGTTATGCTCGTGTCATATTTCATTGTATCAATTATCACATAACCAACAAACTATTGGAACTTGTGGATGTATTATTGATACGAAAAAGATGAAACCGTGGCACTTTGTTCATATTTTTTCTCCTTTTTAAAAACTTTTTGCAACAGCTTAGAGATTATTTGATCATGAAAATCACTAAGTATTCTTTTTAAATGGCCTGACAAGTTTAGATGAATGTTTTTGCTACATTTCCCTTTTTAACTCCTCTTTTTGTGTCCTTGCGGCAAAGGAATGGACGAACCTATATGCCAGTGGAGCTTGATGGAATTAGTATAACATGTTAACCACCAGCCAGATAACATTTTCTGTAATGGTGTAAGCCTAGATGATGTCCAATATTTTCATATCATACTTGGACAACCAATACTCATTATCCTTTGGCCATCCCTAGCTCCCGTTCTCCTTGGTAAGTGAAATTTATGTTTCTTATTTGAATTGTTGGTATTATAGCTAAGCAAACAAATCGCCCCTTAATTTGCGGGCCTTTATGAAATGTGAGCGTGTTCATGGCATCACTAACTGAACTATCATTCAACTGGTTGGGTTTCATTAATGTCATGATCACAGACATCTTCTTTACCTACAGGAGTATCACTCAAAGAAAGTTATGATTATATTCTCTTTATACTTGTATGATTATCTTGGAAGCGTGAATCATACTTGCATGTGAAACACCTTTCTTAACTCCTATGCTTTTTTGCCGCAGACTGACATGGAAAGTACCAATCTCTATGCCTACATTTCAATCATTGCACTTTTTACCTGTCTTTTATTGTCTATTCCCGTGAGTTTGAGCTTTTAGGGAGGGGACCTACACCAGAGTCCCTATGTCAAGTAATGCTTCGTGTAGGTGATCTTGACCATGCCATAAATTACTATGAAAACGTAAGGTTTGTTCGTTAAGGACATGCTACCACTTTGAAGTTATGGTTTGTACTCGAGTAGATATATTGTTGCGCTTTTTTGCACTGTCTAAAAATGGTTACGTTATTCCCCCGAAATCTGCAGGCTTTTGGCATGGAACTACTCAAGAAAAGAGATAATCCAGAGTAAGAGGTAACTTGAGATTCAAATCTATCCACTTAGGAAAAGAGATAATCCAGGCTTTCAAAATGATTAATGCATGTATCATCTTCTTTCCTGACTGATCAATACTTTCAGTGTGACCAAAAGATGTTAAATTATTATTCTTGATTGCCTTCTAGGTTCTCTAACGTGTTTAGGGTGGCATAAAATTGCCTTATACATGTTCATGTTTAGATGCATTTCGGTATGATAATTTAGAATAATAATATGCTAATCCTGATGATTTTGAAGCTATTAACCAAGTTGTTGCATTTGTTCATCATCAGCTAACTTGTCTTTTTTGGTTTCTCTCCTGTTTAAGATTAATTGTTCTTTCTTTCTGTCTTTCCTATAACTTAGATTTACACTTATGTCATTCATTGTATACGTCAGGTAGGTGCTACATGGTGTTCTTTTCATGTCATTGTTGGACTGACATTCTATTTTTCTGATGATTTCAGTATACCCAGTGTTTCAGTCAGTCCTAAAAGTACATTGGGTACCTCTTTTACACGGTCGCATAATATAAACTGGGTACTGATTTAACAACGTCACATAATAAAAATTGGGTATCTTTTTTATACGGTCGCATAATATAAATTGGGTATCCTTTTAACAGCTCGCATAACATAAGTTGGGTATCTTTTTAACACAGTCAAATAATATTACTTGGGTACCTCTCTATCAAGGTCAATGTAATATAAGGGACTCTGCATCAGAACGTGAAACGGTTAAATGAGATGCTGATTATGAAATTTGTAAGAATAAGGTAATACTACCCCAAGGAATAAGGTCTCACGGAGGTAAGAACTGAGTCGTTTGTTTTACACGATAGAAACCCAAATTTTTAATCTGCTATTATGCATTTGATTGCCAATATTTGGCCGCACCATCCCGATTATCGCTGCTGCTCATGTTTACATTTTCATAATTTACATCGATTTTGTGTACTAAACTGTTCTATCCCCTACTGAATTGTGGCTCACTCCCTTTAATTTGTTTTGTTTTTCCACAGAGTATGAAGCGAGGTTGAGGCAGTAAGCTTGGGAAGAGCTTACAGATAGGAGGTTGAGCAAAAGTTGATATTTTTGCTTCCATCTCTTATATGTATATATCCCGGGTTTGCTGGTTAGTTAGATTTACATGTCTGATTATTTCTCGTCGTTAGTAAATGTACTTCCCATGTTTTCGTTTTACTGTTTTTCATTTGCGACATAATGAAGGGTTGAGGTCTGCCTAAAATGGAGAAATTATGATTTTGATGTTTAGTTAGTCATTTTTTTCTGAGTACTTTCTTGTACAGTACCAGATTTTGTGAATCCATTCCTTTTCTTTTTGAAATGTACATACTTGGTGTAGTTGGTAATAAATATTGGTTTCCAGTCTTATATTTTCATTGCCAATATAAAAATATCCAATTTTGACAATCCATTCCTTTTCTTTTTGAAATGTACATACTTGGTGTAGTTGGTAATAAATATCGGTTTCCAGGACATGCAATATTGATTTGGAAGACTTGTCAAAAGAAGAGGAGATAACTCTACCCATTTCAGCGGATTTTGATGCACGGGTATGGATTGTTTTGCTCTACCCATTTCAGTTGTGGTTGAGTTAACTATTTAGAGGACTAAAATGTATTTTGAGTGCCAAACAGCTTGACCGATTTCACTCAGTCCGTCAATATTGATTGACTGAAACCTTGTCCCTCTATAAGGTTTGACTCAAACCTTTGTATTTCTTTCAGGATTGCTCCTAAAACTACACAGTATATAAAGCCAAGTGAGACTTGTATTCTGAGCGTGTGAAATTAATGCCAGCACAAACTCAACTGTGAACGTACTGCTAGGACCACATTGCATTTGTTACACAATTGTACATTTTCTGAATTTCGAGAGCCAGACCCGACCAGACGACGCCGAGACCCATATACTAGTAAACTGCCACACTACCCCATATTGCAGCTGATTTGTCTCATAAACATTTGGATCATCAACATCATGAAAAGAATGGTGAAACCACAGAATTTATGCGCCATAATTAGACGTTTGAATTAAAATCTGAACCACGTTTGAAACGAAGCCATTTATTACAGTTTTTATAATTAAGACTGAATCAATGATTCAGTATTTCTAGTACTGCATGCATCGACAAGAAATAAGAGAGATAAAGCTGGAAGTTCATAAACTTTTATGAAAACATTAATGGTGTAAAACAGTGAAGGCTCATGACAATTTTATTAGCCTTGACAGTTTTTAAATACTATACTGTTCCCAGCAGAAGAAGGAAAAGGGAAACAACCTCATTTATTACAAACAAAGTTACAACAAATCATCCTAATATTAATTGGATGATATACAACTTAGAATAGTAGACAAGTTGATCTTCCTCCCTTCATGGTTGAATTGATCAATCAGTTACAAGTAAGTTTGAAATAGCATGCTAGATGAGTCTGAATTGCTGTTCTAGCAAAGCGAGACACTGAACAATTTTGTTTTGAGTTACAAATAAAGAGAGGTAATGACAAGAATAATAACGCTTGAAAGTTAACGTACTTTTAAAGCTTCACACAACATGGGTTCCCTCCAATGACTTCCATATCTCACAACATTCTTCCTCTTCTTCCTTGGTTTTCGACCTACCTGATAAGAATCCAAAAGGTGGACTAGGTGTCTGCATAAGGTCAAGGGTCACATGTGCATCTGATTGTTGAAAACGGTTCCAGTTGGATGACCCGGGGAATTGGTTTTGGAGGGGAACTGTTGAGAGGATTTCCACTTGGGAATTATGATTTGTATGGTCCATTCCTTGTTGATGCCAGTTTTGGTCAAGGAAGAGCTGCCGAGCAAGGACAGCAGCACGATTTTCATCAATCAATTCTCGAAGTGCAGCACTGGATCGAGTAGAGAGATCAGATGGCGATACCCAAGAATTGGACTTAGATGACAGAAGAGAGTGAACACGTCCATTTGTTGGCGATATATATGAGATTCTCCCATCTGTCGATCTAGTTTCTGTTGAGAAGATTAATGTATGTTTAGATTAGTTTTCTTTGAATAGTTGGAAGTTTACATTGCTGTTACTATGGATAAAGATGCTAGAATAAAATTGAATTATCAAAGAACTTGGCAAGGATAGCTGCAATTCATTCCCATGTTAAGCATTTGAAGCAGGATAATGACTATTTTATTTGACCCATGCACACACACAGCTCAGAAGACATTCATAAGTTTCCAAGAAAACTTGTAAATACAAAACTGCAAAATGGTATCACATCTATAAATAAACCTTGCTAGACCTACTAAGCTATATATCCATTTCATATGGTAGCATTGACTTTAAGCAATGTGGATAATTTAAGAGGAAAATTGCGGCAATTTGATACCAAATGGGTGCGGAACGAACATATATATCTTATGATTATTGCACTATTAGTCAAAATTGATAAATATATGCGAGGTTCAGACTAGATGAGTTGTTTACTTTGTGTGTTTGTATTGAGAGTTAATATTGTACATTCATATAAACTTACGAGTTCTGGTACTAAATTTGTGTAAGAAGCGATGATATTCAACTCGAGACTTATGAACTCAGAGAGAGGCTGAGTGTGTGTGTGCAGGAACCTGATATGTTGTGAACTTAGAAATGAACACACATATTAATGAGAGGATAACAAAAATGGAACATGCGAGGAAATTGCATGTATCCTAAGAGAGAGAACAATAATGTAACCAAATAATGACAAGATAGGGATGATGTTATATTAGAAACAAGGAAAGGCAGGTATAAAAAAACAAGGAAGGCAGGTAGAAATTACAAAACTTGACTTGACTTGGATTGATAATCGCGATGACAGACATCATGCATATGCAATGGAGGAGTGCAACATCCCAATCTACAACTTACTCTCTACTAGCTAGGATGTGTGCTACTCTGAAAAGAAAGAAGGGAAATGCATATAAACTAGAATGGCCTCATCATAAGGTGTTCTTTTGCAGCCCAATCAACATGCTACCGAAAAGACTAAATATAAATGTTCAAGAAGCAATCAGGGGCAACATAAGCATAGCATCTAGAATTTGATAAGAAGATTTTCATGCATCACTTAAAAGAGTGTTTGCAAAGAGAGTGACCTAAGTAGCTAATAAACGTGAAAAACAATTTAAGCAAATTTGATGAACTAGAAGTTAGAACCAAAAAAGATGGCATCTAGAGATATAGCTTACTAGTGAAGCTAGGGTTTATGGCATGATGATGTAACACTGACTCAAACATAAGTCCCAAAACCATTTTCTTTCCTCCTCCAATTTTTGTTCAAACCCCTTGAACAATTGCACTTAGGGACCTGATGTGCAAACTCACAGACACCCTAACTTCTAATATGTACATGGTTTACCACTCCTTAAATAGACATTTAGAAAAATAGCAACTAGGACATGATTCATGGTGTCATTCAAACCTATTAATTTGATAAAACACACCATTTAAATTTCCCTTAAAGTTGAGTGTCTCAGTTTAGGAAACAAAAAAAATCCTAGAAATAGTAACTCCAAACAATCTAACTAATTGGTTAAGAACATTAATAGAGAAACAAGAAAGAGACAGATGAGCTGCAGATCCCAAAATACTATAGAGAGAAGCACTACTGGAATAGTCCAATTAATCAACTAACAACCACAAAATTAGTTGATCTCCATAAATAAAATACTAAACCCTAATCCATATAATAATACTTGTAGCCAATTCAAGAAATGAATAAAACATTATAAGAAATTAATACTACCTTGAGAAGAAGAGTTTCTGGAGGAAGTAGCATCACTAGAAGAACTCTTTCTCCTTCTTTCATTATGCCCAGCTAATCTTCTCCTACAACTCCTCTTTGAATCATCAAACTCTGATATCACATGAAACCTGTAGAAGAAGAAAAAACCTTAATTTTATGAGTTGGAATCGCAGATAAGTAGCAAAATACCCCATTTCATGAAAATTAAGACTGGTTTCGTAAGCAAATTGTAGTAACATTGAAGCTCACCTGCTACACTGTTGGCAAAATCTTTGTTCAATCCCAAGAACAACAACTTTAGGTGCTTTAGAATGCATCTCACAAACTTTATGCCTACGATGATAATCTTTAACATGAATCAAAGCAACGTGACAACCTTCAACTTGACATCTGGGAACAACAACAGTTGATGAACCAATCAATCCAACACCAATAGATGATAATGATGAAGAAGATGGTCCACCACCTAGAACAGCAACATCAACACCATCATAAGATCTTCCTCTTTTCATCAAACCCATTGGGAATCCAGACACGTGTCTATCACCCATCACTGTTGGTCCACCATTATTAACATCCTCAAAATACTGTCTCTTCCCGAGCTTCAGACATGTCAAATGCGGGTCTGGGTGTAAATTGGATCCTCCACCAGTGTACAAACTATGATGCAGCTGCTGATGATTATGGTAATGGAGGTTCGGATGTAGGTTAGTATGTAGATTGAGGTGTTGGGTTTGTGAATGATGAGTAGGGTTATTAGAGAACATTGTTGCAGTAGTAGTAGTCCTGGTTGTATTATTATTATACTTGTCCTCGCTAGTATTAGTGTAAGAAGAATTGTTGTTGCTCCAAGAATTTGTCCCTAGTTCCCAAAAATCCCATGAGTAATTGTTACTATTACCATTCTGTCCTCTCCCATTCATGTTGTTGTGATTGTTCTGATGATTCTGCTGTTGATGTTGTTGTTCTTCATTTTCCATTTTAACTCTCTTCCACAAAGGACCTGTATTTGTAGTAGTAGTAAGTGGTAGTAGTAGTGTTTTCTTTGTTTTCTAACACCTTCTTTTTCTTTCTTCTTTCTTCTTTCTTCTGTTGTATCTAATTCAAGGATACGAAGTTACCCATATTTAGAGTTTTCATTTGTTGTGTTCATAAAAGAAGAAAGGTTTCTACTGTCTAGGGGGAGAGAGAGAAAGAAAGAAGAGAGCAGTGAAATGTCTAGTTCTGATCTCTTTCTTATCTAATTGGGTTACAGAGATGAGAGAGAGGGAGATCAAAATGATGATGGGGGTGCGTGTTCAGCTCCAATGGGGTTTAAGATAGAAAGAACAATACCAAAAAGCTGCAGCAAAGTGAGTAAGAGAGAGATGTGAGTGATTGCTGATTAGTGATCACTCCTTCCTTAGTTTACTGGCTGGATGGCTGGGGTGAAACTAGGACTCTATTGAGAGAAAGAGGGTGTGTGATTGCTGTGTAGAGTTTGGAGGGGTATAGTAGGTTCTGAGAACGCACGTGGCATAGTGAGAAACTAGCCGGACACGTGGACTGAAATGATTCGGTATTACGTCAGGGGTTTAAGACAGTTTTTTAGTAGTGGACCTAGTTAGTAATTCTCCGAATCATTCCCAAATGATTCGCGAACGTATCCGAACTGACCGAATCCGAATGATACTTCCGAACTATTTGAACTCCGAACCTGGTTCCCGGATTATATGGACCTCACGAATAATTTGCGAACGTATCCGAACTAACCGAATCCGAATGATATTTCCGAACTAGAACTTCGAACCTAGTTCGCGCCCAACCTCGCTCTCCCATAGGTAATTCTCTGACCAGAGTCTTGTTGATTGGTTTTTGTTTGATTTTGTATATACTTTATATTTAGATACAATTATTCTGATAAATTTTCTATTGGTAGTTGTTTAACCAGTGTTTTATGTGTTAATTTTTGTTTAAAAGTCTATAAACTCGTTTTATAATTCATTTATGCGATTAAATTGTTTATTTCATGTTAAATAATGACGCTAAAATATTTTTTTCCATCTTATAAATCATATACAAATAAAATTAGTCTCGTAATAAGGTCATAACACTTATCAATTTATCATATATGTAAGCCGAATTTTAAGTGCCGAACTCGCAATTATAAAACGAATATGCACGTATGTATCCCGTTCCGAACAACGAACCGTTGACCGGATTTTTGACCGAATCCGACCTATCCAAATCCGTATAATTCCCGTACGTATGTCGTCCCGAACTACTACCCGTATCCCGAATTGCTAACTAGGGTAGTGGATAAAGAAAGAGAGCCAGGCCAGGGTGTGTTGACAAGACTAGAGAGGAGTGGTAGTAAGACTAAGTCTTATGGTGTGCTAGTCTAGCACCTAGATTAGCAGTCAGGACTACCTCCTAAGTCTTATGGGAGTGCTAATCTAGCAGCTAGATTAGCAGTCCACGTCAGCCTAGCGCTGAACCATTCCGCGCCAAATAATAACCATTCAAAGACCCAGCCGCTAAACCATTCGGCGCTTCAAATCTCACCGTCGGATCAAAAATAAACCCCTCAAATAAACCATTCCGCGAAAAGGTAGTTTTTCAAGCGCCCGAATCATTCAGCGTAACTATCTAGCATGCTAGTTCACATGCTAGCAACTGGTAGGAGAGAGAACTAGTGTTAACTTTTTTGCTATGCTTTTTTTTTGAATTGCAACACTTAAGTGCTAATCTAGCACCTCCAATCTAGCCCATAAGACTTAGTCTAAGGGAGCATTTACTTTGCTCACATCCGGTTTCATCGATCAGCATGTAAAGTCATCTGGTCAAGCCCGGATTCGTCTTGTATTCTCGCTTGTTTGGTCTCTTTGAACTTTGGAACTTCGTTTTAATCATTGTGTTATTCGGATGAAGGTTTAGATTAAAATAAAATAAAAGTTAAAGAATTTCCTCTTGTTTTTAAAACATTATGATTTGCAATTAAATTTAGTAGTCAAGAAATTGGGGTAATTTGCATTACCTCCCCTGGCGAAGATCATAATTTGCGTTACCTCCCCTACAGAGATAAAATTAGTGAAACCTTCCCTCGTTACATTTTCCGTCCAAGGCTGGTTATCTGAGTCAGCAGCTTTGTACAGCTGGACTAAAATATACACGTGGTGCTTAGCTGTCAAAAACACCATCATCTTCTCAATCTCCGTTTTATTTCTGAAAAAAATAAAAATACAATCACTTTCTTCCCTAAACCATCAACAACGGCCAGGGGCGATTAGGAGTTCAGTAAGGATTTGACGCCGAGAAGAGCTACTGCTTCTTTTATCTTCGTTTTATCTTCTTTTGTCATATTTTTTTATCATCGTCTTCTTCTTTTATCTCCGTCGACGTCGGTCTTCATAAGAAAGGGCAAAAAAAAAAAACTGAACATGGGTTTTGTTTAAACTCGAGTTTCCTACGAGTTATGAGAAGATTCATACGGGTTTGGTGATGTTGATTCTGCAATAGCTTGGTTGAGTTCTCAATTGAAAAATCAGGAAGGAGAAATGGAGTTCGGGGCTGTGAAGATGTGGAAGAAATTAGGGATTAGAAGATGGATTTTACTGCAATTGCAAATTGATATCTCTGGTGTCGTTGAAATTAGAACATGGGTTTGATTTGAATCTGAAATCGGTAACATAATTGTTTGAACTGGTCATGATTGATGGAATTCTAGGGTTTGGATTGAAAGTTGAAGACAATAATTAAATGATGGGTTTGATTTGATTGTGAAACAAGAAGGTTGTTAAGACTCAGATGAGCTGAGTAGATTGGGTTTTTATGTGGTTGGCAGCTAGAGTTCGAATGGGCAGAGTTTGTGGCTATAGAGGGGTCAAGAAGGTTGCTACTGGAGAGTAAAGATGGGTGTTGTTGTTTTGCAGTTGAGATGGAGCAATTGTCTGAAGTAGAAGGAGATGGCAACTGAACAATGGCTATGACAGTGAAATGCAGAATGGGTTGGTTTGTGGCTCAGAATTGAGAATGTGTGCTTGCTGCTATGTAGGCATTACAGGGAAGAAATGATAATGGATTTGAGCTGCAATTTTGTGATTGCAGTTGAAGGTGAAGTGTTGGAATTTATGTGGTTGCAGCTAAACTGGTGCAAGAACAAGAAGCTGAAGATAGTGTGTAGCTGAGATTAATTTGTACAGTGGATAGGCAGGGGATGTTGTTAGTTATGAACTTAAATAATACCAAGTTTAGATGTTTACCCTGCTACTCAACAAATGTTTTTCATCAGGTAAATTCTGCCAACAACGATTTAAAACAAGGTTTCCGAGATTAATTTTTTGGTTACTATGGTGTCCAACTTATCAAGGTAAGATCAGCCAATTTGAAATTTAGGGTTCATCTATGGTGGTCGTTGAAACCACTAGTTCCGGTCACGATTTTGATAGAAACAGAAAATAAAAGGGTATTTTCGGAAACTTGGTCCACGTGTATATTTTAGTCCAGCTGTACAAAGCTGCTGACTGCTGACTCAGATAACCAGTCTTGGACGGAAAATGTAACAAGGGGAGGTTTCACAAATTTTATCTTTGTAGGGGAGGTAAAGCAAATTATGATCTTCGCCAATGGAGGAAACGCAAATTACCCCCAAGAAATTAGAAAATACAATCTTCAGAATGATGTGTGTCTTAAAATTTGTTCGAATCGTTTACTAACATTTAACCTATACCGTTTTTATAGTCATGAAAATTTGATCTACATATACCGGAGTTCATGTAGATCTTAACATTTAACGTATAGGCGCATGTAAGTTTTATAATATTTCACATAGGAATTAAGATGTTTACTATAAACTGCATGGAGCAGTCTGTATGTCTACTCATTTTACACGTAGAGTGGATGTATATATTGATATTTTCCATTGGGATGTATGCATTACCCGAATTTTCATCTTCCCAAAGCTAAAGACATTATTTCATTTATTTTTCTTAGAAACCTTTTCTTTTTCTTGAAACAAAGTGTTGATTAAACGGACTACCTATATATCTCAGGGTGACGATCTGAATAGCATTGTTTGTCGTGGGCATATTACAATTCAACAGGGGAATGCTAGTGCTACCATCACCAGAGTATGGGACGTACACCTTAGCAATCGAAAGAAGTTTTGGCATCCAAACTTGCTTTAGGGAATTAAAATACATTTGTCTAAAATAGAAATATAAATCAACATTTTCTTCCATCAGATCACAGTTTGTTGATCTATGTGGAAACTTCCATTTCAGTTTCAGATTCTTCATCAGTTTGTTTTCGTCGATCTCAATGTTGCAAATCCTCTTCTTTTGTCTTTGGTACCACCCCATAGCTACAATTACTCCCAAAGTGTTGCTTTCTTCAAGAGAGCTCACTTCACAGCGGAAGGCCCGATGTCCTATGAGGCTTCCTCCATCATCTGTTATAAGAAAGACCACAATAGCAATGGATAACCTGGCATGCCACATGCTATAGCATATTACAATGGGTTTGTGATATGCAATTCTGGTTTGTATTTGGGCTAGCTGGTCTATTTGGGTTTCTGCTTGGGACAAGATCTGAGAAATGGTTGTTGCATGATTTAAGATGACTTCTAATGAGAGTAACGGTAGCTGCAGGGGATTGTTGGTTGTTTTGGAAGCACTTAAGACACCTAGCCTTCCATATGTACCTAATAGTGAGAGCATACACCTGGTTCCATTTCACATTAGCTATTGGGATAGTTTGGGTGTTGTTGATCCACGTTTCTATCCAAGTTTTAACACTAACCGTTGTATTGTACATTACGCAGTTCATACGAAACCAGATTGCTTTGCTAAAAGGACATTTCAGGAGGGTGTGGTCATCAGTTTCCATAGAGCTGTCATATATGGTACAAGTGGTATTTATAGTTGATACCCATCTACCCAGAGAGATGCTAACTGGTCGGATACCAGTGTAGCATTTCCATACAAAGACACGGATGCAGGGAAGTACTTCAAAGGGGGAGGTCGGGCATTATTAGTCGACAAACCATGACGCTAAGGATGTTTTGGACTATTTGGGTTGGTAGGACTTGTTGCAAACAATCAGTATTCCATCCTCTGAAATCATGTTGCAAAACATCACTGACCTTGCGCAAGGTATTGTCAGTAGTCGGCTTTATGTCATTCCGTTGAATATGATTGGGAGTATTTAGGGGTATCCAGTTATGATCCCATTCTCCATCCCTATCATCCACACAGCCTCGTCTTCCAAAGTCCCTTCCAGAACCAAGAACAATTTTGTTTTGGTTTGGAAATATTGTGAGGAGAGGTAGTTCTGAAGTATTTTGTTTAAAGAACTTGAGAGGAAAGAGACTTGGGGTTTTATAAC
Source organism: Papaver armeniacum (assembly GCA_023531295.1). Classification (NCBI taxonomy): domain Eukaryota; kingdom Viridiplantae; phylum Streptophyta; class Magnoliopsida; order Ranunculales; family Papaveraceae; genus Papaver; species Papaver armeniacum. The sequence continues at coordinate 629,602 of JAJJWW010015024.1, read as the reverse complement.
ATTCTCCAGTATGTTTTGGTTAACAGTGCAATGTTGACTAGGAAAATTGTTTGCATCCAACCCCACATTAATGATCGAGGTGCATAAAGAGTCTCATGCTTTAGGGCACCAATCCCTGGTACTCTCCTCAGAATGACCCAACAGAAGGAAAGATTTAAGGAATCCGTTTTCTTGGTTATTTCTTTGGGTATAACAAAGCACGACATTTGATATGTGGCCAAAGTGTCCGCCACTTGCTTAATCATCACTATTTTACCCGCCGGGGAGAGAAGTTTACTGCTCCATCCTTTTAGCCTAGCTTTTAGCTTATCAATTATTGGTTCAAAGAATTTCACCTTGGATCTGTGTGTGAAGAGGGGGATACCCAGGTACTTTTCATCCAGTCAGATTCTTCCTACTTTGAGGATATCTATGATTTCCCTTATTTCTCTGTTAAAAACTGAGTTGCTAAAGAAAGCTCCTAATTTTTCATAATTTATTTGTTGGCTAGACCCCAAGCTAAAGAGATCAAGGATCTTGACAAGATTTTTACACTCCTTTTTCCCTTCTTTTGTAAAGATAACACAGTCATCCGCAAACAAGAGGTGGGGGATGGAGAGCGAGAGGGGTGCGAATTTTACTTCACTTATTAACTTTCTATTTTCCGCATCCAACATAACTCTAGAGAGAGCTTCCATGCAGATTATGAACATGTAGGGGGGTAGTGGGTCCCCTTGTCGAAGGCCGCTGGTTGGTTTGAAGAACCTGGTTGGGGACCCATCGACAAGGACATCACTTGAGGACGTTCCTATGCATCGGATGATTGGATACCCTTTGAACTTCTGGTATTTTGTATTTGTTGATATTAAGTTTCTAAAATCTGGCTGGTTTGGGGGCTGTAAAATTTGTATGGGACCTATGACTAGAAGACAAAATAAGGCATTTCGAAGTAATTCCAAAAGCCCCTTAGCCAACTATTTATGTTAATGACTAATATGCCCTTATTCATTAGTTATGATTAATTAATGAGAAACTAGGTTAGTGATTTGGTTATCAAAAATGAAGCTTTATAGCGAGGATGAAGACTCTAGTAGTAATGTAGAAGTTGGTGCATCAGATAATAATGATTTTGATCCAACCGATTCGGGATATTTGTTATATGAACAAGACTATGTAAATCAAATTATAATTGAGGACTTTCTTGAAGAACAACAACAATATAAGCGTGAAAATAAAAGTCACAACGCTTCTACTGTTCATGTATGTGTTCTAATGGGTCGTAATGCATCTCATAATCACACAAACATGATAAAATTTTCAAATTTTTCATTTTTCTTTGTCAATTGAAACCCATAATCGGTATATGTGGTGATGTCGCAGATATCGATTCTGGGTTTTTCCGCATATTTGGAATGAAAATCGGTCGTTGTTCATATCAATAAAGACCGATTATCGTACACTTTGGGAAGGATTGCTAGGTGAAAAAAAAACAGTTTTGTTGGTGATGTACATATACCGATTCCTTCAATCGGATATTTTTGAAATAAATACAAAGTCTACAATTGGGCTATGTAGGTTTATATGTAATCCGATTGTGGGACAAAAGTTTAAAGGAAAATACATTTTCAACCCATACAAGAATCGGAGTACATGTCACACAACATAAACCAATTGTTGTTTTGGGGAAATTTTGGACAAAATTCATTAAGTTCACAATCGGTTCCTAAACTAACTTCTAAAGACTGATTGTTAGCAATCGGTGAGCCCGACTGTTATTCGTATACGGATTCTTGTTGCTTGACTTGTTGACTTGTTGGTATTTTGGAATCTGCTTAATTTTTTGCGTATGTAGAACTTGTAAGGCAAACATATTCCCAAAATATTAGTTTCAAATATACTACCGTTTTAGTTTTATTAAAGATGTCTCCAAAAAAAAAGTGAAATACTATGAATTTAAGAGTACAAAGAAACCTTCCCTCCTTAAAATTTCTCCATATCAATTAGGTATTTAGCCTGTGTTCGACCAGTGTTACAAATACTGGTACCTGTCACCGAAATTTGTTTATGGTGAATATTAGGTTATCGACTTACCATCCGTGATCAATTTGAATGCCAACTGTCACGCAAAGAACTAGAAATCCAAGAATAAGAAGTATAACAGTTTTTTTTGTTATTGTTTCAACTTTATAGTTCACAATTACTCTTTCACTCTACAAAAGTTGTATCCAAATCCAATCCTAGCCAGACTAGATTTTGTTTTGAGTTTTGTTTTTGCATTTTCTCTAGCCCGGTCGGTGTCTTTATCCTGTACAAATTTTTCCACAACTACCCTCATTTAAATCGAAAATTGGCAGGTAAGGACACGTGCTGAATTCAGGGAGTTATGGTTATTGAAGATCTTCTTCTGTTGTCAAGAATCAACCCGACATGATATACGTCCCATCTGATTGAGACTTTCTTTTTAAATAATTAACAAAGGAAATAAACAAAAGTATGGACTTTGGATATCTTAGGTGGGACCAACATTAGATCATCTTTTCACTTTTACTTGACATTTTCACGCATTGATGTGTCACACCCAACACTTGATCATTTGTTGGATTAAACAAACCTTAATCTTAGTTGGCTACCGTACTCTTTACTTGCTGATATACATAAGGCAGGTTTTGGCATCCAGTAAAAATGTTTCGAGAAAGATCCCAGCCGTGATTTGCATTCGCTTCCCAGGTGGTAAGCAAGCCGAATATATTGGGTCTTTCACCCCACTTTCACACCCAAGGCTTTCAAGCCCTCGCTCAAATGAAAGAGTGGTCGGTAGTTAACACTAGACGGGGGCAGTCTCCCGTCAGGAAAAATAAAGCTACACGGGAGACTAGTCTAAATTTGCACCAAACGGGAGACAAACCCTGTTTGGATGATTTTTTTTTCCCTTTTAGATGGGGGACAGTTCCCCGTCTAGTCTAAATTCCCAAAAAAAAAAAAATTATTACACGGGAGACTGTCTCCAGTGTAGTCCCTTTTCTCTATTTGCCCATAGTGGGTTCTCTCATTCGTTTGATTGAGTCCTCGTTCATTTGAGCGAGTTAGTCTCCGAATGGAGACTACCCATAGCCCTTGCTCTTAGCACTTGGTGGTCATCACAAAGAATTGGGATTAACCAGACCGGCGGGGTAGACCATATCATGTGGCATACATTTCTCTTAGCCCACTGAGCCATGTTGTGGGCAGTTTTATTAGTCGTTCGATTTACATAAACAAAACAGAGCGAAGTAAATTTGGGAATTAGGTTTTTCACATCTTGGAAGAAAACATGAGTTCTCAAATCTCCCATAAAAGTTTTCTGCTTAATTTGCTCCAAGGTGTTCACAGCATCACTCTCGACAATAATCCGGTCCAGTTTTTTCTCCAACGCAGCTTTTAGGGCATCTCTAATAGATCGAATCTCCGCTTCTTCAGCTGAACAGAAGATCAGGTATGTCGCTTGGGCAAAATTGAATTCCAAATATGAGTTTCTGATGATGAACCATATTGCTCCTTCTTGAGAATTTAGCTTCCAAGCACCATTTGTATTTATTTTTATCCAATTTGTTGGAGGAGCCTCCCAAGGAGTTGTTAATTGTTGAAGTTATTGCAGTGATTTTGCTCATGATTAAAACTTTTGGGGTATTCAGGAATATCGATTTTGCTTTTTCCCAGATTGTAGAAGGATCTTCTATCAAATCGTTGTGATCGATTTTGTTTCTGCTTGTCCAAATTGACCACATCATGCACGCAATCTTTGCGAACATATCCTCTCTTCCAAAAGAGTCTTTGTAAGGTTGAAGCCGGAGCTAATACCTAATCCACTGATCAAAGGTGAAATTCTGGAACTGTACATTTTGAATATTTAGGATTATCCATACCCTATTCAGTCTAGCACAAGAAACTAGAGAATGCATAATGGTCTCAGATTTCAGTTTGCATATAGGGCACATATATTCCGAACTGCGTATGCTATTATGTAGAATTTGTTTTACAGGAAAAGCCCCTTTCAAATGTTTCCAGACAAATAGCTTAATTCTTTCAGGAAGATTTTATTTCCACATAGTTAACCAAAGATCATAGTTTGTTATGTCCGCGCTCATGGTTAGAGCAGAGTAAGCAGATTTTGTATTGAAGTTACCATCTTTTGATGGAACCCATACCCTTCTATCACTAGAGGGCTCAATACTAAGAGGGATTTGTTCAATCAGCTCTTTTGTAGATTGATCAAAGACAACACTTAATTTTGCCTTACCTTATCTGCCGTGCCATTATATGTATTTGTTGACATTGATTTGAGATTCTCACTTCCATTATAAACGTTAAGGTTTCCTTAAATTTCTATATCTAATGAAATTCGATTTAAACACTTAGGTTCGGAGCATACATAAATCTGAAGAAAAAAAATGGTAGTAATATATATCTGAAGAAAATGGTAGTAACTAGAGATAAACGTATAAATGGAGGATGAAAAAATCATAATGCTCGAGAATGTTGTTTTCTAGATAGCATCCCCAATAATCGTATTGGTGCATAAACTTAAGATTATGGTGTTAAACATCAAGATTCGCATCTTGTAAAGCGCAACAGCATGACTATCATCTTGACTATCAAAGTTATCTAACCTTGATAGTCAAGATGATACACATGTTAAGTATCCATGCATGTAATTAATCAAAATTTGATACTTTAAGCTAATTGATACATCAATGTTATTCAGTAATCTATCCTATTTGAGAACGGAGAATCAGTGGAACTACATGACTGTTGTGATAAAAAAAGAAGATTTTTTGAAGGTTCTTCTTGTACCAAAAAATATTATTGTGATATCAGCCAGAAGAGCAAAGTCAGCCATATATTATTATTCAAATTTTGAAGGAGTTAACTCGAACTTTAATATCTTTTTACATCATTTTCATAATCAGAGGAGACAATGAATTATACTCGATCTAATTTAATAATTTATTTACTCGAATTATAATATTTTTCATATTTAATATATCAGTTTCCTTTGTTTAACCTATTTATTGTACTTGAAAGTTTATTTAAATATCTAATATATGCAAATCGATAAGATGGAGGACGAAAATACCTTAACTAGACAGAAATCATCAATATCGGTCAGTATCATTGGCACCATCATATCATATTTGTATCGTGAGGACCGATATGATACCGATACTTAATACGTCTGACCATGCTTGGGAATAAGAAATGAAGGTTATTACAAGACCATGTGAATGATATGGGGAACCAATAACCAAGCGAAACAGACAAATGCATATATTTTTCGTAGCTTTTACTTTTGCTATGTTGTCCATTCAAGCCTTTTATTTTGTTTCGATTGAATTTGAAGCATATTCAAGCTTTATGTGAGTCTACAAGAGTTTTTTAAGTGCCCAAAAACTAAAAGTTGAATGCAAGAACTCGTTAAGTTGTCTTCGTTATTCTTGAGTTTTATATTTCCTACAACACAGGAAAAGGCTACTATATTCAACTTACAGATAAAGTATTGTCAAATAGCGTGTACAATTTTCAGCTCCAATATATGATAGTTCATTTATCGGAGAGTAGTTGAAAATTTGAATCACTACCACATGTTAAAAGTTTATACTACATAATGATCTCGAAGATTAATTAGTAGGTGAACACAATAAATGAATCTTACATTATTTGCGGGTTTTTTTTTTTTCTTGATATTTTATTCAATTTGTTTTCACAGTTATTTTCACACTATCTCACAATGTTGATGTAAATGTTCTAGTAAAATTCAAGTGATAAAAAAAAAATCTGAAGCTAATGTTTCAGTGATATGTTTTCTTTTTTTACAAAAGTTTACATTCCAACCAAGATTAAGAAGAATCAGAGACATATAAGACCATCATCTATCACTTTGAAAATCACCGCTGAAAATTGAAAACTAACGATTTAAATTAAAATTGGTAGATGGCGAGGTTTGGTATCTCAGGATGCGCTCATTTTTGGCGTGAATGTAGAGATTTGTGGGAGAAACTTATCACCAGGACATTAGCTTCAGAACCGTTATCGTTGAGTTTTCATAAGATAATTGATGCTAGAATTACTCCTCATTAAACAATATTTACTTGGTGATTTTTTGATGTCACTGTTTCATATCAGTTCATAAATCGATTGGCAAAGATCCCAGTGCGTCGAAACAAATCAGGCACCTTTGATCTTTACCACCACAAACCATAGTTATACAAGCAAGTGCTACGGAGGATTGGTCTTCCTGGGCTTAGCTATATTATATCAAAGAGCGAACATTTCAGCCAAATATTTCTCTACATTGTAGAATATTATAGCCAAGCTATGACTACAAGGGGCTAGTGATGTGTTGTTGTACCAGATACGAAAATTCAGTTTCCGTAAAGTTGCTAAATATTTACTGAAACTAAGATTTTGTTTCTGTTTTATTATTTGTAAGACCTTTTTTTTCACACTCAATCTTGGTCTTTCACTATATTCAACGATTCAATTTTCTGGACCGTCGGACTCGACGACTATTTAAAAAACAAAACAAAAAAAAAAACGAGAGAATTCTCCATATATAGGAAATAGTTTTTCTTCTCAAAATCTCCTCAAAAATCATCTTTTGATAACTTGGTTTTCCACTCAAATCTCCCCAAATCATCTTCCAAACAACTATTTTTTCTTCAATTATCTTCTTCATCTCTTTTCTTAGACAAAAACAGTGAGGAAGAAATAATGATAGCAAAGTTAAAAGTAGATCTAGAACCATAAAGGTTAAAGTGGATAAATTTGTTAAATTAATTTCAATTGTTAAGAAAAATAATAAGACGTTGGATCAAAATAATCGTGATTGCTAAAGGGGATACCGGTATTAGCAGGGGTACCGTTTGAATGATCCAACGGCCAGGATCGTTTTTTTATCTTTTTGTCTTATATAAAATGGTATTCCCCCTGAAAGATTTGGCATCATCCTTTAGCAATCATGAAAATCATGTGCAAGTTCACTACAATAGTTTTAGAATTATTTTCTATATTTTTCCCTATTAAATGCTTCATATGCATAATGCAGGTTATAATAGCGAGAAATAAAATTTTCAAGGAAAACAACAGAGATTTCAAGCACGACGCAAAAGTATAATACTTAAAAAATTCGAAATGTAACAAAAGATCAAACTAATAATACAAATATGAAGGAAGATTATGTTGTTTCTTATTTGGCTACCAAAGACCCTAATACCCAAAATCTTCAAGTCAAGTCCCTAACCAAAATCCACCTTTCAAGCCGTAGTCCTTTTACTTTGATTGGAAATCAATTTCAAAACTCGTTTAGCATCCTTTCTGGTGTGCCTACTTAAAAAATTCAACTAACTACTACTGACAAATATATGAAGCCTAGATTGTTATTTGTTGACTGAAATACCACAACATCCGGGGGAAACTCAAGTCGAAAATTCACTTTAATAATAAGACAACATCCAAGAAAAGACAACATTCAAACACACCACTAAACCATCATTACACAAATTAATCTTGAGTGAAGTAATTTATAAACTTATTGAATATCTTAGACAAGCACGATAGGGAACAAACCTCATTGACAACAATACGAACTTATGAAAGATTTATTAACTACACAAGAAAAAACAAATTCGTCATAATCAACACATGGAAGAAAGAAATGATCTCCCAATGCGTACTCTGAATGAAAGAGCTAATTATGAAAAGAGACAATCCAATTTTCTAATGATGAATGGACATCGATTACCAAAACAACCACCACCATCACAATACTACCACTATCTCTACAACAATAACAAACTTTCTCCTTATTAGATAGCGTTATATGTTTTTAATGAACAACATAAACAACCATTTTTAATGAAGAAAGAAATTCGTCTTAATCAACACATGGAAGAAAGAAATGATATCCCAATGCGTACTCTGAATGAAAGAGCTAATTATGAAAAGAGACAATCCATTTTTCTAACGATGAATGGACATCGATTACCTAAACAACCACCACCATCACAATACTACCACTATCTCTACAACAATAACAAACTTTCTCCTTATTAGTTAGCGTTATATGTTTTTAATGAACAACATAAACAACCATTTTTAGTGAAGTAATTTATAAACTTATTGAATATCTTAGACAAGCACGATAGGGAACAAACCTCATTGACAACAATACGAACTTATGAAAGATTTATTAACTACACAAGAAAAAACAAATTCGTCATAATCAACACATGGAAGAAAGAAATGATCTCCCAATGCGTACTCTGAATGAAAGAGCTAATTATGAAAAGAGACAATCCATTTTTCTAACGATGAATGGACATCGATTACCTAAACAACCACTACCATCACAATACTACCACTATCTCTACAACAATGACAAACATATAATATATATATATATATATATATATATGTTTAGTTATAAGTTTTAAAGTTAGATTTTAACCAATAACTTAGTTTGTAATGTTTTTATTTAAGTGAATTTCTAATTTAATTGTTGTTTAACCTAATGAAAACTAAATATTGTTTCAATTTTCTTGTTTACAGCTCGTACAGACGGCTATAATTTTTGAGTAATACCAGTTGTTGTATTTTAAAATTTAAACATAATTGTGTAATACCCTGATTCAGTGGATAGGGTTCGCCGATTGGAATATAAGCAATAGTCTGACCTTTAAAAACACCAAGGCATTTTCATCGTAAATGGCTTCAAAGTTGGCAAAAAATAAAACTCTGCAGTTAAGCGTGCTCCGGTTGGGTGGAATGTAGGGTTGGGTGACTTCTCGAGAAGCTGGTACTAAATGACCGCAAGTATTCCCATTAAAATCCCACAATGTTGTAGGACCGCAGGGCTAAGTTAAGACAATATCGATGGAGGGTCGGGTCATTATATAATTCCTAGCTATATCTTTAGTTATACAAACCACGCAATGAGAGATCATATTTTCAACACAAAACATAAATAATTTGGAAGGTAAGCATGGTCAGTTAAAGAGGATTCCAGAAAAGAAAGAATCAGAAGACGCATTTCCAAAATGAAGAAGAATAAAATGAAAAAGGAGGCTCTTGTCCTTGGCTTTCATAAGAAGGGTCTCATTAGAGACTGATCGCTGTACTTCTCCATTATTGCTTCCATTTGGGCCTCAAAGGTAGATTGAAAGGTATCCCCAAAGATCCTACGAGTCAAGAGAATGAAGCAAGTGACAGGGTTTCGTTCCTCGGTTTACGAAATATTTATCCCAGGTTCTACGTCAAAGGCATCTATCGTGGAGCAGATTCGAGAAGGCTATAGTCTAGTCAAGTGGTTAATGCTAGAATAGTAATCCGGAAACCAAAAACCAAGTTATTAGTTGTTGTTTTTTATTTTATTTTTATTGATCATGTTTTATTTCTAATTTAATTTCTTTTGTAATTTCAGTGTTCTTTCGTTATCAAATGTGTATGAAAACCAATAAAATGCACCGTGTCCACTTTTTTACTCGGAATGTGCAAAACGAAATTGTGATGGGTGACATTAGATAGTCAAGTAAGAAAAAAAAAATCCTAGGAGGTTATAGCCAAAAACCAAAATTTGGAGCATTCAAATTGTTAAATTTACTTACCGAAGAGATTTACCTTGTTGTATCTTCATAGTTTTCAACTTCAAAACAGTACGAGAACTACGGTTGTTTCTCACATAGGGAGAAGGATTACTAGCCCAGGGGTTTTCCAGGGGCTGGGTATGAATGCACGGATAGACGTTGTATCAGATTAGTAGAAAAATGCATTGAAGTGATAGAAAAAAAAGGTAAAGAAAATGTTCTTATTTATGGCTACTGCAAAAACAAAGAAAACAAACAAATTCTCTAAAATACGAAAAAGGGAACTCATGCTTCGACTTCAACTGTTCCAACCACTAGTTATGAATACGAAAAGATATATATAAAATTATAAAAGAGTAATGTAATTATCAAAACAAATACGCATTCGTAATTTCAAGAAAATAATTATATGATCGATTGAACAGTAAATGAATGAAATAAAAAAAATAAAAAAATTCCTTAAACTTGGTTTCAAGCATGTATCATCGGAATCAGAGTCGTTATCATTTATACGTATATATTTTCTTAAACATGTTCACCAAAACTATACGTCTCTAGGTTTCAGTCAATTCAAGGTCAATGGATTGACTTTGAAGAAATCTCAATTTCCGCATGTCAATATTTGGACGGAAACTAGATTTCCGTCATCATAAATCCAAATACCATAGCACGTGATTTTTTCCACCGTTGGCTTAGATACAAACCCTAATTATAGCCAAGAAATTGGGTGACCATAGTTCTTGCTCTAACTGATATATCTTGCATTTCCTGTCTCTTGTAAAATCAATCAAGTCTACAAATTCCTAAAACTTTTCCTTCTAATTTAATACTCTAAGCTTTTTCCTTCATGGATGGAGCTAGAGATTTGTAGAAAAAAATTGGGCTTTAAGTCTAGAAACAACTTGATAAGTGCCTAATTTACATATTTCTTGTGTGAAATTTGTTGTTATGTTTCTTGCATTTAACCTTGTGCAACTCTTGTTTTATATTATTTTTTTTAATTAAGCGAGCCATCCAAAAATTATTGAAAATATATCTAAAGATGCCAATAGAGCAAACTACATGCTACAAGTATCCAAGTATCTAAGACCAAGTGGAGCGACAAATGCACGACAAAAAAGGATAAAAGAAGAGAAAACAACTTGGTCGGTCAACCTGTAACAAGATAACCAAATATATTCACCTCTATTACTCAATTCAGATACGAAATGAAAAACTTATGATCAAAACATTGAAACCACTTAAATTTGATTTTGTGTTGGTCGTTGGGACCTATGCATGAAGGAAAAGAATGAGTGTGTGTTAGGCTTATATTTGGACGAGAATTTGTCCTCATTGGGGTATTTTGCAAGTTTTGATGCTCGGACTTGTGTATAGGACACTTTCCTATTTTATTAAGGTTTCCTAATGTGATAAGGATTAAGAGGAGGTTCTAAAAGCCTATATAAAATAAAACTTAAACACAATTCTTCGAGACAAAATATTGGTTTACCCCTTTAAAAGGGAGAATTTAAAAATGTTCTCTTATTTGTTTCTTCACAGTATTTCTCATGCGTTTTAGTAAATCCATGAGTAGGTAATTTACCGTTATAGGTTAAGGATGTAGTCGAATTGCAAACATGTTGCTTGATTAATAAATTAATTTTGTCATAAGTATCGTTATTAATCTACTAATAATGTCGTATGTACGATTGAATGTTTATTTGTTTAGGAGGCATACTAGGTGAACGTGTATTCATATCTAAAGCTAAATTAGGGTTCTTAATACAGAAAAGTTGACATTCTTGCTTACAAGTAGCATAATGCGATTAATGATTATGCTGATATGTTTTTATAATTGCATGTACAGTATGACCTTTGTTAAATTGAATACTCGGTTATGTCATTTCTTGTAATTCAACCAGTTTTAAGGTTGTTAGAGTATTAAACCTAAATGCGTAATGTGTTAGGTTACTCTCTAAGAACAATTCGTATATACATTGTTATATGATAATTCTAGGAAATTAACGGAATTGATTCACGATGAATTAACTTTTGATAATAAGAGATTAAATAACAATTCTACTTGTCAATTCAAGAACATGTTAGTGATTAAAGAAGAAACCTATAGTAAGTATTTCTGAATTTTCTGCTTGAACGTAAATATTTTTATTTTATTTTTGGATTAGTTAAATAACTCTAAGAATAATTTGAAATTAAATAATAATTCCCTACTCTATATGGGAATGGATCCTTATTTATTATTCTACTCGTAATTATATAATGTGTAGGATATATTTTGATTCATTTGACAACCATCACAACTCAAAAAACTCTAGTCAAATTATAAACAAGATAGACTAATAATTTAAGATTTATTTGGTAGTACTTGAATATATTTGAGTGTATATTTTTCTAATGTACTCGGTTGTTTGCGAAGAAAAACAACCAAAAATTGCAGAAAATATTCGGTGATATCACAGGAGATTCAACATGGACACTTTAGTTAATAGTAACTCGTTTTATTTCTAGCATCCACTTTTGACTTCGGTCAAATAACATGTAATTTTTCGGTCTCATGGATAACAAATACTATCCCTTCTATAGTATCTATATTTTGGAATGACAAGGCTTTGAAATCCTCAAACTCTTTTGGCTTGTGGTTGAGCCTCTATCTAAATAGTTGAAGCTTCTATATAGCCCCCATTTTCTTCTCCCGCCATTTCGTTCCTCTTACCTGCATGAAACTATCAACTCTAGATTTTGAATGATAAATCCTTTTTGAAGATTGATGAGTCATATACTGAATACCATTGATCAATAGAGGAGCGACGTGCATACGAGCCTTAGTAACAGCATATCTTCCCCTCTACTTGAAGAGAATTTCATCAATAACGTTTTCTACAAGTTCATTTCTATTAATTCCTCCAAGTTAGCATCAAAGTTCAAGCACTGGCTTTGAAGTATAAATTATAACCTCAATAGAGTCAATATTCATGTTCATAATATTACTAAATTTTGAGACTGTTTGATCATCCATTACCAAGACAAGATTACTCACAACAGTGACTTTTAATAATCTAGGTTGTAAAATAACCTCATCCTCTAAAGTTCAGATAAACTCAACTTTCTATTCGTCGACATGTAAGAGTCACCATTATCCATTTTTGAACATAATTTCTACTCCGAAGGTGTTTGTACCTCCATCACTTATGTCATGTCACAATATTAAAATTGGAATTAACTAGAGGGTCGCAATCATCTTAGAAAAGCTAGACACATAAGGTCCTTGCCCAAGGTTAAAATTATCTTTAGAATTTTTTTGTGTAAAAATTTTGGTGTAAATATTTAGTTTGAAAATAAACTATTTATAGGGACAAAAAAATTAGATGTTGGCGCGTATCATTAAATCGAGCGTTATTTAGAGATTCGCCATAGGTAAAGACTCTATCGTTGGTGCTATTCTTAATGTCGTTCGCTATAATTACTATCGCTCAGCTGTCTTTTCCATAATGACGCGGCTGATTTGCCATACCACCTGATATAGAAAATAGATTTATTTGACATGATATATGGGAATAAGCCTAATAATAAATAACTTCAATAAACTCATCGTCTCATTAGTTGAGGTTCCCAACTAGATTTGGTTTCTAGTTCAGATTTAGTTGAACGAAACAGTTCCAAAAATTTAAGGTTTTTAACTAATAAAAGTAGTAGTAGGTTTTATTAGTTAAACAGAAATATGCTTAGAAACTATGCTCCATTTTGAACTGTATATGGGACACTCTACTTGCACCCCGTTTTTTCATTTGTAGTAGTGTTTACCATGTTCACTTTGCAGGTATAGACTTTTATTCCTACGTTAATTTTCACCACGAAAAGATAGATTCTTACATCGGATGGAAAAGTCATTTGGTACATATTATAGCAAGAAGCAATACTACTAGTAGCTGACCCACCATAACCATATGAAAGTCAGAATCTTTCGATAAGAACACAAACACAAGAAAGAATCTTCATAACTTAAACATCATTTCGTGTTCATTGAGTCTTCCATCTCTAATTCCTTTGAAGTTTATCCAGACAATTAAAACTTATTATTCCCTTATACAATAAACTAAAACCTTCATTCTCTTCTCTTCTCCATATTCAAATCCTAATCCCAAAGAAAAACAAACAGAAAATGTTTCAGTACGTCTCATTCTTCTTGTTCCTCTTCATTATCATCCTTCCTTCATTTCCCGCCAGAAACATGCCTGATTTCATAACCGTTTTACCTGTCAATCCTGATATGAATTACACGTGGAGCACGTTTCATAAGTTTTTAGATATCCGTCGAGGCGGTGAAATCATTGGTATGTCCGAGTTAAAGAAATACTTCCACCGTTTCGGGTATCTCCCAAAAAGTGATACGAACTTCACCGATATTTTTGATGATGGATTGGAATCAGCTGTTACTCAATATCAAACGAAACTTGGTTTACCTGTAACCGGTAAACTCGATTCTCCTACAATATCTGAAGTTATGTCACCTAGATGTGGTGTAGGGGACAACGATGATCATAAGTTACATATAACAAAACACTACACATATTTTCTGGGTAGACCTAGTTGGGGAAGAACTACACCGTTGATGTTAACTTATGCTTTTTCCTCCAGTGATTTTATCGACTACATAGAAATTTCAGATATTCGAGCTGTTTTTAGCCGAGCTTTTACGAGATGGGCTTGATTATTCCTGTTAATTTTACGGAGACTCGAGACTATAAGCATGCTGATATCAAAATAGGTTTTTATGATAAGGACCATGGAGATGGGGAACCATTTGACGGGGTACTTGGAGTGCTAGCGCATGCATTTTCACCAAAAAGCGGTCGTTTCCATCTTGATGCGGCAGAAACTTGGTCTGTTGATTTTGAGTCAGAAAAATTAAGAGTAGCCATTGATTTGGAATCGGTTGCAACGCATGAAATTGGACACGTCTTAGGGTTGGGTGGTAGGCCTTTAGATGTGTTTATATTATGGCCTACTTGTTATACCGCAAGTGCACGGCGTCTATCGGAGACGTGGCAAGTACGGGTCAAACCACAGAGACTTGTGGTGCTTAAGATGATCTAATGGCTTCCTAAACTGAATTCCAGTGAAGATAACACAATTATGGCTTTGCCGATACGGCTGATTGAATGTTATGACAGTGAAAATAAATGAAATACAAATAGTGCAAATAAATGGATGCTGGGATTATCAATTCCACCACTAACTCATGTTATGTGTCAACTCATTGGAAGCTTCTTGTTCCTATGGCAGTCAAGGGTAGTGTGTCAATTCTACCACCTATCTAAGGAGTTTCTCCTAGTGATTCTTCATTTAACAGCTAAGGTACTAACCTAGAGCACTAGTTGTCTAATTAAGTACAACTAGTCAAGAGAATTAGCAATTAATTCTAAAGCTTGAGTCAAAGATACACAACACAAGTATTACCTAACTACAATGTATACTTGGCATGGATTGTGAGAGAAGAGTATTGGATGCTAGAATTGAAGTTATCTGATACATTAAGCACTCAAGAACACTTCAACAGGGTTTAAACACAACATTGAATTAGGGTTTCATTGAAACCCTAACAAACTAAATTAAAACATCAAAATAAACAATTAAACTACAAATTAAACCCTAATTGATACACTGGCTAACCCAGGCATGAGTTTCTACACACCCACAGTTCTTCTATTTATACATGCAAACATACCCCAAAACCCTAGTTCTTTAAAAATTGAAATTAATTGAAAATCTCTCACCCATACTCTCTGAATCATCCCCTTTCGCTTGTGCGGCTCGCTTTGGTTGTTGTGGAAAAACCCTAGTTCTAGTTTTCTCTAAGTTAGCTTCTAGGGTTGGAGAAGCTAAGAGAGAGAAAACCTAGACCTAGAGAGGTGGTGCGGAACTGATAGAGAAGTCATGTTGCGGGCGACGGAGATGGAGTGGTGGTGCGGCTAGTGTCAGGAGGTGATGGAGGTGGTGATGATGGTCTCTGAATCGGGTAAGGGAGGAGAAGGTGAGGGTAAGGGATTTGCAGAGAAGAAAGAGAAGATGGAGAAGAGAAATGAAGTGATCGAATAGGGTATAGGGTTATGGGTAGTTTTTTGGGAAGCGAGTGTAGCGACGGATGATGGAAATGTTTGTAGCGAGCGTTGGATTTAGCCGGAGAAGATCCGAACGGCTCGGGGAGAGTTGAGTTGTTTTGGTGTTGAGCGGAGACATCAAGAGATGATGAGGAAGTCGGAGCGAGCGTAGGATGTGGCGAGTGAAGATCTTAACGGCTCGGGATGAGCGGGTTCGGATCCGGTCGTGGGTAGCTCTAGCCCATGTCTTCCTTGTTGGGTTGCAACTGATTCGCGCGTGGGCTTTGGCTATCTGCTCCATAGATGCTCGTCTCCAATTCTTCTGCTCTTGGCTCCTCAGATTCTCCGAGCTTTATTTATTACCTAAAAATACAAAATTAATTAATACAAATATTTATTCTTGAAAACAAAGAAAACACGAGAATGCTGGGATAATATCTCGATTTCTAAGCGCAAAAGATGAGTAAAATGCCAATAAAAAGGTGTATAAATATGCACTATTTGGCACTCATCAAATACCCCCAAACCTGAATTTTACTTGTCCTCAAGTGAAACGAAATGAAGAAATCCTAACTATACCCCTGTCGCAGTCTCTCGAATGCATTTAGCGTATGCACTAAGCCTTTAAACCCCTAGGTGTCCCTAGTGGACGAGTTGTAGTCTCGTGAGGGTTTACCAGAGGTGTACCCACAAAACCTTCTCCAACTTCGAGTGTAAAAGAGTCTCAAGCCTCCAAGAAGCTATGAGGACATAGAGTTTCTGCATACTAGTAACATGAAGTTAGAACTACCAAAGAACGCATTCTCATCCTTAAGAGTTGAGCGAGAAGTAACCATACCATATGAAAGAATTCGGATTCGATTGTGATCATAAGTCTCAACTTCTGCCTCACCATTAGGGTTTTATGATAATTGCACTCAAAAAGATCGCTTTTTTAGTCTCTCATGTGTGCGGGCGGAATAAAGAGAGAAATCCCGCACACGTTGTAGGTAAGAAGGATAACCTTCCGAAATAATTTCTGGAGACTCCACAGAAGTGTGGACAAAAAGAATCTTTTTCTGATGATCTCTAAGAAAGGAAATCAACCATTAGTAAGGGGGGAAGTACTCACTTACCTTCTCACCCGATCGGCAATTAATATCACTCTCTCATAGGAACCATAGAAACGTCTTCAATCTTCGGTCTTCGGTCTTCAATTGTTGATGACGAACTTCTGAACTTTACAAAAAACTTGACAATTTTTTTTTTTTTTTTTTTTTTTTTTTTAATAAAACTCAATTTTTCACAAACTTCATTAATTCTCATCCTATTTTCTTTTCTTTTTCTTTGTTGCACGTAAACCTTGGACTATCTCAACTTTTCTTTCAATATTCTGATGATGCTCCGTTTGTTGACGATGATGTGTTTCTATGGGTCTTTGCTGATTGAGAGAGAGAGAGTGATGCTAACTGCAAATCGATATTTAGAAGGAGTTTTCTTCTTTAAACGTCACCCTCATGATTGACAAAAACTAGCACTCAAGAGATCAAAAGTAGTGCTGAAAGTGGTGCGAAGTTGGGTAGCTCACCATTCCTACCCGGAATTGACGTACGGTGACACACACTCTAACAAACTTTTCTAGAAAGTTGCAAAAATTGAAGGTTGGTGCCTCACTTGATGTAAAATGGGTAGTCTCCACTATGGGTGATCACAATTCTACTACCGAATATCTAAACAACACCTAATTCGCCCTCCGGTATGGTTAAATCCAACTTTAATGCTCTAATCAACTAAGGAACCCGATTGTGTTCTCCGGTACTTCTAACTTTTGTTATTTCGGTCAGATTCTCTATGTAAACATAGCTAGAAGCATGCTAGTGACTCTAAAATCTCTAAAAGTTGGAGGTTTTTATTTGCAAAAAGTTTTGAATTTTTTTTTTTTTTTTTTTTTTTTTGAATTATAAAAGACTAAAAACTCTAAATGCAAATGCACCCCCAAACCTAAATCAAACATTGTCCTCAATGTGTCAACAGATAGGAAAAATTTAAACAGTCACATACCAAGAGAAGTATGCTGATAAGAGAAAAGGGAAGAGATTACCGGATGTCGGCGGGAGCAAGGTTAGAGCTTCACTAGTCAAGGCTAGAATCCAACATTCTCAGCGGAGATCATATCGGATTAGCACAAAAATTGCACAAGAAGACTCAACCGATTCAAGAAAGAAAAATTTAACAAGTCCTACTGAATTATATACAAAAATTTACTAACAATCTAAAGAGTTGAGGGTCAACCCAAAAGATAATGTACAGAAACATTAACATTCTTACAAATATAACATGAAAATGGGCTTTGGTTTATGTGGGAATTTGGTTTATTGGGTTTTGGTTTGTTTGGGATTTGGTTTGTGTGGGTTTCAATTTGGTTTATGTGGGATTAGTTGTTTGCACAGGCCAACAGATGTGGGCTCGGTTGTTTGTAAACCGAGTATGTGGAGGTTGGGCTTGGCGGGTTCACGGCCCAGTGATGGGGGCTTAGTCTATTGCACAGCCCGGTGGAACCGTGGGCTCGGTGACATGCAGAGCCCAGGTTTGGTTTAAGTGGGCTGGTTTACTCACGAGAGCCCGAGGTTGTGTGAATGCACAGCCCGAGTAGTTATGCAAGGCTTAGTGGTTGTGCAAAGGCGAAGTAGCACAACTCACCAAAATTGTCACCCCATTTCACAGAACTAAGCACAGAGGTGTGCTTTTTGCTGCTATACAGCACAGATTATATGAATGCACAAGAAAACAGGCAGTGTGTAGAGTCAGTGACAAGAGCGAAGAAAATCAAAAGATGAGAGTTATTGAAGTTTATGATACAAAGACAATACAAGTTGTGAAGATCAAAGTGGTAAAGTACTTCTTTCATGGCCATGTTATTTTAATTTCGTTATTATTTTTGTAGTTGCAATCTTTTTGTTAAAAAAAGAAAAGAAAAAAAAAATATAGAAAAAGACAAAAGAAAAAAAAATACAAAAAAAAAAAAAAAAAAAAAAAAAAAAGATTTGCATTTAGGTTGTTATTTGTTCAATAAGGCCATAGGGAAGAAAAATATATAAAGAAGTTTCAAGCAACAAGGAAATAGAGGAAAAGAGTTACAAATTGTCAAGGATCTACGAAGTTCAAGAGTTTATCATCAACAGTTGAAGAACGAAGACGAAGACCAAGAAGATGAAGAAGACGAGCCGAAGGAAGACGTTTCTATTGGATGCTGTGAGAGTGGTGCTTTCATCATTGCAATCAGATGTGAAGGTGGTAAGTACTCTCATCCTGGATAATAATGGTTGATTTCCTTTCTTAGAGATCATCAGAAAAATGTCTTTATTTTCCACGATTTTGTGGAGTCTCCAGAAATTATTCGGAAGGTTTCCTTCCCACCATTCAACATGTGTAGGATTTCTATCTTCATTCCTACCTGCACACATGTGAGACCCATAAAAAGCCGTCTTTATTGAGTGCAATTATCATAAAATCCTTTTAAGTGAGGCAGAAGTCGAGGCGAAATGCTTATTGATCGCTCTCAAACACGCGTTCTCTCATTATGGTGTGGTTATTTCTCACTCAACATTTAAGAATGAGAATATGTTCTTTGGTATTTCTAACTTCTTATTACTAGCATGCAGAAACTCTATGTCCTCATAGCTCTTTGGATGCTTGGGAAGCTGGAACGCTTTGAAGTTGGAGTAGGTTTTGTGGGTATATCTCTAGTAAGCCCTCACGAGACTATAACTCGTCCACTAGGGACACCTAGGGGTTTAAAGGCCTGTTGCACATGCTAAGTGCAACCGTATCCTCGGCGACATGGAGTTGTTGTATTTTAGTTTAGTTTGCTCGAGGACTAGCAAAAGCCAAGTGTGGTGGAATTTGATAAGTGCATATTTCACATATATTTGGTGTCAATTCCATGCTAGTATTTGCTAACTTTCTGGTGAATTATTGTATATTACGCTTGTTTTCTTTTATATGTGTTTTATTAGATGAATCATCCAAAAGAAGTGGAAATGGCTACAAAAGTGAAGTCACAAGTGAAGAAGGGACAATGACCCAGTGGAACTCGTTCAAATGGAGGATTTCTAGTCATCATTTTGTAGAGGACGAGAAGACGAAGGCAATGGCGAAAGAACGAAGTCATTCTGAGTTCGTATGAAGAAGTTATGAGCAAGACGAGAACTTAGAAGACTACAAGGGCCAAATGGTAATTTTAAAAATCAAGTTCTATTGGCACCCCAACTGTACGTTAATGGGCACCTTCCTGTTAAGGGGCAATCAGCTTTCAAAGGGACTGCCTTCATCTTTTCCGATTACAAAACAGACTCATGCACGTCTGTTGCGTCCACGTTAGTTCGTAATGGTGAAACCGAGAGTGAAGTCAGCAGTTAGTCTTGGCGTAATGGAGGACGATGCAAGAGTGTGAATATGAAGGCTTGCTGCCATTAATTATGGAGTTGAACTCGAGAACTCAGTGGCAGTGATGATCATAACGTTAATGAGAAGACGATGCTGCTACCATTGAATATGAAACTGAGATGCATGGAAGTAATGACCAGAGAGCAATGGAGGTTGAGTCCGAGTCAGAGAAGAGAATGGGTCTGATGATATAGCGAGAGAAAATCTCAAGGAACAACGGGGAAGAAATAATGGAAGCTACTTCCATTGAAATGATCATGAACGTGATTATGAACCAGAGGCTGTTGTTGTTGCAACCGTGACACTTGATCTCAAAACAGACGTTGTCTTGATGGAGAAGCTCGTGGTGATCGAGATGAAACGGGAAGGATGGAGCTTGTGCAGTGTCTTGGAAATGATCACGATGGTGATAATGGAACAGAGTAAAAGAAACTGAAAAGAGTATGGCGAGCTCGTGTTGGACATGGATATAAAGAAGAGTACGAGACAAGAGTCCGTACATGAGAAGCTGAGAAGACCGAGTATTGAGCTTAAGTTGGTTTGGACTAGACAAAGTTTGGAGACATTCGATCAGCCAATAAGATGGTGTTGCTTTGCGGGTTTTGGACAAGACTCGATACGGAGTTGAGTTTGGCAGTGGTGGCGTCTATCGGGCAATGAAGATTAATTGACCAAGCTAAGGGATATGGTTCGTAGTGAATGGAACTCGAGCAGATGGGCGAGAACCAAGTGAAGATTATATGTTCCATCGTACCGGTAATGATCGAGGGAGAAGTTAAGACGGCTGGGGTTTGTTTCTACGCGGAAACTTGAGAGAAAATACAGGCATTCCGATAAGTTTCAGGAGTAATCGAACAGCCGCAAGCGGTGTTGTTACCGGCGATTATTCTGATGAATGGTGAAGATTAAGCCGCGTCTTTAGAGTTCAAGTCGGCTAAGGAGTGTTGGGTGATTATTAGATTCGAAATTGCAGGTACCAAAAGATATAAATAGT
The DNA here is from genome assembly GCA_023531295.1 of Papaver armeniacum. NCBI lineage: Eukaryota > Viridiplantae > Streptophyta > Magnoliopsida > Ranunculales > Papaveraceae > Papaver > Papaver armeniacum. Next base: position 608,486 of record JAJJWW010015024.1, on the reverse strand, counting down.
GGCTCAAAACATCTACAGAAAACAGTTCCTCAACCCGAGTTCATACACGCAACCTGTTCGACAAAATTCCTGAAAGAGAAAAGAGGTGTTCTACATCAAAAGAAGAGAAGAAGCTAGGAGCAAGGAATTAGGGTTTACCCCTTAGGGGGAAACCTTGGTATTTTGTAACGTATTTTCTCCTCATATTTCATATATTTTTCATGGGTTTTAGTAAACTCATGTGTAACTAATTTCTATTGATTGAGGATGAATTCAATGTTCTAACGTGAAGCTTTATTAGTTATATAAATCTATTCGAAGTTTTATCATCTCATCGATTGTCTTTTCTATAATTAGGGTTCATGATTGATTTCTAGATTGTTCAAGTGTACAATTGGATTATTCTATTGATCATTCTATTGCTAGTAGAGAGTTGGAGCGATCCGTAATTGTCGTGCATCTCCTACACATGTAGAGAATGTGAGACCTTGCAGAGGGATTCTGTGAAGCAATCATGTGTGAAGACAACACCAGTAAGTGAACCGAGCGTACTGAGTTTAACTTCTGGGATCAAACCTAAATTCACAAAGCATAAAACGTTCGATTGAGTTACAACTTGTAAGCGTACCTCAAGGAGGCTCAGTTGGATAGAATCCGGTGGCTAAGCGTACTTGTTATCCGGTGATACGAGGAGTTTTGGGGATAGCTAAGCGTACCTGCAATCCTACGGTTGGTGATGAATGGTTCTAATGAAGATAGATAAGTATACTAATCCAGTTATCGCTTGGTAACGGCGAAGGATTCCTTGATCATATCTTTCTTTTATTTGTTATTCTTTTTATTTCACTTTAAAACAATCCCCCTTTGTGTCTTTTATTATTTTGCTGAACCAAATACATATCAATTACACAGCTCTCTGTGAGAACGATCCTTACTACCGCTATATTATTTATTTAATTAGTGGGAAATATCTTGATTAATTTGTTGCACTTACGACACGCATCAAATTTTGGCGCCGTTGTCGGGGAGCGGTTGTTAATTGATTTGTTATTTGTTTAGCTTGTTTTTATTTTTAAATTTTTTCTTGTGTTCTTGTGAGTCGTCATGTTTCCTTATGGACATAACATGTACGGAGCACAAGACCAATCATCATATTATAGTGGTAATCAATTTGGATTTCAATCTCATTCATATAACAACTACCAACCATACCTTACAGAGCCTTATGGATACTCTCATACATATCAACAACCTTATGACGGGTATGTAAGTGAGCAATCAAAGGGATGGGAGGATAGTTATGCTTCTGATCAGTTATTTTTTAGTAATGTGCAGATGACAGAGAGTGTGGAAAGACCTACTCCTCTTTATCATGTTCTTTCGTCATTTATGTCAAAAGAAGAGATACAATCGACAATTCCATCGTGAATAATGGCGGAAAACGTATTAATATCGAAAACTTTCAAAGAAATATGATCAGTTAGAAGAAGTCGGAGCATCGTAAAAGACTCTCGAAGAAATTAACAAGGTAATACGAACGGAACTTCAACGTCGTTGGGATATTGAAGATTATGAGGTTGACGAAGACTCTGATGAAGATGAGCAACCTTTGGAAAATCCTTGCAATAATGGTAATGTTATTTCAACTCCGGATCATAATAACGATCACTCGCCTATTCAAAAGGAGGAGAATGAATATGACATAACCGTTGTTATAAATGGTGTAACGTACTCAAACAATGATTTTAGGATTTGCACCAATGAACTAGACTTTCTAGGAGATGATTTTGATTCTCGATGACGAGGTTGTTGAAGAGATAGAGATTGAGAATGAAATCAAATTGGTTGAAGTTGTGGAAGACCCAATTGAGCTAGCCAAGGATTATAATGATGCTGAGATTTTAATTGAAGCAGAAACTGACGAAGATTGGCTAAATAGTTTGATAGAGGACCACGATACAAACGAGGTAAATAATTCATTGCAATTCTTTAGGAATGATGAGGATCCTGTAATACAAGAGATTGTGGAAGGTTTGTCTAATCCTTTGCATATTTCTAAATCTTTTGATCAACATCACTTAGGATTGAGTATTTGTGCTTCCAAAATTATTAAGGATTATTTTACTTCTAATTATCTACCACTTGATGTGTTTGATTCTAGCACAATGCAGGTTCAACAAGAAGAACCAATAGAAGTTCCCTTATTTTATGTTCTTTATCCATTTTCGAGTGTAGAAAGGACTAAGTGTGGGGGAAGCTTTCAAGCTATAACAATTTCATTATTTATATGTTATGCTAATCATTGTGTGAAATTGTTAATAGAACTGCAGATTGTTTTAAGGCGGAGACTACAGATTTTCGATTGTTGGTTTACTGGACGATAACCGGAGGGTCGGTGAGGACGTTAAACTAAGCGCTGCATGGGAGGCAACCCATAGGTTTTGTATTTTCTATCCTTTTTGTTTTTAGTTTTCTTATTTTGCATATAATATTAGGATTTCCCACCTTGACTTTACTTAGGACGATTCAATTACATTGAGGACAATGTAAAGTTTAAGTGTGGGGGAGTGTTTGGATATTTTGCATATAGAGTTTTTAGCCTTTTTGAGTCAAAATTTACAATTTTTTGTATATATTTGAATAAAACCTTCAACTTGTAGAGATTTTAGAGTCACTAGCATACTTCTAGGTATGTTTACATAGAGAATTCTGACCGACATAACTGAACTTGGAAGTGTTAGGGAACTACATTCGGATTTCTTACGAATTAGAGTGTTAAATAATGGATTTAATCATGTCGGTGATGCAAATTAGGAGCAGAGAGAAATGCATTATTAGAGTTGCTGATCAATCATTAGTGGAGACTACCTATTTTCAAATCAACAGAGGCACCAGACCAAATTTCTTTGTAGCTGACTAAAGAGCTTTCTTTTAAGTGTGTGTCACCGTACGTTAATTCCGGGTAGAATGGTGAGCTACCCAACTTCACACTATTTTCAGCACTATTTTTGATCTCTTGAGTGCTAATTTTGTCAATCATGAGGGTGACGTCTATATTTTTGTATATATTTGAATAAAACCTTCAACTTGTAGAGATTTTAGAGTCACTAGCATACTTCTAGGTATGTTTACATAGAGAATTCTGACCGACATAACTGAACTTGGAAGTGTTAGGGAACTACATTCGGATTTCTTACGAATTGGAGTGTTAAATAATGGATTTAATCATGCCGGTGATGCAAATTAGGAGCAGAGAGAAATGCATTATTAGAGTTGCTGATCAATCATTAGTGGAGACTACCTATTTTCAAATCAACAGAGGCACCAGACCAAATTTCTTTGTAGCTGACTAAAGAGATTTATTTTAAGTGTGTGTCACCGTACGTTAATTCCGGGTAGAATGGTGAGCTACCCAACTTCACACTATTTTCAGCACTATTTTTGATCTCTTGAGTGCTAATTTTGTCAATCATGAGGGTGACATCTATAGATGAAAACCACCTTCTTGTAGTTTGATTTGCAGTTAGCACCATTCTCTCTCTCGCCAACAACAGATCCATAGAAACACCATCATCATCAACAAGGGGGCGACATCAAAATCTATAAGGAAAGTTGAAGACGTTTGAGGTTTACAAGCAACAATACAAAGAAGAGAAAATTTCATATCCAAGTAAAGCAACATACAATGAGCAAATTTTTATATACATGTTGGAGACTTACACATAAGGAGCGGAATTCTATATCCAAGTATGAAGACTTATTTACAAGAGCGAAGAAAATCAAAAGATGAGAGTTATTGAAGTTTATGATACAAAGACAATACAAGTTGTGAAGATCAAAGTGGTAAAGTACTTCTTTCATGGCCATGTTATTTTAATTTCGTTATTATTTTTGTAGTTGCAATCTTTTTGTTAAAAAAAGAAAAGAAAAAAAAAATATAGAAAAAGACAAAAGAAAAAAAAATACAAAAAAAAAAAAAAAAAATACAAAAAGATTTGCATTTAGGTTGTTATTTGTTCAATAAGGCCATAGGGAAGAAAAATATATAAAGAAGTTTCAAGCAACAAGGAAATAGAGGAAAAGAGTTACAAATTGTCAAGGATCTACGAAGTTCAAGAGTTTATCATCAACAGTTGAAGAACGAAGACGAAGACCAAGAAGATGAAGAAGACGAGCCGAAGGAAGACGTTTCTATTGGATGCTGTGAGAGTGGTGCTTTCATCATTGCAATCAGATGTGAAGGTGGTAAGTACTCTCATCCTGGATAATAATGGTTGATTTCCTTTCTTAGAGATCATCAGAAAAATGTCTTTATTTTCCACGATTTTGTGGAGTCTCCAGAAATTATTCGGAAGGTTTCCTTCCCACCATTCAACATGTGTAGGATTTCTATCTTCATTCCTACCTGCACACATGTGAGACCCATAAAAAAGCCGTCTTATTGAGTGCAATTATCATAAAATCCTTTTAAGTGAGGCAGAAGTCGAGGCGAAATGCTTATTGATCGCTCTCAAACACGCGTTCTCTCATTATGGTGTGGTTATTTCTCACTCAACATTTAAGAATGAGAATATGTTCTTTGGTATTTCTAACTTCTTATTACTAGCATGCGAAACTCTATGTCCTCATAGCTCTTTGGATGCTTGGGAAGTCTGGAACGCTTTGAAGTTGGAGTAGGTTTTGTGGGTATATCTCTAGTAAGCCCTCACGAGACTATAACTCGTCCACTAGGGACACCTAGGGGTTTAAAGGCCTGTTGCACATGCTAAGTGCAACCGTATCCTCGGCGACATGGAGTTGTTGTATTTTAGTTTAGTTTGCTCGAGGACTAGCAAAAGCCAAGTGTGGGGGAATTTGATAAGTGCATATTTCACATATATTTGGTGTCAATTCCATGCTAGTATTTGCTAACTTTCTGGTGAATTATTGTATATTACGCTTGTTTTCTTTTATATGTGTTTTATTAGATGAATCATCCAAAAGAAGTGGAAATGGCTACAAAAGTGAAGTCACAAGTGAAGAAGGGACAATGACCCAGTGGAACTCGTTCAAATGGAGGATTTCTAGTCATCATTTTGTAGAGGACGAGAAGACGAAGGCAATGGCGAAAGAACGAAGTCATTCTGAGTTCGTATGAAGAAGTTATGAGCAAGACGAGAACTTAGAAGACTACAAGGGCCAAATGGTAATTTTAAAAATCAAGTTCTATTGGCACCCCAACTGTACGTTAAGGGGCACCTTCCCCGTTAAGGGGCAATCGGCTTTCAAAGGGACTGCCTTCATCTTTTCCGATTACAAAACAGACTCATGCACGTCTGTTGCAGTCACGTTAGTTCGTAATGGTGAAACCGAGAGTGAAGCTGCAGTTAGTCTTGGCAGTAATGGAGGACGATGCAAGAGTGTGAATATGAAGGCTTGCTGCCATTAATTATGGAGTTGAACTCGAGAACTCAGTGGCAGATGATCATAACGTTAATGAGAAGACGATGCTTTGCTACCATTGAATATGAAACTGAGATGCATGGAAGTAATGACCAGAGAGCAATGGAGGTTGAGTCCGAGTCAGAGAAGAGAATGGGTCTGATGATATAGCGAGAGAAAATCTCAAGGAACAACGGGGAAGAAATAATGGAAGCTACTTCCATTGAAATGATCATGAACGTGATTATGAACCAGAGGCTGTTGTTGTTGCAACCGTGACACTTGATCTCAAAACAGGACGTTGTCTTGATGGAGAAGCTCGTGGTGATCGAGATGAAACGGGAAGGATGGAGCTTGTGCAGGTGCTGGAAATGATCACGATGGTGATAATGGAACAGAGTAAAAGAAACTGAAAAGAGTATGGCAGAGCTCGTGTTGGACATGGATATAAAGAAGAGTACGAGACAAGAGTCTGTACATGAGAAGCTGAGAAGACCGAGTATTGAGCTTAAGTTGGTTTGGACTAGACAAAGTTTGGAGACATTCGATCAGCTGAATAAGATGGTGTTGCTGCTCAGGTTTTGGACAAGACTCGATACGGAGTTGAGTTTGGCAGTGGTGGCGTCTATCGGGCAATGAAGATTAATTGACCAAGCTAAGGGATATGGTTCGTAGTGAATGGAACTCGAGCAGATGGGCGAGAACCAAGTGAAGATTATATGTTCCATCGTACCGGTAATGATCGAGGGAGAAGTTAAGACGGCTGGGGTTTGTTTCTACGCGGAAACTTGAGAGAAAATACAGGCATTCCGATAAGTTTCAGGAGTAATCGAACATCCAAGCGGTGTTGTTACCGGCGATTATTCTGATGAATGGTGAAGATTAAGCCGCGTCTTTAGAGTTCAAGTCGGCTAAGGAGTGTTGGGTGATTATTAGATTCGAAATTGCAGGTACCAAAAGATATAAATAGTGGCTCAAAACATCTACAGAAAACAGTTCCTCAACCCGAGTTCATACACGCAACCTGTTCGACAAAATTCCTGAAAGAGAAAAGAGGTGTTCTACATCAAAAGAAGAGAAGAAGCTAGGAGCAAGGAATTAGGGTTTACCCCTTAGGGGGAAACCTTGGTATTTTGTAACGTATTTTCTCCTCATATTTCATATATTTTTCATGGGTTTTAGTAAACTCATGTGTAACTAATTTCTATTGATTGAGGATGAATTCAATGTTCTAACGTGAAGCTTTATTAGTTATATAAATCTATTCGAAGTTTTATCATCTCATCGATTGTCTTTTCTATAATTAGGGTTCATGATTGATTTCTAGATTGTTCAAGTGTACAATTGGATTATTCTATTGATCATTCTATTGCTAGTAGAGAGTTGGAGCGATCCGTAATTGTCGTGCATCTCCTACACATGTAGAGAACGTGAGACCTTGCAGAGGGATTACGTGAAGCAATCATGTGTGAAGACAACACCAGATAAGTGAACCGAGCGTGCGAGTTTAACTTCTCGGGGATCAAACCTAAATTCACAAAGCATAAAACGTTCGATTGAGTTACAACTTGTAAGCGTACCTCAAGGAGGCTCGGTTGGATAGAATCCGGTGGCTAAGCGTACTTGTTATCCGGTGATACGAGGAGTTTTGGGGATAGCTAAGCGTACCAAATCCTACGGTTGGTGATGAATGGTTCTAATGAAGATAGATAAGTATACTAATCCAGTTATCGCTTGGTAACGGTGAAGGATTCCTTGATCATATCTTTCTTTTATTTGTTATTCTTTTTATTTCACTTTAAAACAATCCCCCTTTGTGTCTTTTATTATTTTGCTGAACCAAATACATATCAATTACACAGCTCTCTGTGGGAACGATCCTTACTACCGCTATATTATTTATTTAATTAGTGGGAAATATCTTGATTAATTTGTTGCACTTACGACACGCATCACCTACCAAAGGTTATGTAATCTAAACTCTCATTTCAACCATTGAAACATTCTCAGATAACGTTATATAGCCGTTATTCACAGACCATTTTTCGTCAGAGCAATTTTCAAAGTGATTGAAACATAACATGACTTTCGTCACTAGGTAAAGATGAATTTGGATAAAGCGAAAGCTTACCAACACATATTTCGAGAAATAGATAGGCGAGTTAAACTCGGCTCGAAATAGGAAATGTGTATAATGAAAGTCTATATATCAAAACGACTTTTGTCTCAAGAGTAGGATATAGAGTAAATAGACTTTTGAGTGACAGATAAGTTCAAGTCTCCACATACCTTTTAGTCGATGAAGTTCCACCAATTCCTTGAGTAGTCCTTCGTCTTGTATGATGATTGCCATGGAGTCTTGAGCTCAACTACACTTTTTATCCTAGTCCGAGATGTTTAGCTAAAATAGACTAGAAACCAAGACTTATAGTTTTGATCACTAACATTGACAAACATGCTTGAGATAGCAACGTATGCGAGTTCGACCGAGCAATGCTCTAACACTCAATACTCATCTGATTGTTGGATTAGGAATATGTAAGATTATGGTTTTACAATTTTAGCCTTTGTCGAAAATCCACCATCTACATTAAGTCCCCTGCTTAGTGAGGGACAATCATGTTCCTCAGTCAACACTGGACGGTGATTTTCTAGTTACAGACGAAATAAGTAATTGAACTTAGTCGTAAGAAAGAATGTTACCGGATTTTCGATTGCATGCGCGAGCCATGGCTTGAACGAAGATCCCAGTGGCACGATAGAGCATCATCTAACGAGCGCAAATTAGTATAGCACCGCTGATTTGGTGATGGAACCTTGGTCGATTTAGGATTCACGGGTCCGGGCCTAAGAAAGGAAATCCTTGTGGAATTAGGTTTTGGAAATAAAATTTGATATAAAAGGGATTAATACCTTTTTTTTAATTATTTCCTCTCTACAACCGACCACCACCTTCATCCCTTCATCTTCTTCACGTCTGAGCAGAGGAAGGAAGCAGGAAAATTTTGCCGGAGCTCAACACCGCCGGCCGTCGCTGTCACCGTCCGGCCATATTCCGGCCGACACCGACCAGGTACGCGAATTTT